>CP141149.1:2789827-3144392 GCA_035235625.1 Saururus chinensis
GTAGGAAGAAAGGGAAGAAGAAGATGATAATCCAATTGCCTAACTGAAACAAATGAGAAGGGTTGACCCATATAGGGAGACGACCACTCCCCTAGGGAGTCATGCTAGGCATGGTCCACTCTCCTAGGGAGTCATGTTAGCTAGTGGGCAATGCTATCATGGGGCCACTAGATAGTCCAATAACAATTTATCATCCAATTACATAAAAAAATACTAAGCTAATACACAAAAAAATACTAGATAGTCCACCACGCATCCGCAATTTGCCTTGACCTCAAGGTGGCCAAGCTGGGTAGCAAGTTAGGAACTCCTCCTCAGAATTCCATGTGGTGTCCTCAAGGGGCTGACCCTGCCAAGAAACAAGAACCTCAGTAGTGATCCAACCCGAATGGCGGACCCGATGCTTATCAAGCACCGAGGATAGAACAAGATCTGAAAGCTGGACCTGTCCCATCAAGGGAGGTGGAGGAGCATCAACGACCAAGTACGTGTCACCTATGTAACAACACAGCCTGGAAACATGGAAGATGGGGTGGAGTAAGGAGTCAGGCAGTAGACCAAGGTGGTAAGCCACCGGGCCGATACGCTCCTCCACAGCATAGGGACCATGAAAATAGGGGATGAGCTTGGAATGCTTGGGCTGAAACCAGGATGTCTGGTACTGAGGCAGAACAGAGACATAAACAAAGTCACCCACCGTGAACTCCCTGTCAGTGTGCTAACCATCATAAAGTTGATTCATCCTATTCTAAGCAGAGGCCAAGTTCGCCTTGAGCTGTCGAAGAACCTCATCTCTTGTCTAGAGCATATAGTCCACCTCCGCTACAGAGGAGCAATGACGAGCATAAGGCAACACGGTGGGGGGTGGGCAGCCGTACAGCACCTCAAAGGGAATGAAAGTGGCACAAGTGTGATAGGTGCTATTATAGGACCACTCTGCCTAGGGAATAAGGTGAAGCCATCTACGGGGCTGAGACATTGTGAAATAGCGAAGGTACTTCTCTAAGCATCAGTTGACCACCTCTATCTGGCCATCCGTCTAAGGGTGATAAGCAGTACTCATGTATGAAGAAGTGCCCTGTAAAGTGAAAAAATTGTGCTAAAACTGAGATATGAAGATCCGGTCACAATCGGAGACAATAGTGCGAGGCATGCCGTGTTTGGTCACCTCCCTGACATAGAGCTCAGCCATTGTCTTGGCAGTGAATGGGTGTCCTAGAGTGCAAAAGTGAGCATATTTGGACAACTGGTCCACCACCACCATTATCACCGACTTGCCTTGCACCAAGGGCAAGGCCTCTGCGAAGTCCATCGAAACATCCTCCCAAACCTTATCAGGAATAGGTAGGGGCTGAAGCAAACCTGTAGGAGGTAGTGGAGGCCTTAGCTCTCTGACAGACATCACAAGTGGCCACATACTCCTGGACTGCCCTTCGAATACCATGCCACAAAAAACTCTAGCTGACCCACTTATAAGTACAGAATGCTCCTTCATGACTGGCGACTAGAGTGTCATGGAAGTGAGAGAGAACACTCCTGTGAAGATCACCAACATCGGGAACCCAAAGGCGGTCCTTCCAAAAAAGTAGGTCATCCCACCACACAAAGAAAGGACAAGCAGCTGGGTTGGTCTAAAGAGTTGTAATCAGGGTCTGCATCTGAGAATCATCCATGTATGCCTGCCTCAACTCATGGAAGAAGGGGCATGATAGATGTAAGGATTCTCATCTCTAAACCAGTTTTTGTTTTTTTTTAATTATCAGTTATCATGAGGTTAACACGTTTTCTGATTTATTCGGCGGTTTCAAAGATAGATGGTGTTTATGATAGTTTTAATCAAAATCAACTTTAAGATTAGTGGTTTTAAGTGATTTTGAATCAAATGTTAATTTTTGAGATTTTTTGGAATTTTTACTATTTTATCAAAAATTAGGGTTTTGGTGAGACCCCTATGGGCCCCACCGTCAAAATTTTGGTTTTTCTGTTAAATGAACCCAGACATCAACTTCAGCTTATACAAAAAATTTTAAAATTTTCTCAGATTTAATTAGTGCTCAAATTTGTAAAATACTCATTTTTAGCCTATTTTTCTATTTATACCCCACAACATACCCATACACACCCCAAAGCTTACTATAAAAGGCCAAACCTGAGCCATTCCCATTTTGGGAATAGGCTGAGGAGGAGAGGTTAAGCCTAATCCCCAATAAGCCCAAATTAGAAGGTATTTAAGGTAAGTTCATTCTAATTAAGCACTAAATCCTAGCTTTCCTCTTAATCCCTTCTAAATCTACCATTTCCCCTTTGTTTTAATTTATTTTTAAACATCAAAACTACTGATTTGCATTTTTACTACAAACCCTAACTTTCAAAATCTGATTTTTATGTTCAACAAGCCCTAGATCTAAGTTTTTAATTAGGGTTTTCTTTGTTAAATCGGTTTTAATAGAGTTTAATTCAAACTCTATGTCTTTGTAAGGTTTTCAAGAAGGGTGACCATCAAATCCAAACCTAATCAAGGGATAAGGTAATGGACTTTCAAAATTTTAGTCTTTCTATGGTAAAACTCTTGATTTTGTGGTTTATTTTGAATGGAGTTTAGTGTTCTAATGGCATGATTAGAAAATGGTAATCTTTAATCCCGATTTCATAGGGTTTTATCTTGTTATGATGTGGTTTAGCATTCTGGAAGTCATGGTGGACTTTTAATGGCATTTAGGTTGTTAGATGGTGATTTGGAGTTTTATCAATGGAGTTTCGGTTTGAAAATTCGAAAGGAAGAAGGTCGTTTCTGCCTTGTTGGCGAATGGCCCTTCTAGGCGTTCAAACGGCAACACTGTCAGATCGACAAATTTCTAGTTTAGCCGATCGAACGGCCTCCTGGGCATTCGAACGGTAATACTGTAAATTCAAAATTTTCCTGTTTAGCCGATCGAACGGCCCTTCTGGGCATTCAAACGGCTACACAGCAGAATTTTCTATTATTTACATGATGTTTATTTGGATGATTCCACTTTAACTTGCCAATTTTATATGAATGTGGAGTGTTTTGAGCTATATTTTACTACTGGAAAGGCATACCATTGTGGTTATGAAGTTCATATATATATATTTAGAGATTTGTGGAATGACTTATGGTTTGTGGTATGATGTTGGAATTGTCATCTTGAAGTTATGAATGGTTGATTCTCTACAGTTAAGCATATTTTCAGTAGAACTACAGCCTATTAATGGACTGATTTGTCATGATAGGATGTGGTTAATTAATGTGTGGATGTTAGTGAATGTCATGGCTTAAAGATGAAGTGAATGATCTTATATGTGTTTAGCCATTGTGGTTGAGCTTTGATTTGACTTATGATTTCAATGATTCTTCTTCTATGATTTCCGCTGGAATTCATGATTAGATATTAATTCACATGTGTAGTATGGTAGTGAGTTAATTTCAAGCATGTTGAAATGCATTGAGTGAAGTGATTCTACTAGGTACACACACATGTGGGGATTTATGATGATGTTGAAGCTTGATATTATGATTATGAATGATGCATTAGGGGCTGATGAGAGCACTTATCATGAATTAGGATTCATGTATGCCTTGCCCACGTATGTACCATGCTACATGCATCATGAAAATGGATTTCCAATTGAGGCTTTATCGAGGTTAATTGAATTTGATCGATTGGATGCAATGTGGTAAAATTGGGTGCCGGATTGATCGGTCGTGGATTGATCGAAACTTGATTGGTCCGAAAGGACATGTTTTGATTTGAGTTCCTATGAAGAACGAGTGCACTCGCAGGGTTGAGTCTAGAGAAATGAAATTATGTTGGGGATGAGTTGTGTACTTGTCTTGCGGATGTTGAGATTATTATGTTGAGTGTCATCTGGACCCTGAGAATCCAGTGTGGTATGCCGTGTGCCCCCGCTACCACGTGTTCCAGGGTTCCCTGTGTGGGAACTCGAGCTCTCCCCTCCGCAGGAGATGTCCCTGGGCGAACACCGCTACTCTAGATTCTCTATATGTGAATGGGACATCCTTGGCCAGGATTGTCCAGGGTGAGCAGTTTTAGGGATTGACAACCCCGAACTTTCTTGAATTCTTGTGTAGAATTTTGGACCATGACACGCCTTCGTGGCCTTGTCTGTGTTCCCGTCTGTGTGACATTAAATTGTGATTACTCCTTGATGGAGGTTGACATGATGTGATGCATGATATGACATGTATGTTAGAGATGCAAGCAGGTGAATATGATGTGATGCGTGATGGGATATATATGTTAGAGATACATTTTATGCAGGTCATTGTGATGTGATGCATGATGGGATATGTATCTTAGAGATACATTTCATGCAGGTTGTTATAATGTGATGTATGACGGATATGTATGTTAGATATACATTTCATGCAGGTTGTTATGATGTGATGCATAATAGGATATGTATGTTAGAGATACATTTCATGTAGGTTGTTATGATGTGATGCATGATGGGATATGTATGTTAGAGATACATTTTATGCAGGTTATTATGATGTGATGCATGATTTGATATGTATGTTAGAGATACATTTCATGCAGGATGTTATGATGAGAATGACATTATGTGGATTATACACTATGATGCAGGTTTAGGTGATGTGTATGTGTGATCAGAAAATGATGCACCTTGTCAATCTTTGATCTGAATGATTCTATTGTTATGCTATCATATCTCCGATGATGATAGTTATATTAAAAACTATTGCTGAGTTTGTTAAACTCACCCTTCTTTCTTGTGTTTTTGCTTTGGGGCTGCGTGGTGCGACACGTAGACGGACAGGATCTCCTCTTTGAAGAAAGATCGGAGATGACTTGGATGTGATCGTGGAGACTCTTATGTGACTTATTTTTCCTTCGTTTATACCTTATGTTTAGAACCTTTGTGTAGGGTTCTTTGTTGGATTTTTATGCTACTTTATACAGTTGTGTTGCTTAAGACCTATTTTGAGCCAGTGTGGGCTATGGTTGACTAAGTATGTGAGTTTAAGACTAGTTGTTTACTTTGTGTTAAGCAACTCTCTTTCTTTCCTACTTATTTACTCTTACTCAAAGGAATGTGCGTACTCCGTAATTCTATTAAGTCGCCCATGGTTAGGCTTAAGTCTTCCGCTAAACCGTTTCTGAGTTTTCCCCTCGTCGCCCCCTCACGCTTGACCAGCCCTTGGACCGGGTTTGGCTCAGGTCGGGCATCGCTGGGGCGTGACAAAGTTTTTGGTATCAGAGCACATCTTTGTCCAAGAGTAAACAAGGTTTGAGTGACAAGTCTTGCTTGCATGTTTGTTGTGTGTTTTCTGATTGTTTAGTTGTGAGCTTTTAGGTTATTAGGTTGTACGATTAATGTCTGGTCGTTGTGTAGATGGCTGGCCTTAATCATGCAGGCGCTAATAGCCATCGCGGTGCTAGAGACTCGAGAGTGGACGATGTGTTGACCGCCATTGAGGGGACATAGGTGGTCCAGGCGAAGCACGCGAGTGGTAGCAGTTTTGAGTCTCTCTTGCTCGAGGGATTCAAGAAGCTTAATCCCCCTAGCTTCAAGGGTGGATTGGATACCTCTGTGGCAGATATTTGGAGGCTTCATATGGAGAAGATTTTCAATGCTCGACGTTGCTCGGACGAGGAGAAGACTAGACTTGCAGTCTTCACGTTCGAGGGCGAGGCTCAGAGGTGGTGGTTGTCATTAGAGCATTTTCTCAAACACCTGGCATGCCTCGTATATTCCCGGCCTGGCGTCCCCCATCAATGACTTGGTCAACTGTGCCAAAGTGTATAGAACAGTGGCGTAGGTGAATATCTCTGTCTGTTGGTGCCGGAAGGTCAGATTCGTGCAATTCGGGAGCCTGGGATGACCCTCCTTTCTCAATGTAGAGGTGGTGGTCTGGGCAAGAGGGGCGCTGCACGCTCTGCCTAGAGTTGGGCCACGGCCAGACCCAAAGCCTCAACCTTAGGCATGTTAATGCTTGTGCCCATACTCAAGGATTGGATAGCTGCCATGATTTACTCCAGGGTGGGTTCGTCAATGGTCGCTGGAATTGTCTTTGGGCTGTCCGCTAAGGCAAGAGCCTCCTTTTCAGGTACAACAATCTCTGCGGCCGCTGCAACTTGTTTGCCTCGTGCCATGGCCAGGGATCGTAAAAGCTCGGACACTAATGATGTGCCCAAAGTGGCACAATCAGTACCTTGGAGTTTCACGCTCTGAAAGGGAAAAAAGTAGGACGGAAGGGAAGAAGAAGATTATTATCCAATTGCCTAACTGAAACAAAGGAGAAGGGTCGACCCATATAGGAGACAACCACTCCCCTAGGGAGTCATGCCAGGCACGGTCCACTCTCCTAGGGAGTCATGTTAACTAGTGGGCCAGGCTATCCCAGGGCCACTAGCTACTTCAATGATAATTTATCATCCAATTACATAAAAAATACTAAGCTAGTACACAAAAATAGTCTAATGCCCTATAATAACAAGGAAATACAGTAGAGTCTCGTGAACATGTACAATAGTTATTCGGTTGTATGATTAATGTCTGGTTCTTATGTAGATGGCTAGCTCTAATCATAGAGGCGCTAATAACCATCGCGGTGCCTGTGACCCCATAGTTGACGACATGTTAACTGCTATTGAGGGGTTAACATAGTTTGTCTAGGCTAAGCATGCTAGTGGCAGCGGGTATGAATCTCTTTCACTTGAGGGATTTAAGATACTTAACCCCCTAGCTTCAAAGGAAGGCTAGATGCTTTAGAGGTAGAAAACTAGAGACTCCAAATGGAGAAAATCATTAGTGTTTAATGATGTGCAGAGGAGGAGAAGACTTGACTTGCAATTTTCACATTTGAGGGCAAAGCTCAAAGGAGGAGACACAACGGTACCAGGGTCTCGTGGATATCCCTTGGGAGGAATTCTTTTTATCTTTCAATAAGTAAATATTTTCCCCTCCACATGCGGGAAGAGAAGAAGAAGGAATTCTCAAGCCTTTAGCAGGGATCCATGACAGTCTTAGCCTACGAGACTAAGTTCGTGGAGCTCGAACATTTTGCACCTCGCTTCTTTAATGATGAGTACAGGCATGCAAGGAAGTTTGAGGATGGACTGAGGCCCTTCATTAAAGACTGGGTGATACCCTTCCGACATAAGACTTTGGCAGAGGTGCTCGAGACTACTATCGACATGGAATGGGATTCGTAGGACTACAAGTGGAAGAGGGGGCAGAAGCCCAAGAGGCTGAGACAAGAGGATTCCCATACACTCCAGAGCAGAAGCATCGTGATGGTCATCATGCCAAGAACCACGCTACCCATGTGCAGTTAAATGGCCACACCAATGTCACTTGCTACCTTTGCGGGCAGCAAGGGCAATATATAAGAGGGAGTGTCCTCGTAACACTCAAGGTGGTGCATCGAGACATCCACTAATGCCACCTAATGTAGGTCCTAGGCAGCAGGGCCACAGGCTAGACCACCCACTCGGTAGCAGGATGCTAAGGGGAAGAGGCCGGCTAATGAGGGGAAGGTGTATGCTATATTAGCGCACGAGACGGCCAACTCCTCAGGCATATTGGAAGGTATGATCCTCATTGCCTCTCACTATGCTAAGGTGTTATTTGATACCAGTTCTTCTCACTCATTCATCTCTCCGCATTTTGCTCGTGAGCTTGATATTGATCATAAGTTGCTATCCATTCCATTGTGTGTCTCCACTCCTTCATCTTCCCTTTGGGTGGAGGAATATCTTTAGATGGTTTCTATGTGGATTGATGGGCATGAGTTGCATGTTGATTTGATTATTTTGCCTATAATTGAGTTTGATATGATTTTAGGTATGGACATGTTGTCTAAGTATCATGTGCATATGGATTGTCAGGGAAAGAAAGTGATGTTCACTTTACTAGATGTTGAGTCTTTCATCTTCCAGGGTGGTAAGTTTCCTAGTGGGAAATTCTTGGTATCTTCTTCTAAAGCCAAGAGGTGGATTGACAAGGGGTGTGAAGCATTTTTTGTAAGCATCTTGGGGAATAATGTGACATTACCTTCTCTTGAGTCATTGTGAGTTGTGGTGGACTATGCAAATATATTTCCTAGTGACTTATTGGGGTCGCCATTGGAGATGGAGATCAAGTTTTGCATTGATCTTATTTTAAGCACGTCCCCTATATCTAAAGCTTCATATCGTATGGCTCTAGTCGAACTCAAGGCTCAACTGCAAGGCCTGATGGATAAGGGATATATCCGACATAGTGCATCTCCTTTGGGCACACTGGTTCTCTTCATAATTAAGAAGGATTGATCCCATCAGTTATGCATCGACTACCGGATGTTAGACCAAGTAACCATAAAAAATAAATACCCCTTACCCCGCATTGACGTGTTATTTGATCAGTTGCAGTGAGCCCACGTCTTCTCTAAGATCGATTTGAGATCGGGTTATTAGCTTCGGAATCGACATTTGCGGCTCCATTTATGTCTACCACTAACTCAACACCAAAGAAAAAGCGTGTTAGAGCAATTTGTAGAAAATTATCAAAACATTTGCATAATAAGCTTGGTCAACTTTCAACTATTAATTTCTAACTAGGTATGTTGACACCTGTTGGACCATGGGCCCAAGAATTTATAAGCAAGGTTGGAAGGTTGTGTCATACTTATGCAAAACTTTTTTTAAAAGATGGTCTGAAGTCCCTGAAGTTGACAAAACCAAGATAAAGGCCCTAATTGCTGTAAGTATATGCTATGATTTTAATTCATTATTATTTTTTAAATTAAATTATAGGTGTTAACATTTCATAAAAAATTGATTTTTTTAGTCCAAATTTGAGATTAACATGGAGGATAACCAAGTTAAGAAGGCAGTCAACAAATTCTTAACTACTCGATTTCTATCCCACAAGAACAGAGCACATGCACATTATCAGAAATATGGAACCTCAACAACTTATGATGGGATTTCTCCTCATGAATAGAAAGAAATTTGCAAAAATTTTGAGGATGACAAATACAAGGTATGATGTCATTTAGAATTCAATTTTTTTTCTTTAAATGACTTAGTGTATGAAATATAATTTATAATTTATTTTATACAGTTAAGAAGTCAAACAAATAAGGATAATTGTGCAAAGTTATCTATGAACCACACTGCCGGTTCAAAGTCATTTGTTAGAGTTCTCGGAAAGATTGTAAATTTTACATAAATTTCATATAATAAAGTACATTCAACAATTAAATTTTTTTACTTTGTATAATGTACTAATTTTCTATTGTTCTTTGATGAATAGAATTAATCAGCAAGAAAAAGAGCCAAATGAGGAGCCTACCTTATAAACTTTTATATAGTTACACACTTCCAAAAAAAACTAGGAGTTGGGTGAAACCACGCTGTAAACTTCTACATGTAATGAATATTAAATTTATTTATTATATTTGTTGTTTAGTTATTAACATTCTAAATAATCTTGGAATTTACTTTATGTATATTTTTATGTAGGCACAAATAAATCATAAGGTGGCTACATCTAGGCAAGAGGGGCCTATAGAATGATCTATTCTATGAAATTCTTGGTGCAAGGTCAGGATATATTAATGGGCTTGGGCATGGTATAATGCCTATTTCATCAGGCAACCCTTCTCAAGATGATATTGATGCTATTAAGAATGCTAATATGAGGGCTGGGGCGGCTGAAGAATATGCAAAAACTTTGGAAATGGATCTACAGACTCTTAGATCAAAGCAAGTTGAACTAGAGTCGATGGTTCTAAGACTAATGGAGCAACAACCAATATAGTCAAATTCATCAGTTTAGGTCCAAAGCTTCTTTACTCAAAAGGCTTATTTATAGTCTTAATTTTATGCATAGCTATATAAATCTAAATTAACTAAACCATAATTTTTTACTACATTATGCTAACTTTATGTTCTTGTACATTTACAGGTAAATAGGGGAGTTCACAAGAATCATCAAAATTTGCGAAGAAAGAAAATGATATATATTTTGTGATTTCTTTTGTGATACAGTTATGTTTTTATTTTAGTTATTTGGTATTTTTTAGTTCGTCAAATGTATTAGATTTATGGTTTGTAAAACAATAGATGATATTTAGTTTAATATTAAGGCATTAAGTTTATCTTTTGCATTATAAATTTATACAGCTCTCTTGAATTTCTATATTTTTAAATGTCCTCCCCCCACCCCCCCGCCTGCCAGCACGCCCACCCAAATAATTAGGTACAACCATTGTAATTAGCAACAACTTAAATTTGTCCTTAAAGATCTTTTGCAACAAACTTCTCTTGTCCCAAATAAAATTTATTTTGTTGCAAATATATTACAATCTTTTGCGACGAATTCGGGTTGTCCCAAATATTTGTAAAAAATATACATATGTGAATCTTTTTGCAGCATATACAATTTGTCGCAAATCATTTAACATCATTTGCGATGAATTTGGTTTGTCATCAATACTTTTTAAAAATTGTCTAATATCATGCATTTGCGACATATGTAGTTTGTCGCAAATACACTAAAATCATTTGCGACAAATTATTTTTGTTGCAAATGCCAAAGCTTTTGCGACATAATTATAAATTTTAATATTTTTTAACTCAAACAATTATATTTTTTTACTACATAATAATTACTTTTTTGCAACAAATAAATTTGTCGCCAAAGAGTATATTATTTATGACTAATAAAAATTTGTCGCAATGACTTTTTGTGACACCTTACTTGGAACAAAACTGCACAAATTTTTTTTCATCGCAAAAACATTATTGTAACATAAAATGAATCTTTTGCGACAAATGCATTTGTTGCAGAAGCCCCGTTTTGTTGTAGTGTGCTTTGGTAAAGGTGATGGGTTGATGGCCAACAATCCTACTTCACAAACCATTATTTAAGCCCCTTGTAAATTTTTGCACATTCTTTAATTTAGTCGTGCAAAAATCTAGGGCAAAGTGTTGTAGTTGTATGAACTTATTCTTAAACTATGCCACCATTAAGCTTCCTTGCTATAAGTCCAGAAATTCTTTTTCATTTATCTCTTGGATGTGAGGAGGAAAATATTTATCGAATAACACCTCTTTAAACTCCTCCCTCTTAATATGATCACCATTTAAAAAGAAGTTTCTTTCAGCTGTAGGCCAACAAAAAGCAGCTTCACCCATCATTGAAAAAGTGGTTAATGGCACCTTTCGATCCTCGGGAATCTTCATTGCTTTGATACACCTCTCGACCTCAAAAGTCCACTTTTCAGCAGCTTCAAGGCCATCTTCCTCCATAAATACTGGCGTAAGTTTCTTAAAGCAATCCAACATATTATCTTTTTCACTATGAACACTTTCTCTCCAATTAGTAAAATGATTTGAATAATTCGATTGGAATCCTTCTTCTTGAATATATCAAGTCATTCTTTGTATTAATAAATCGAGGAAATGCGTCTTACGGTCCCCTATTGCCAAAGTGACCGGCATTGTAATATCTAGTAGAGTCAAACTACTTGCCGGTTAAGCATCTTTATCATTAGTAGGCGTCATCTCTAACATAGATTGATAATATCAAGATATTTTTATAAAAATAAAGTTAGTACATAAACAACCTCGCAGTTTTTTACATCACAAAAAACTAAGTTAACTATTTACATATTAGAACAACTCAAAGCACAGTTAAAAACTACTGTTTACATACAAAACTATTTACCTGATGTATTTAAGAACCTTCTTCTCCAAATAGTTGAGACTTTCTTAGAAAGGAAAGGTCTTGACTTTTGGGCATTCCAAGAAAAAATTAGTCATAAACCCACAAAAAATGCATTGTTTAGGCATATTGTTGTTATGCCTTATAGGTTCCTTCCCTTTAAGGTGATGTTGGGTCTCTTCAGCTTCTTCTTTTACCCACTCCAACTCAGGTGAGGGTACTTTATTCAGGTCAAAGTCTCTTTTTCCCTCATACTCTATACCATTCTCTTCATAACTCTCTTGCACTTCTTCCAATGAGGGGTCCTCCTAAGACTCTTCCTCTTTAGTAGGTAAGTCTGGAATAACTATTATCTCTTCAACATCATTGCTTGAAGTTGAACCAAGGATGTATGAGACTTCAGAATCATCTGAGTTCAAAATTTTGATTGGTATTTTACCCTCCAATTCCTTATTTTTGCTACAACTTCATTTCTTCGGAAGTAACAACTTACGAGATGTAGAATGGTATAAAACGCCCGATAAGAACATTTTATGTTTGAGCAGCGACATTAATTTTAATTTCACATAAATAATTATTTGAAGTAATTTTTAAAAAGAAAACATATGGTAAAACACTAATATTTGTATTGATTGATTTAATTACTTTTTGGTAGACGGTAGAACCTTAGATCCAATACCAACTGTAACACCAAGTCGAAATTTGAAATAAAAAAATTATTATTTTAGAAAATATATTGAAATGTATTTCTAAGTGTCAAGGATCACCGAGTATCAAAAGAGTAATTCTAACACACTTTCTATTATACAAAAATTCCAAATTTTGGCATAACATGCCTTTATACATTAGCCATTACAAATACTATACATTAAAAAATGTAAACTAATACTATAAATTATAAAAGTTGTTCATAGACTTCTTCAAGTTCAATGGTTGCACCTATAGAATCTGAGGGTGGGTGAGTAAATTCATACCTAGTTGGTTAAATTAAGTTCTAAAAATTTTCTTCATAAACACTTTAATCATGTCATACTTTTAAAAATCATTCAAAAAATAATAAATTTCTAAAATTTAATCACAGAATGTTGTGCTACTAGACGTCTTATACCTGTGCTCATGGGGCAATGAGAGACAAAAGGAAAAAGATTTTTCCATGAAATCCTAGTTCCTGTGCGTGCCAGAGCAAAGTGTGAAAATATCCAAATTCATCATTATCATAATTCCGAGTTTCGAAGAACAAAAAACTATCGAGAGGGTATGGTTACCCAAAACAAGGAAAATCTTTTGAAAAGAAAATAAATTTTAAAAGGTAGAGTTTCTTTTTAAAATATTGAAAAAGAAGCCTTTAACAAGACCTTTATGAGTCAAAATCACTGCATACATCTAGAAATTAAAACCACCTATCTCTAACAGGCGTAGATTATGGTAAAGAGAGTCCCTTCTCAAGTTCTTTACTTTTTAGTAGTCAACTCAAGAAAATAGCCCTCAAAATGTGTAGAACACCCTCGATTTAGCAAGGAATGACTTTTGAACAGATTCAAACGGGTATAAAATAGTCCAAAAATAGTAAAAATAAGATAAAGAGAGACTAAGGAGACAGATAGGGTTTTCTTAAGTTTAGATAGGTCACTTCAAGAAAATGACCTTTCCAATGTGTAGAACACATTCTATTTAGTAGCAAATGGTTTTTGAATGGGTTAAAGCGGACTTAAAATGGCTCTAAAGTCGTGAAAACAAGAAGAAGATAGAAAATTGGGGGGGTGAAATTTGATTTCACCCCTCCCCCCTTTTATATTGCACAACACTGCCCTAGGGCGATGGTGTGCCACTATTTTTGGTGGTGCACTAGACATCATCACATTCTTTATGTGCAACGATCGTGCATGACATCACGCATTGCAGCATGCGACAGTGCACCGCAACACGCGTCATGCACAATTTTTTTAACTTTCAACTTCAAACGATTATAGTTTTTTATCCCGGACTCGAATTTGCACGTTCTTAGTACCATTGAGCTCGTATTGACAAGCCCTATGAAACTAGATCACTTATGAGCAATTTTGATTGCACTTTAAAAGTGGATCCCCCCCATAAAATACATTTCCTGCAATCGTAACTTTCACTCCCGACCATTGTTTCACACGTTCTTCTACTTGTTATGCTCGTGTCTGCGAGCTCTAACTAACTCTTAAGAAATTATTAGATAATAAACTATACAAAATTTCAAATTTATTATCAAGATCGTGCCAAAAAACTAGGGTTGTTACATGATCCTTCAACCTATGAGTAGGCAATGGATAGTTGAGATTCCAATGAATGACCTGCAGCTGTTTAGAAGGAAATGGATTCCATTATGAAGAATTAAGACTGGAAAGTTGTTGAATTGGCAAATGAAAGGAGACATATTAGCTGCAAGTGGATCTTCAAGCTCAAAGTAAATGAGTTAATAGATAAATATAAGGAAAGACTGGTAGCTAAGGGTTTCACTCCAGTAAAGGGCATTGACATCATGAAAACACTCGTGAATAGATTTACATATTGCTCAGTTAGACTTAGAGTTGCACTAAATAGATGTAAAGACTGTCTTCCTAAATAGTAATTTTGAGGATGACTTTTACATGTAACAACTTGAGTGCTTTGTTATTTCTAGAGAGGAACCCAAGGTGTGCAAACTCATAAAGTCTTTATAAGTGCTTAAATAATCTCCTAGGCAATGGTACTTCATATTTCATAAGGTGAATAGTAAGTTTAAGTTCATTGCAAATGAGTATGATTTTTGTGTCTACTCCTTCAAGAATGTAAGTTGATTTATATTACTCTCTCTCACTTTGTGCGTGTGTGCATTTATATCAAATAAACTTGCATAATAGTATATCAATCACAAAATTTTAGATTATACATTCTTATTACATCCTGATTTACCCTGCACGATAACATGTCAAATACATACATATACAATCATGCATAACATTCATAATATACGTCTGATTCTTACACAGAGAACCTAGAGCAAGTATGTTCGTCCAAGGACATCTTCTATAGTGGGGGAGAGCCCGAATTTCAACACAAGAAGCCCTAGAATACGTGGTAGTCAGTGCATGAAGAGTACCACTCTGGATTCTCAGGGTCTAGATGATAATCACAATAATCTCATCTACAAGACAAGTGCACAACTCGTCCCCACATAACTCAATTTAACTAGACTCAACCTGGGGAGTATACATATTTCATACATGAACTTAAATCAAAATCATGTCCTTTCAGACCAACCAAGTTCTAATTAATTCACTGATCGGTTAATCCAGCACACAATCTCGCATCATTGAATAAAATCGATCAATTCCGATTAAACCTCAGTAAAACCACATTCATGAAGTCTTTTTCATGATGCATTATAACATGATACAATCGTGAGAAAGATCTACGTGGGTTCCAACACATGGAACGTGCTCCCTTCATTCCCCTCGTTCATCATAAACAATTCATAATTTAACTACGATTTCATAGTAGATTCTTCATACGTATGTGTGTTCGTGCATATCCTAAGCACATGACAAATGCTTAACATAAACTCATAAGGCAATATAAATATACTTAGACATATTCAAAATATGATTACCAACTGAAATCTGGGTAAAATCTACTATAAAGCTTAAATCCATTTACGTGAAATCAAATGTTTAACTCCTATAAGCATAATTATTCTACACATGAAGCCATAACATAATAACATTAATTACCCACAAACCATCCTTATTATAAGATGACACATCTCATCATTTAATATATAATGCCACTGCTAGAAACATACTCTAATAATAAGAATTCCAACATTTAATGATTTAATGTAATAAAATATTAACATGTATAATTATCAACATATACCACCACATAACAAATACTTAAGCATACTTAATAAGTCTCCATCATGAATTTCACACCCATCTAGTAGCCTAATTCCAGTATAAAACAATATCCACATATATTGGAAGCATCAATTGGAAGGAAAACACTGAAATATGCATAAAAATCAAAAATAGAAAAACTATTATGTTGTCGATTGATTGGTCTGGCAGGCCGTTCAATCGATTACTCTAAAAATCTGAAGATATGTTGTGTGGCCAATCGATCGGTCTGATAGGTCGTTCAAACAGCCAAATCGATCGGCCTGTTGGTTCGATCGATCGCCAACACAAAGTTCGAACCTTCTTTTTCATTTCAAAATTCAAAACCAAAACATCATTGAAGAATCTCAAAATCATCATCCTAAGCCTCATACACCATCAAAACTTAATCAAATATTCTAGAACACTAATTAAACTCATTTAAAAGTAAAACCCTAAGAAATCAAAGCAAGAGATTAATATTTATTAAACTTATCATTAAAGCCCTAATCAAGTAAACTAATTCAAATAAAACTATAAAAATTTGAGATTTTCACCACAACAGGGCTGAGATTTAAAAACCCTTTACCTCTTCAATTAATTTGGGTCGGATTAATCCTTCAATCACCAACAACACCTTCTAAAAACATAATTTTTATATTAATACACATCTAAACTCGATTTAGACTTCAAAATCATAAAGCAAACCCTAGATCTAAAGCTTTGGAAGCATAAAAATTAATTTTTGAAGGTTAGGGTTTGAAAACGATGAGTAAAATAGTGATTAAGTGCTTTAAAATGGATTGAATCCATTAAGGGAAGTAGATTTAATAAAGGATTAGGAAAACCCCTAATTATTAAGCATGGATTAGATAAGAGCATTCCTCTAATTGATTCCTCTTTCAGCCTAAGTGGGGATTGGGCTCTAAACACCATTTATAACCTATTCTCAATTTGGCAATAACTCAGGGCATTCCTTTTATAAAAAGAAATGAGGTAAACTTAACTAAAACTTAGGGTGTGTAAAGAATTTTTAACTAAAATTAGAAATTTGGCAATTTAAGCCAAAATTAAGATGAGAAAAATTCTAAATGTTTTTATAATAACTTCTTTTGTTGTCTAAAAAGTTTTGGACTAAAAACCTTAATTTCGTCGGTGGGGCCTACATAGGATCCCGCCAAACCTTAATTTTTAAAGAATTAGTAAAAAATCCAAAAATTCTCAAAAATTCAGATTTGACCCAAAATTACTTAAAACTCGTGAATATAAATTTGGTTTTGATTAAAACCTTTGGGAACCATATTTATTTTTGAAAATCACCGAAATTAATCAAAGAATGTTTAAACTACATAAGAATGATTAAAGACATTAAAAATAAACCGGTTCAAGATGAGAGTCTTTACAGTATAAATTTGTTGTATAAAAGAAATTGCACATGTCATGTGAACAAACTATGATTCGAATACCTTGTACTTATGAAGAGCCTCTTCAGTACACATAATTAGGTGCACTTTGAATTTAGGGATCTGATTGGGCAAGTCCCCTGCATGTTGTCAGTGGTGACTCTAGCCTCTGATAAGGTATTCATACTAGAGTTAATAGTCACATCATTTATAACCCTAAAACTTAATCTAATCCAGCTATATACTGCAGAAATCTTTTTCTTGAATGAGTTTAAGTTTATCCCATATATGGAATTGCACTTGTGCTAAGAAATCCTGATTATTTGAGAATTAGCAGGGAATAGTAAGTATCTTGCGAACTCTGTCTACAAGACCAAGAAATAATTATGCCCAAGTTATTCATCTAAATCCTGCAATACGCAACTTACGTCTGGCACATACCCATTTTCCATGATATCGGCTGTCAAGAAGTCTAAAACTCCATAGATCTCTCTTGAATCAGGATGTGAGTTGTCCCCAGCCAAGAATGAATGGACCTCATTTACAATGATGATCCAAGTCCTTCCAGGAACTTTTTGTAGGCCTTTCCTTACTACCTCTGCTCTTAGCCTTCTTACTTCAGGCCAATTGCCCCCTGCAGCATGTATGTTAGACAACAAGATGTAGTTTGCACTGTTCATTGGCTCCAATTCAATCAGTTGTTCTGTGACACTTTTGGCTAGTCCAATATTTGAATGGAGTCGGCAGCCACCCAAAAGAGCTCTCCAAACACATGGGTTTGGCTCCATTGGCATCAAATCTATAAAACTTTTAGCTTCATACAAGTGACCTGCACGACTAAGAATGTCAACCATGCAGGCATAATGCACAACCTCGGGAATTATATAATAATCCCTATGCATTGTATGGAAAAGCTCCCGTCCCTCCTCCACCAAACCGGAATGACTACATGCTGACAGAAGTGAGACAAAGGTAACATTTGTCGGAGCAAAGCCAGCCTCTTTCATCTGAGAGAAGATGAGGATGGCTTCTCTTCCCCAACCATGCATACCATACCCTGCAATCATCGAATTCCATGATATAATATCTCTAATAGGTAGGTTTTGAAATATCTTTACAGCATATTGGATACTACCACATTTTGAATACATAGTCAAAAGGGCATTTTCTAGTGATATATCAAAACCAACACCTAGAATCCTTCTTAATGTAAATCCATGTAACGATTTTCCAAGGGAAAGATTTGCCAACTGGGAACATGCAGGTAGAACATTCATAACTGTCACCAAATCAGGTTCCACCTCTGACTGCATCCTCTGAAGAAGTAACAAAGCTAGATCAGGTTGCCCAATTTCAACATAACTTGCAATTGCAGAATTCCATGAGATCAGATCTCTATTTTGTAAGTTCTCAAATACAAATCTACCTGCTGATTCATCACCACATGTGACATACATATTGGTCAGAGCAGTACACAAAGAAGCATTAGTTATAAGCTCATGCTTTATAATATATCCATGGATTGATCTTCCAATCTTCAGATCACTTTTTTCATGACAGCCAGCTAGAAGCGCAACCATAGTAAAAGAGTTTGGTCTAATATTGGTTTGTCTCATTCTTCCAACGAGTTCCCAAGCTCGAGCTGTGAATTTGTTAGAAACTAGAATTGAAATCAACGTGTTCCAAGACACGACATCAAAAGTTGTCATTTCAGAAAATACATTTGTCACTGATTCCACACAATTTAAGTCTGCATATGCACTAAGTAGTGCATTTCCAACAGATAGCTCCATTTGCATCCCACTTTTTATTATATAGCCATGCAACGCTTTAGCATTCTTTACACTACAGCATCGAGCACAAACCACCAGCATAATAGCAACTGTGACAATATCTCCTTTAATGCCTTCCATTTGCATCCTAGAAAATAATTTGATCCCTTCTTCATAAAATTCACAAGATTTATAAGCAGACAACATACAATTCCATGATGCAATATCTTTTACTTGCACCTTATCAAATATTTTAACTGAAGATTCCAAACATCCAGCCTTGGCATACATATCTGTCAATGCATTATCAAGGCACAAATCGGTGGGAAAGCCACATTTTATGGTATATTGGTGAATTTGCCTGCCTAGTGAAAGACATCCCAAATCTGCACATGACTGGGCAGTCACCAAAGCTGTCACAGAACAAGGCGTAGCGCCAGTGATCAGCATCTGGACAAAGAGATTTATTGCTTGCAGTGATTCTCCTGAACTGAAATACCCTGAAATCATGGCATTCCAGCAAACAGTGTTTCTTGATATCATTGAATCAAAAACATATCGTGCGATCTTAATGTCAAACCTTGAGTAGAAGCCAATGAGAGAAGTACCCACATGAGGATTTGCATATGATAGCCCATTTCTCAAGGAATAACAGTGTATTTCATGGCCAATTTCGAAATTTGACAACGCTGCACAAGCCGAAAGAAGTCCCACCAGAGTAACAGCATTTGGTTTAAACTTCTCACTTTGCATTTGGTAACAAAGTCCAAGTGCCTCTTCATACAAGGAGTTCACAACACAGCCAGATATCATAGCATTCCAAGAAACCACGTCTCTCGCACCCATTTTATCAAACAGAAGGCCAGCAACACCAACCAAATCGCATTTGCAGTAGAAGTCAATGAGGGCAGTCCTAACACGGAGGTCATCAATTAAGGGTGTGTTCTTGATACAATTATGTATATTCCTGCCCACCTCAACTGCCTGCAATCGACCACAAGCCTTTAGAACCAGAGGCAAAGTGCAGTGATCGGGAAGGAAGCCTAAAGCCGCCATCTTTTGGTAGGATTTGATGATTGCTGGGTCATCTCTCTGCTTCGTGAGAAGTTTAATGTTCGATTTCCAGTGTTTCGCATCATTGAGTTGGGTATGCTGGGGCAGATGAGTTTTTAGGAGATGCTCGCGTACTAATGAAGAGCTCCCCATAGCTCAAAAGTTAATCTTTAGACGGGTTTTGGCGGGGAGTTCTCCATTGAGTGGGGGGTGATTCCGGCCCTTTTCTGTTAACACGCCGTCCGGAAGCTTGTGTGGAACTGTGGATAGTGATAATGATGTGGATAGCTTCGAGAGATTATTGGACGAGTCGTATGAAATCTATTGCGGTTAGGGAAAGCGTGCCTTTCAACCGATAATAAAACTAGAGGTGGCCATCGGCTGGGCAACTTGGGCCCATTTGACCCCCTCGGGATGGGCCAATAAATTTAAAATAAATGTAAAAAGTTTTAAAAAATTATATAAATTTTTAAAAATTTATATAATTAAAACTTAAATTGCATTATTATAAAATGGGTATATTTTGACTAAGTTAGCACCTATTTATTTATATATAGAAAAAATTTATATGAGTCCGAGCTCATATAAATTTACGTGAGTTCGGGCTCTATGGGCTATTGGATTTACATCTGGTGGCCTATAATACTTATAAGTTTAATTAATAAGTATAACCCAAGAATATTATGAGCCACCGGATGTAAATCCGACGGCCCATAAAGCCCGGGCTCACGTAGGATTATATGAGCCCGGGCTCATATAAACGGGTCTCTTTATATATTATTTATAATTATAATCTAAAATTTTAAATATAAAAAAAACTTATTAACTAAATGATTGTTTTCTAAATTTTCTTGCATTTCATCCATTATGTGCCCTTTTTTTAGCGTCTAACCAATCATTCAAACAAATACATGTCTACCTCTATCATATCATGTGTTAGTCAACTTTGTTTATCATCTAATACCTTATCTTTTGTACTAAAAACAGATTTTGATGGCATTATGGACATAAGGGGGTTAGTAAATCAAGAGGTAATACAGACAACACAAGATAGTTCTTTCTATGTATCTGTTACTAAGTTAGAATGTTCATATTACTAAATTCTTCTTCAACAAAAAGGAGCTAAAAATCAATTTGTAAATAGTTAGCTAATTCATTATTATTAAAACTAATTCTTATTTATTTTTTAAGTGATATCTAATACTTAGTTTTATGTGGAAGAGGAGTAGTAGAAGAAGAAGAAGTTGCTTTCTCTTGACCCATAGGTTATTTCAAATGTATTATATAAAGAACACAACTTAGTTTCTAGGGTTTTATATAGAGTATCATTTTAATTGACATAGAGACTCATTTTGTCCCGTATATCATCTAATAAAATTTGTACACCATCTAATTTAACCTAAGGATTCATTACATTCATAAACAATAAATTAAAGGGATAGGAGACCAATATTTATTAATTTTTATTTCTATTTCCTTTATAATATATACAATTATTTCATTAGCTCTATATTATTTAAATGCATAAGTTATGTCATACAAGTAGTCTAAAATTAAACAAGTAGGATAGAAAACTCCCTGTAAATCTTTAGTAATATTATAAAAAATACATCAAATAAATAGATATGGCAAAATAACCTTCATTAAGTCCTAAATTAAGTAACTTTTGTATAGTCCAACATATAATTAAATTTCTAATAATTCACTAGATTTTAACATTGAAATATGTATTATTCCACCTATGAAAAACATCTAATTGACATTTATTATATTTCTTACAATGCAATCTGCACACGTCATTAAATTATTGTAGTCAAGCGGGTGAAGATATGATATGTAACAAAGTGATTTTAATTATCATGTTAAAATATAGTATTCTCTTATTTTATATTCATGATTCATGAATAAAATGAGCAGTAATACATGCCTAGCTAATATCTTGGATATTAGTCCAAATATCATAAGTTAAAGAAATCTTACCTAGAATTGTTTGTAGGGTTTTCATAAGGTCTAGCATGTATCCTTGTCTAGCTAAAATTATCTAGCTTAAAAATATCATTCTTCAAAGTCTTATGCGAAATTTTGTTGAAGGTCGAGTTGAAATCTTGTCTCAAATATGTCTCAAACTTTGAGTTATCAGTGAAGAAGAATGGTTTCTCGGAGCATACAATGTACTTCATGAGCTTCCTTTGATTTATATCTTAATTAAAATTGAAAGTACTAAGAGAGGTAAAAGAGACACTCACAACACTTAAAGTCTTATTTCCTTTCTTTGAACTCTTTGCAACTTATTATATGTTTTTTGCTCTTCTATATAACTACGAATTTAGCACTATTCTATTCTTTGTTCAGCCTCCCCTTTATTGATTGCTCCTTCCTTTTTTCTAGACAATAAGCTGCTAGTTTTAATTTACTTCCTTTAGTAAGCTTTTGTCCATATATTGACTAGTTGGCTTGCTTCTTATTTTTTATAAGTGAACTGGTGTTTTTTTTTTACGTGGCTTTTATTCCTCTTCTAATTTGCATTGGCATTGGCTTGCTGATTTGGTCTATTTGTGGACTCTAATTTTTTGGCTGCAATAAATTGGAATGTTGGGTGCACCTTTGAAGTAGAATTTATGATCCTCTCTTCTCTTCACGTTGATTCTTCTCTACCTTTCTTTAATTCTTCTGGATTTGTAGCCTTCCACCAATGTCTAGTCTGTCTGATATGTCTAGACCATGTGCAAAATATTTTCTAAGTAACACGAGCATCCAGAACGCTATTCGTGTGACATTCACCTGCAATGCACAATAAGACCATATTTGAGACATGTAAAAAATAAATAAAGTCCTAACTTATTTTGAATGCATGCCTAAACTACTAATAATGCCTAAATTAATTAATTATTAAATCAAATTACTACTATCTGTCTTAACATAAAAAACCCATAATTGACCCTAAATTAGCCTAATCCTACACTAGCAAATATGGTAAAAGAGGTATAAAATGTATAAAAAGCACACGTATAAAGCATGATCTAGCATATCAGAGAAGATGTCTGGTACCCCTTCTCCCCCAATTCCCATGCTTAGAATATTTTTACAATAGTTGCATTTGGCTTTTAGGAAGAACATGTCGGGGCTGTTAGAGTCCTCCACACTAATTTTCTTTATATGGTCCTACATCATTGAGGGCTGCTACTTCATTTTCTCCCCGATAGTGAAAGACATTGGTGGAAGTCCTTCGTAGTTGACTTTGTCTATTTTGAGAATTCCTCCTTTAGAAAAATTGGTTGTTGGGCCAAAAAGGAGGTGGAGGCATTATAGGTTGAGTGGGATGTCATATTATTTAAAATTAAAAAAGTAAATGGCTAAAAGAAAAAAGTGGCAAATTAAAGTAAAAATATAATTATTAAATCAAAATTACTTACCTTGGAGTTTGATGTTTGAGACTTGAGTTGCCCACTTGATGGAGGATGAAGCTTGAGAATTGAAGTTTTGTTCCTGAATCTTGAGGCTTAAAAGTGTGAGAGCATAATTATAAGTTTTAATTAAAAATAGAAATTTAAGTGAATAAGAGCTTGAGACTTGAGAGTATGGGATGAGGGGATAAAGAGATTCTTAGAGAGTGAAGAAAAGGGTGAAGAGAATGATAAACTTTCCTTTATTTATAGATTTCTAAATGTGATAATTACCTCTCATACCCTTAAAAATTATTGTTATTTGATTGTTATTGGGGTTGAATTTGTCTTTTTGAGTGGGTGGCAATTTTATAATTCCACCTCCTCTTAAATCTATTTTAAATAAAAATAAAAACAAAACATTGGGGGCTTAGCTCCCTCTGACTATCTTTGCGGCTCAACCTCTTCCCTTATGGGTCATGCATGTCGTAGGTTAGGCTAGAACAGGCCTGTAGTACAAGCCTGTGGGACGCCCATGTGAGTTTAATATTTGTCTACTTAACTTAGCCAATCAATCAATTGCCCTTAGTTCAATTATCTAAAAATGATAAAGACTATGAGATATGACCTCTTTGAGCAGAATTTTTATACGTAACAAAATCAGATAAATATTCTCTCAAATCTCACTCACGTTATATCAATCATTCAACTACCATCATTGAATTCACACATGAACATAACAATTCAACATGGGAAACCCTAACATAGGTAAAAAATCACAACAATTCCAAAGGAACCAAATTAATGCACTAGTAAGCAAGACATTAAATTAACACAAGCATAAGAGTTTAGCATTTGTCTAATCAACCTAGCGGATCACAACATTTCCCCTAGTCCAATTATATAATGAAGATAAATACTATGATATATGGCCTCATTGCGTAGAATTTTTTACATAGCGGAAACTAAAAAACCTAATATTCACTAAATCTCACTCTCAAAATATCAATCAATCAACCATAAATTAGTTCATACACGAAGACATTAATTTATATGAAAAGCCCCTATTATGGTAGAAAACTATGGCAGTTTCAATGGAACTAAATTAATGCACTAGAAACCAATACTTTACATAGACACAAGCAAACCACCAACCTTATTTAGGCTCTAACACAAGCTCTTCTAATTTAGATCGTTATTGTTGTCCTTTAAGTGTTCTCCTTAAGTACTTGAGACTTTCTCCTCACCTTGTCTCTATTTCCTTCTAGTCATCAACAAACACCTCTTGTTGTCTTGACTTTGGCCTTATGAAAATTTTCAATTACCTATTAAAGACATGATGTAACTCTTCTTCGAATACTCCATACATAAGCTCCTTTAGTTGTAGATTTTCTTCTTCAATTCACTACAAGTCTTCAATATAAAGCCCAACTGAATTTTCCTTTGGAAAATAATAAGCAAATGTGTAAACTCTCATTCTCTTTTTACCTCTAAGTTTTTCTCTTTGAAATTTCATGACTTCATAACCTGTATATTGCTTATTAAGTTGGTTTAGGACTTTTACTTAAATAAGGAATGATATTAAAATTAGAAGGTCTTAATTCAAGTAAACTATCTTTGAAATGATCAATAGTTCTAAACAGTGATTAATCGGTCACTATTTTTAATGTGCACGATTCTTCAATCGATCATCAAATTACAAGAGCGATTGATCAACAACTCTCTGCCTTGTTTTGCACAGGGCTAAATCAACGGGTGGTCGATTGTTTTTCTCTTCATTGTTTGTAATGATCGATTATTTTGCCTATATTTTGACATTTTTGCCATGATTGCCATAGATCCTTCTAAAACTTCTATAATCACTTTATAGTCTTTTCCAAGTGATTTATGTATGCCAATGCAATCTTGATATGCTTTAAAACCCTTCACATTTTTAAATCTTTCACCTTGATCAATTAGAACACTACACTCCTATTTTTTAAGTTTGTCAATTCTAAATCTGACTCACCCAAAACCTCAAATCAGATTCTAAGACTCAATATTTACACATGATTTTTTGACATAATTTTGACAAAGAAATCAACCAATAAATTAGACATATGACACATATATTCTTACCAAGCAAACCACCAACATTATTAAGACATTAATAAAAGCTCAACTTGTTTAGATTGTTGTTGATGGCTTTCAAGCCTTCTCCTTCAAGCACTTGAAACTTTTTCTTCGTCCTTAACTTATCTTTGACTTCTTTTAGCCTTTACCAAGCTCCTAATATTGTATTGACTTTGACCTCCTTGTAATCTTCAATCTACTATTGAAGATATGTTGCAACTCCTCTTTCAAATTTCTATGCGAAATCTTTTCTTAGTTTGCAAACACTTCATGAATTCACTATTCATCTTCAAGTCAAAGCTTTATGTGTGTCCTCTTTGGAAAATAATGTGCAAAAGGTATAAACTTTTTTTCCTGTAATCTCCTCTATGTTTTCCTCTCTACAAATTCATAATTTCTTAACCTGTATATAGCTTCTTAAGTTGGTTTAGGCCTTGGACTTGATTAAGGAAAGAAAATAAAATTAGAATGACTTAATTAGGGTAACCTATCCTTGAGACTATCAATCAATTCAAATAGTGATTGATTGTTCATAGTTTGTTTTACTTCAAGCACTCGATTGATTTACAAGAGCAATCAATAACTCTTAGCCTTGTTTTACATAGGACTGAATCAAATGTCTGATCGATCATTTTGTTCTACTAATTGTGTAGCGATCAATCATTGTACCTATAATTTTTCTATTTGGCCTTTTTACCCGAAAACCTTACTAAACCATTAAAATCATTTTTGAAACTTGTCTAAGTAATTTTTGTTTGTGAATGTGATTTGAATAAGGTTCAAATACCTTCAATGTTCTTCAGTCTTCAATCTTCTGGCTTGACCCATAAAAACATGCCTACTCCTATTTTTCAAGTCTGTCGATTCAGAATCTAACTTGGCCACGTTATCCTCAAATCAGTTTCTAAGACTCAATACATACCCAAGGTTTATAGACATAATTTTGACAAAGAAATTAGCCAATAACCTTGACATATGACTCATATATTTTTACAATCTCCCCCTCTAGCTATTTCTTGTCAAAACAGTACTTTTTGGAAAATCAAAATGAAATTACAACTCTTGACATAGTGCATTGACATTCAAATTATACAAAATAACTTGACATTACAAAGACTTAGCGTAAAGTCATTTAATATTTATTTTTTATTTAGAATTGAGCTTTAAAAGCTTGTATAACCCTATACTTATCTAGAAAACTTAAAATCAAATTGGCTGCATAGTACTATTTAATCAATTATAAAGATAAGCACTTTGGTTTTCATAGATCACTTCTCCTCCTTTTTTGCATAAATAGACAAGAAGTGAAATCAACAATCAATAAAAATACTCATTAAATCACAATCAAGTTATCATCATTAGTAAAAGACATGATAATATATATAACCATCGAGCCATCCCATGTCCAACACATATCCAGACATAAAATCACTTTCAAGATACATCTCATTATATAAATAAAACAAAAATAAACTGAACAAGTTTTAAACCAAAGGAATACAAGAAAAGTGAAACAAAAATAATAGAAACTAAGTTTAGTATGGAAACTTATAAAATAAAATGAAAATCTCAATAAACCCATCATTATCCCCTTTTAACCCCAAAACAAGACAAATCGACTAATTAACACCAGAACCACATAATTAATTAAAATAGAACGGGTTAGGGATCATACACTTGGGGTAAGCCTAGTTTTAACTATGGCCTTTTCTCTACCACTGTTCGACCCTGAGACATCCTTCGTCCTCTACCGAGTTAGATGCACAACCACCTGCACCAATTATTTTGGTTGTGCATGGCGATTGGCAATGTTGCCTCTTTGGTCGGCCACCACTTCTTGGTCCTAGATTAGTCACCCTTTTTTGGCCTTGGGCCACTTCTTTCCATCCCTCTCTCCCTGCCCTTTGGCAGTGTGTACAAATGGCTATACATATAATTTCGGGTTTAGGCACCATTTTTGCACTACATGACAATCGAATGGTTCCGTCATTGATGGGTTTCGACCATCAGAGCCTCCTCCACTTCTCCTATCCTTGAGCACTTACCATGTCCTCCGCCCTTTGCAGGCCCTCGACGAAGCAAAATTGACGCCGTTTGGTGCCATTTATAGCTAATTTTTGTAGTTTCCAGCCTGTCAAGTGCTTCTTAGCTACTGGCCAACTTTCATTTAGTCCACCCTCAACTTCCTATCGCATCTGCCACTTGTTGTGGGCACGACCTTTCTCCATGTTCTCCCTAGTGCATCATCGTGGATTTCAGATTTTGTAGCATTGATTTTTGTCTTCCTCATCTTCCCGCAATTATATCTGGTACTTCCTAAACCTCGGGACAATAGCTCTCTCTACTATGCTATGCTTTTGGCTACCAACTCCGTTGTTGACACTACCATAGTCACTACAATAAAATTGGCTATTAGTGACGCTTTTAAGTGTCGCTAATAGTACTATAAGCATTGATAATAGTTATTAACGACACATACAAAGCGTCACTAAATACATCGATAAAATTGTCATCACTATTGCATATTAGCCACACTTACTTAAATCGTCGCTAAAAGTCAACATTAGCGACGTATATTTATACGTCACTAAAGAATTTTTTTTTACGACATATAATTAAGCATCGCTAATCTTAACTTATTAGCAATGCATAGATCTATCTGTCACTCGTAATTTATTATTACTGACGCATAATTATGCGTCACTAATAATTTCATAATATGTAAATAAAATTTTAAAAAACTTATTAGCGATACGTAATTATAAGCGCCACTAATAATATTTTTTTATGCATCAGTATTGTTGAAGGATAAATTTTCAAAAAAATAAAAAAATTTATAAGCGACACAGAATATATGCATCTCGAATGAATAGTTATTAGCGACGCATAGTATGCGTCGCTATTGGAGCAAATATTTTTAAAATATATATTATTAGCGACGCATGATGATAAATGCCCCTAAAAATAAAAATAAAATTAAAACAAATTAAAAATAATCTCCCCCTCTCTCTCTCTCCTTTCTCTCTCTTCTTTCTCCCCTCTCTCATCCCTCCTCTCTCTCCCTTCCTCTCTATCTCCCCCCTATCTCTTCCTCTATCTCCCCTCTCCCTCTCCCCCTCTCTCCTCACTCTCTCTCTCCTCTCTCTCTCCCCTCTCTCTCTCCTCTCTCTCTCCCCTCTTTCTCTCTCCTCTCTCCCTTCCTTTCACTCTCTCCCCTCTCCTTCCTCTCTCTCTCTCTCTTCCTCTCCTGTCTCTTTCTCTCCCTCTCCCCTCCTCTTTCTCTCCCTCTCCCCTCTCTCCTCACCCTCTCCCCTCTCTCTCTCTTCCTCTCTCTCTCCCCTCTCTCTTCCTCTCTCTCTTCCTATATCTCTCTCTTCCTCTATCTCTCTCTCCCTTCCTCCCTCTATCTCCCCTCCTATCTCTCTCTTCCTCTCTCTCCCCGCCTCTCTCTCTTCCTCTCTCCCCTCTCTGTCCTCCCTCTCTCTCTCCCCATCTCTCTCCCTCTCCCTAGCTCTCTCTCTTCCCCTATCTCCCTCCCTCCTTTCTCTCTCTCCTCTCACTCTCTCTCTCTTCACTCTCGCTTTTATTATAAATTATATCTAAAAATTAATAAGAAAAATTTTAAAAATAAAATATATTATATTTCAATAGTGAAAGTTTAATCTATTATTATCACTACCTTTTATGAAAAAATTAATATTTATTTATTATTTATGCAAATAGTAAATATTTAAGAAAATATATGATAATAATTTTTTTAAAAATTTATTAAAAAATTATTTATTAATTAAAATTAATTATAAAGATATTAGCGACCATTGTCTACAAGCATTGCTATTATCAATACTATTAGTGACACTTTAATACTATTAGCGATGCGTGCTTACAAGCGTCTCTATTAGTTATAAATTTTTAATTTCTTATTTTAAATTCAAAACTATTAGGGTCTGTTTGGATTGGTGGAAACCGGGAGAAAGGGAAAGAGAAAGAGAAAGTGAATCCAGGTGAAAGAGAAACTAGTAGATTCCTAAATATTTTCCACTGTTTGGTTACACAAATGATGTTAGAGAAAATTGACAATGACAGTGGTGGTAGCGGCGGCGGTGGTGGTAGTGGCGGTGACAGTGGTAGTGGTTGTGGCGGCAGCAATTGTGGTGGTGGCAGCGACGACAGTGGTGGTGGCGGTGGCGGCGGTGGTAGTGGTGGCGGCGGCAGTGGCGGTGGTGGCAGTGGTAGAGATGGTGGTGGCAACGGTGGTGGTGGTGGCAGCAACGGTGGTGTCAATGGTGTTGGTGGCAGCGGTGGCAGAGATAGTGGTGGCGGCGGCGGTAGTGGCAGTGGCAGTGTTGGTGGCAGCAGCGGTGGCCACAATGGTGGTGGGTGGTGGTGGTGGTGGCGATAGTAGAGGTGGTGGCAAATATAGTAGTGGTGGCGGCGGCGATGGTGTGGTGGCGGCCGGCGATGGTGGTGGTGGCGGTGGTGGTGGTGGCAGCAGCGACAATAGCGGTGACGGTGGCAACGACAATAGCGGTGATGGTGGCGGCGACGATGGCAGTAGTGGTGGTAGTAACAGTAAGACATAAGTGTTTAGTACAATAATTTTCTCCCAAAATCCATGGGTTGATGGGTGGAAAATTTTTGGGCCAAATTTTCATCCATTTTCTCTCACTTTTCACTCTAATTTCTCTTTCCCCGTTGCACCAAACAGTGGAAACTGGGAGATTTTAAGAAGATTCCTTTCCTTTTCCCCGCTTTCCACCAATCCAAACAGACCCTTAGTGATACTTTTTCACAAGCATCGCTATAGATAAAACTATTAGCAAAGCTTAAGAAAAAGCATCGCTAATAATTTTTAATTTTTTTTAAAAAATTTTATAGATATATCTTTTAGTGACACTTGTTCAAAGTGTCGCTAATAACATAACTATTAGTGGCGCATAGTATAAAGCGTCGCTAATATGATTGGTATTAGTGATGCTTTACATTATGCATTGCTATTAGGTGACTTTTAGCGACGCTTATCATTAAGTGTCACTAATAGATGACTTTTTAGCGACACTTATTATTAAACGTCGCTAATAGATGACTTTTAGCGATGCTTATTATTAAGCGTCGCTAATAGTGATTTTTTTTGCGAAGCTTTTTTATGTGTCGGCATTATTAGTTTTTAGCAATGCTTAGTTTTGCGTCACTAATAATATACAAGTAGATTTGACGTATGTGGCGTATGTGTGCTAGTGATGGCTAGCCAATAAGTTAGTAAGTGATGTGTAGAATTCATTATGTAATGCATAGGTAAGATAAATATTTGTATGTGTGTGAGATTAGATGTATGTGGGATATATGGTGACTGGTGGCAGAGGGTTATGCATGGCTTTGGATGTAGATTTATAACTATATAATGGAAGACGGATGATGTAAGTTTGATGGAAGAGGATTGGAGTGGATGAGTTTTGTTTGGATAGGATTGTACGTTGGGGGTTCATAAAGTGAGGAGACTAAGGGTTTGGTGCCTTATGGGGGATTTCATATAGTAAGAGTGCACAACATAATTGTACAAGCATATTGTACATATTGTGAAGTAGAAAGTAAGAACCATAAGTGAGGTATAAGTTAGAGGGTGTTAACTGGGGTTGACTCCGATGAGTTTTGTTTGATGATGTCTTAGTAAGATGATTTGGCCATAAGGTAGATGGTGGAGAATGTTTGAATATGCAAGTTTATGTTTATGATGAGTTATGATTATGAGATAAACGGGTTAAGCGAAGTATGTTGCCTTAACGAACTAAGGTTTTAGAACGGTCTTAGCTTCGGATTGATCATTGGAAGATTGTAAGATTGAAAACTCTTATGGCAAAATTGTACCCACATAAATTAATTAATTTAAACTTCAATTATAAGCAAAGTTAATATGATAGCATAGTGAGTTTGAGAGCTGAGTAAGTTTCGTATTTGAATAGCATATAATGAGTTAGTTGAACATTTTTCATGTCTTGACGTGGTATTTATCATGTGGATGTTGTTTGTGTGTTGTATCTAAGCACAATCGTCTAATGATCTATTAAGATCGATGTCTATTTTTTATTTTCATCTTCGTGTTGTATTAAGAACAGACTTCTGATGCTCTATTGGGAGCACTATATAATTCTGCCCAAGTGTAGCACTATAAGATTCTGGCCCAAGAGTGGCACTGTATGATTTTCGCTCTTAGTTGGCACTATACTGCCCCTTGAGTGTGGGCATTTGTGCTCTTAGGTAAGTAGTATCATGGATCTACTCTTACCTATTTGATCATGTGCCCTAAGAGCATAGGTGTGCCTTACCTCTGGAAAAGTCCATGGCATCTAGTCGCTAGATGTTAAGGTGATTCCTTAGTGGCATTCCTTTCTACTTCGACGTTAGAGCTTATTAATTTAAAGAGGTTTAGTGGTCAATATTATGTGTACGATTGTATGGGTAAGTAAGTTTCTGAGTAAGTTTGTATTATTATAAGCAAGATTGTATGTGTAAGACTTTGAGTAGGGCTGTAAGCATACATTTCTGAGCAAGACTATAAGAGTAAGAATTTTAGTAAGATGGTATGAGTAAGTCTGTAAAAATGTTCTAATTAAAAGTGTAAGTGTAGGAATGATACGTGAAAAGCTATAAGTGTAAGAGTAAGTGTAAGAATGGTAAGATGGTATATGTATGTGCATGATTATTATATTATGCAACTCTGATGTGTTTGTATCTTTTATGCTTCATGTTTGAGTTGAATGAATGCATCTATGTATAGATTTACAGAGTTCATTTGATAGACTCCCCTATTGAGTATGAAATTACACATTTTACCTATTTTTTTCGTGTTGATGTTCTGGAGGCTTTTGCAAGCTTGTGATGGAGATCTCTTAGAGATGGATGCTTGTTTTTGTGGGTGGATCAATTTCCATTGGCTAAGGTATACCCACTAACTCATTGCGAGTGTTTATTATTATTTGTGTCATGATATGTTGTATTGGGTGAGATGAAAATAGAGGTGTTTATACTTTATAGACTTGTAATTTTGATTAGACTACGGATTGTTTATGGAACCTGTACTCAGGGATGCCCATGATAGATTTGAATTTAAGGCCTATGATCATGACAATTTATTTTGTACGTTTATTTTTGAGTAGTGCTTGAGAATATTTGGTTTAGTTGTACAATATTTGATTACAAAATTTATATGGGAAAAATTGATGTATGATGTTTTAACTTATATAAACTATTTTCACTAGTTTTGTATTTCATCATTTTCCCCAATTTACACCCGTTATATTGCAAAAATGTTCCATGAAGTTTTATAAAAATGTGTTGAAAATTCTCGAGGGTCACATACGAGCCTCAATCTAACCTATAGCCATCTATAATGGAACGTGTTCTCACACAATATGGGTCTAATCCTAACTAAGCCACTTCTCAGTCTTGGGTTCCCTGGAGCTGGACTCGATGGTCTTTTGCTTCTTAGCACTCCCCATCTAGATTACATGACAATAAAGCAACCTAGGGATAAGCAAAAACTAGGAAAAAAATAAATGATAGTAATAAACATCCTAAATTTTTAAACTCCTTAAAAAGCATGTCACAATTCAAAATTTTAATTTTAAATAAACCATAAAAAAGTTTGTTTAGAATGACACCAATTTTGAACCTAAGGTAGATCTCAGTGAATGGATCAAATTTTCTAACTCGACCAACTGTCAATTTTGATTCGAAACACCTAATTTTGAAAAATCCTTAATTATGTGAAAATACTTGAAATCACCATCGATTGTTTTGTGTATTCTCAAGTTTAATGGATGAAATTGCCTAGAATTGAAAAAAAAAGTTAGATCAACCTTTTTCTAACAATCCTATTTGTTCAAATCTCATGATAATGAATTTTGGAACTCACCATGGCCACAGAGAAATTTTAGGTTTTGATGCAAAAAAAATGGTCATTGATCATGCAAAAACACCTCAAATCGCCTCTATTCTCCTCTAAGCGCTCTTTGGAGTGAAATAGACTTGAAATGAAATAAGTTCAAATTTAATACCAAGCTTCAGCTATAAAAAATAGACCAACGATTGATCGCTAGGCTTGATGGATCGATTGTTCTTGAAATAAATGCAATTTTTTTCCAAACAATTGTAAATATTGCAAACTTTAAAAGTTTTAGAAATATCCTCATAAATTTTTAAAAAATATTTCAAGACATTTCCATGAAAATAAAATTTTTTCACACTCAAAACTTAAATTAAAAATCAAACACTAAAAATCAACAAAGTTGAGCTCTTTTTGATGATTTTGCAAGCAATTCTCTTTTAATCTAAGTGCATCCACAAATTATGTTTATTAATACCTTTGGTTAGATCAGTTAACCCCATTGATATGTGACAATCAATTATATTCTCTTCTTTTTGGCACATTAATCCTCTCTTATTAATTTTTAAAGAAAAACCACAAATGTAGTCAGCTCTTGTCTCTTAAAGTCTTGTATCTTGTAAGATCACTCTTAACCAAATTGAGAAAAATTTGTTTAAGACCCTAGAAATGACTAGGTTCACATTTTTCAACTCTCATTAGTTAGAATATATGTATATGATTTTCCTAGAAAGATAAAAATAATAAAAAAAATTATAATCAACATGGCTATGCCTTTTTTGAGTTATGATATTTTTCCTCAATTCATGTTTCTTGGGCTTGGCTTTTTTTGAATCCTCTCTACTTGCATCATTTTTTTTCATATTTATATATTTTTTTCATTCATTTTTCATGATGTCAAGTAGATAGGAGCTTCACACTAGCCTAGTCCGGCCTAAGTAGGTAATCCTTTCCCTTTATCTTTACAAGGATAATTCCATTATCTAAAGAGATGTTAAAGTCCATGAAACTCATACACATTAAAGTACATTACATGAAATGTTCTTTTATTTGATTTATAAATAGAAATCTAACCAAAGTCCCTCTAATTTTATCAACTAGACCACTAAAATTCAAACACCCAATGTTCAAGAATTCTCTCTTAATGTTCATAAAGAAAAGTGACTTAAGTCTCATAATTATGCGTGGAAGTTTTTAAAATCAAAGAATTACAATATCAAGCAAAAAAAAATCAAATTGATCTTCACTCTCGTTGGTGTACCTTCTCTTACTTAAGGTATTTAACCACTAATTATGTTGCTTTTCATCTTAAAAAAATTAATCTCAATATATCTCAAGAGCGCAACTTATCAAAAACAAAAACAAAGCCAATTGCAAAATTAAGCAAAAACCACACTAATTTTTTTATGTTTTTTATTATAGTCCATTTTTATTCTTTTCAATTCAAAACATATGAATTAAAGACATGCAAAAACAAAGTAAAATTCGAGAGAACTAACAAAACATAAACGTCTAAGTGATAGAAAGAATTGAATCATGGACACAAATGAAAATCTCTTACTTAGAGTTGCAAGACTCCTTAGCGTTGCCTAGCCATCCATTCCTCAGGCAACATAAGGTAGACTTCCTTGCTTCATATACTTGGTGGAGCAACTTAGGGATAGTGGGGGTAGTGGGCTTCTTCTAATTCTTCTATGACCTAAGTTTGAAAGGGTAATTATTAAGACATTCTCTTCTAGCATATGTCTCACTATAATATCATACACACCCACAATACTAGACCCTATCTTTCCTCCTTTCACTATTGATTTAGGTGGGTGGGGCACTATCATAGGGTCTTTATCACTCTCTTATGTATTCACAAAGATAGTGGGTTTTACTAAGGCAGCATATAAGCAATTCTTAAAACTTAAGCCCATTTTGTTGGTTTGACTCATGCTAACTATAGTCTCCAACTTCTTGTTCCCACTTTTAAATTCATCTAATTTCTCTTTCGAGGACAGGAATTCTCTATTGAGATCACTAGACTTCTCTTTCTCACTCTTTAGGTTTCTTAAGGTCATACAACATTCTTTCAAGTTTGTTATTCAATTCCACTAACCTATTTTCCTCTTGAGAAGACAAAACTAGTCCATCCTCTTTCTTCTTCAACACTTTCTCTCTCAAGGCTTTTGGTTTCTTAGTCAAGACTAAGAATTATTAGAAGAATCCCTTAATCTCATCAAAATAAACTTCAAACTCTAAGTTTGCTTCAAGAGAATCTTCTTTAGAACTATCATCCTTTACACTTAAATAGAAGGCAGTATAGTTTCATTGTTCTTCTTCAAAAGAGCTCTCTCATCACAGTGAGTTGCTTAAAAAACCTTTCAATTTTTCTTATAATCAAACCCCTTTTCTTTCTTAGGCTTATCATTAGAAGGATTGTCAGAATTAATGTTAGGACAATTAGTAGTGAAGTGACCTAACTTACCACATTCAAAAGTATTTCAAATTCTTCTTTCCTTGTTTAGTTTACCTCTCATTTCTCTTCTCTCCTTGTTTCTTTTAAAAATTTTGTCCCTTACTGCAAAATTTAAAGTTTTGAGTTTTCATGAATTTATTGAAGTTTTTAGCCAATAAAAATATTAGTTGTTCATTTTTTTACTCTTCGGATTTATTTAAGGTGTTTAACACTTAACTTTTCTTGGAAGTTCTTTTAGATGCTTTTAGGGCATTCTATTTTCCCTTTGACATTTTAAACAACTCCTTTTTGTTCTCGTAGGACTTTTCTTGCATCTCAAAGGTTCTAAGGTTCCCAACTAACTCCTCAATGTCTAAGGTGTCAATTATCTTAGATTCATTAATAGTAGCCACCTTAATTTTAAATTTAGAGGACAAAAACCTTAATAACTTTCTCAAAACAAGGTAATTAGGTATAGGCTCTCCTAGTTGATCACATGTGTTTGCTATGTCAATGATTTTAGCATAGTATTCATAAATTATTTCTTCTTCACTCATTATTATGTTGTCAAACTCTATGGTCAACATTTGTAGCCTAGACACCTGCACAACCTTAGTTCTCTCATTATGTTTTGCCAATTTTTCCCATGCAACTTTGACAGACACACAATGAGAGATCAACCTATATTGTGATTTTTCTACGACATTGAATGATGCAATAAGGGCTTTACTGTTTGTTGTGCCCGGTGTAGGCACAAACGGTACCTAGCACAAATCACACAAAGGAGATAGAAGAGAGAAGAAAGGAAGAGAGAAAAGGACTGATTTCTATTGCATAAGGGAAACACGCAAGGAGGAAGACGACCCATATAGGGAGCCATGTCTCTCTCCTTGGGGGTCGTACCAACTAGTGGGCCTGACTAATTAGTACGAACACTAGCTGGCCCGTTATAACTCACTAATCACAATGTCCAACTATACAACTTATTACAGAAGCAAATATTAAATAAAGTAGTATAATGCAAGCAAATAGTAGATCAATAGAGTGAAAAGAGAGCCCTGGTGAACGTGCACAACGCTCCACCACTCTTCCGCTATTCGCCTTGACCTCAAGGTGACCATGATGGGTAGAGAGCCATCAACTCGTCCTCTAACATCCAAGTGGTGTCCTCAAGTGGCTGGCCCTGCTAGAAAACGAGCACCTCTGTAATAATGCAGCCGAAATAGCGGACCCGATGCTTATCAAGCACAGAGGCAGGGATGGGTTTTGTAGGAGGAGTCGATCCCATCAAAGGGGGAGGTGGAGCATCCATAGCCAGGGAAGTATCACCCACACAACGGCAGAGTCTGGAGACATGGAAGACTGGGTGGACCAATGAGCCAGATGGTAGTGTGAGACGGTAAGACACTAGACCAATGCGCTCCACAACCGCATACGATCCATGGTAATAGGGGGCAAGCTTGCAGTGCTTCGGCTGGAACAATGTTATCTAACGCGGAGGAAGGACTGAGATATAGACCAAATCACCATGTTAAACTCCCGAACGACATGCTTTCTATCATAGATCTATTTCATTCAGTTCCAAGCTTATGAAAGGTTCAGCTTAAGCTAACAGAGAATCTCATCCTATGTCTGTAGCATATAATCTACCTTTGTGATAGAGGAGCGATGAGGAACATATGATAACATGGTTGGAGGTAGGCATCCATACAATACCTCAAAAGGAGTGAACTCTATGCACATGTGAAAGGCAGTGTTATATGACCATTCTGCCCATGGAAGAAGTTGGAGCCACCGGCGGGGCTGAGTCATGGTGAAGCACCAGAGGTACTATTCTAGGCAGTGGTTCACTACCTCGGTCTGGCCATCCGTCTACAAATGATAGGTTGTGCTCATGTGGAGAGTAGTGCATGCCCTGGAGTGCAAAGAACTCCCACCAGAACTGAGAGATTAATATCCTATCACGATCAGAAACAATAGTGCAAGGCATGCCGTGGAGCATAGAAACCTCTCGAACATATATCTCTGCCACTGTTTTCGCGGTAAAGGGGTGTCCAAGGGCGTAGTAGTGTGCGTACTTAGACAGCTGATCCACCACCATAAGGGCCACCAACTTGCCTTGCATGAAGGGCAAAGCCTCCATGACATCCATCGAAACATCTTCCCAAACCTTGTCAGGAATAGGTAAAGGCTGATGTAATCCGGTGGGGGATGTCATGGCAGCTTTGGCTCTCTGACATACATCATAAGCGGCGACATAGTTCTGAACAGCCCATCGAACACCCTACCACAGGAACCTCTGGCTGACCCTCTTATAAGTGCATAATACCCCTTCATGGTTGACAAGTGGTGTGTCATGGAAGTGGGAGAGAATGCACTGGTGAAGGTCCTCGACATCGTGCACCTAGAGGCGGTCCTTCCAAAATAGAAGGTCATCTCGCCAAACAAAGAAAGGGTGGTAAGCAGGGTCTTCCTGGAGAGATGCAATCAGAGAATGTGTGGAATGATCCTCTCGGTAGGCATTCTTAACTCAGCAATGAAGGGGCAGGAAGGAGTAGAGATGGCTAGGCAAAGCCAGGGGTAGAGCTGCGGGAAAGAGCGTCAGCCACAGTGTTGTCTGCCCCTTTCTTGTACACCACTTCATAATTGTATCCCAACAATTTACTAACCCACCGCTATTGGGCTGGAGTGGAAAGCCACTGCTCGAGGATGTACTTGAAGGGCTGATGATCAGTGTGGATAATGAAGAGGTGGCCGAGCAAGTAGGGTCTCCATTTGTTGACGGCAAGGACTATGGCCAGCATCTCCTTCTCATACATTTAAAATAGTGACTAATCGATTGTTGTTTAAAATGATCTATTGTTTCAAGAACAAGTTACCTAAATTAAGACCTTCTGATTTTCATTTCATTCCATATTTAAGTACAAGTCCTAAACTGACTTAATAAACTATACAAGGGTTATGAAATCACGAAATTGGAGGGAGTAAAACCTAGAGGAGAAAAGTGAAAAGAGGGTTTGACCTTTGCTTATTGTTTTCGGAAGGCAAATTCACTTGAGCTTTACATTGAAGACCTATGGTGAATTGAAGAAAACAATCCACAAATGAAGTACACAATGTATTCAAAGAGGAGTTGCAATAAGTCTTCAATGAGAGATTGAAGATTTTCACAAGGGCAAAGTCATGACAACAAGAGGAGGTTGTTGAAAACTAGAAGTAGACAGAGACATAGAAACTAGCAAAATGTATAAAGTGCTTCGAGAAGTCTTGAAGGCCAACAACAACAATTTAAACAAGAGGAGCTTGTGCTAGAGTCCAAACAAGGTTGGTGGTTTGCTTGTGTCTATATAGAGTTTTAGTTTTAGTGCATTGATTTGGTTCCTTTGGAACTCTCAAGGTTATTTACCCTAGTTGGCTTTTTCCATGTAAATTAGTATGTCTTTGTGTGGGTTGATTGATTGATAATTCGAGAGTGAAGTAGAATAAATAATTAGGTTTTCGTTATTTTCGCTTAATAAAAAATTCTGAGCAAAGAGGCTAGAACTCTTTATTCTTATTTATTGAAAGTACTAGTTTTAAAAGCAATCTAGTGATCTGCTAGGTCGATTAGACTAATATTAAACTCTCACATCCTGCCCAAAAGACCCCACTTCCACTATGTTTGAATAGCCAATCCACACATATGGAGTGGGTTGGCCATGCCCAATCAAATGATGACTTGCAAACACCACGAAAGAAGAGCTGAAACAACAACACCCACACCCTTATCCTCCCCTCCCCTTGTAATAACCTGTATTTTCCCATGGTTCTTTATATAATTTTTTGGGGAAATTTATTCCTTTGCTAGTTTTAATTATCTTTTTTCTCGATAATTGTGTGTTTGATGTCGTGATTGGCCTTGGTCATAAGCAACAATGGTTTCATGCATTTTTTAGGGTTCAAAATGTAATTTAGGGTTTAGCACCTATTTCAAGGCTTCGGCACTTGTGAGAGGCTTTTCGGGCAAAGAGTAAGTTTCATGGCATGCTGAAGGCTTTTGTGGGCTCGTGGGGGCTCACAAATGAGTAAAGGAAGTTTTAGCATGCAATTTGAAGCTATGTGTGCCAATGGTTTTTTTTTAAAATAAATAGGAGAGAAAATGCAAAAGCAGAACACAGACTACGTTCTGCTTTGCCCAACAAAAGAGGAATAGAGACTCCATCTTCCCTCACTGGCACGGTGGCCTTGGTAGCATGCCACCACATCACACAAGGAGCATCTTCAGTCAGTTAGAAAGGACCATTCACAGATGCTAGAAGATATGTTGTAAGTTTGTGCCCTAGATTGGAGGAGTTCTTGGGATTGACACTTGCCTTTGATCAAGTTTGCATATAATAACATTTATCATTCTAACATAGAGATGACACCATATGATGCTCTTTATTGAAGACCATGTCAATCGCCAATGTGTTGGGATGCGGTGAGAGAATAGCAACTACTCAAGTCAGAGTTAGTCTAGCAATGTGGAGACAAGGTGAGGGTAGCCAGGCAAAGGCTTCAAACTGCTCAAAACCATTAGAAGGGTTATGCTAATAAGAGGCGGAGGGATCTTGAGTTTAAGGTTGGCAATAATGTGTTTTTGTGCCTCCCCTGCTAAGTGAGCTATGTGGTTTGGTGTGAGAGGGAAGCTAAGCCATCGATATGTGAGTCCCTTCGATATCTTGGAGTGAATTGGACCTGTGGCTTATCGAGTTCACGATGTCTTCCAAGTATCAATGCTCTAGAAATACATGCCGGATCCCTCCCATGTGTTAGACTATCTTGTTCATTTTTTACTTAGCAATTTTGGGGGCGAAATTTCTCTATGGGGGATGAAATTTTCAACTATCTTATAATAACCTAAATTTTACCCGTGATTCTTTCTATGCTTTTTCAGGGAAATTGATTGCTTTGTTAGTCTTAATTATCTTTTTCCTTGATAATTGTGTTCTTGGTGTGGTGCTTGGCCTTGGTGGTAAGTGAAAATGGTTTTATGAATTTTTGACAGTTCAATGCTTAATTTAGGGTTTTGACACTAATGTCAAGGCTTCAGCACTTGTGAGAGGTCTTTCGTGCAAAAAAGTAATTTTTGAGGCCTGGTGAAGGCTTCTATGGGCTCATGAGGGGCTCTCGTACGAGGAAAGGAAATTTCAGCACACGATTTGAAATTACGTGTGTGAAGAGGTTTTTTTTAAAATATATATAAGAGAGAAAAGGCAAATGCAGAACATGAATCGCGTTCTGCCTCGCCCAACAAAAGAGGAACAAAGACCCCCTCTTCCACCATTGGCATAGTGGCCTTGTCTACGAGCCATTGTGGTCCCACACTGCAGGAACTCCATTGCCCGGCACCAACGACCTAGGTAGCGCCAGCATGGGCTACCATCCCTCCCCTACTCCTATTTTTGACGACATGCTAAGCCCCCCATTTGGACAGTAACCATAGGCGGCATGCCACCACATCCCCGCCATCAGAACCCAGCCACCCAGCTGCTAGTACGGTGTAGTACTGCCCTGGGCCATCGTCATGCCTTTCCTTCCCTCTTTTCCAGACAGCATTCTCCTCCCCTTTGATTTTCCTTCGTTTTGGCAAAAACTTCCACAGGATCTAGCGAAAGCCACCACTGTGAACCATTTTTGGCTGGCCATGTCTCTGCCACCTCACCCTTGGCCCTGATCTACCTCCCAACAGCCCTATTGCCCCACTTCTTTGCCATATCGCCCCTCCCCACTCTTGCTCCATTAAAAAAATCGACCGGGACAGAACCAAAATGTGTTGTCCAGTGGCCTTATCTATTGTCTTGGTGACCGGTGACCGCCAGCACCACTTCTATCTTCCTCCTCCTCAATGCCCCTCTTTTTGGGCACGTGTGCACCCCCGATAGCCCTTGCATGCATTGTGGGAAGCATTTAGGACATCGGGCGCCAATTTTAGATCAGCGACAAATATTTTTCACCCAAGGCAAACCTTTGCTACATAGGCGGTACTTTGGACCATCAAATTAGTCACTAATGCGGCCACTGTGGTACGCCCTGACATAAAACTTGCTCGGCAACCAGGTAGGAGACTTTGAACCCCATAATTCCACTTTGGCATACTTATTTAGTAGAATGCGTGCTAAAACCAAGGGGTTTGAATATATAATGGCATTTGATGTTATTGATGTCACATGGATTAGCTTGGTATGTGATCGCACGAATGATAATCAATTATGCATTTAATGGTTTGATGAATTATAGACTATTTATATGTTAATGAAGAGAATGCTAAGTGTGTTGGTTATTTAAGGTGGCTGAATACATATGTTGTGAATTATCTACTTGTTGGTTAATTAGATTAGTCAAATGCCTATTCTATGATTTATTCTCATTTTGGTTAGATAGATCGGCTGAAGCTTTATCCAATAAATTACATTCGAATTAGATGGATATGTTATTGACATGACTGTGCGAAGAATTACGTGTATGCTATCTACGGATTGTAAGGTGTGTTAGAGGGTTTATGAGTGGAGTGTGGTATGGAACTATGAGTGGTTATGCGTGTAATGATGATGAGTATGTGTCTGACTGGTTACTATTAGTTGGACTGGATCAAACTTTAAAACAATGGGTAAGAGGCTTCTGGGTTAAGTGAATAGATGGACTTAGGTTTTGTGCCTAGTCAGAGGATTGTAAACAAGACTACACATAATAATTGTACCTGCATAACATACAAATTATAAATCTGATAATAATGGAAATAAGTAGATTAATAGTAGGAATTGAGGCCTTAGCTAGTATGACAAATTGAATTTTTTGTCTGTTGATAGATGAATGATAATTGGTTGTTCACTTGTGAGATCGACGTACTCACCCTTTGGGGTATTGTCTTGGAGCTATGTTCAAGCTCAGACATTTGTTGCTCTATTGAGAGCACTGTAAGTTTTTGGCCCAAGAGTGGTAGTGTAAAACTTCCACCCTTAGTTGGTATTGTATAGCCCTTAGTTGATATTGTAGGCCCTAGAGAGTAGGTATTTGTAGTGCTTAGGTAAGTAGCATTATGAATCTACTTTTACCTGTTTGATCTGTGCCCCATAAGCACTTGTGTATCTTGCCTTCGGAAATATTATAGTGTATAGGTTCCTCCCCAAAGGTTAAGGTGACGCCTTAGTGGCATTCCTTCCTTATGACATTAGAGCTGATTAATGTGTAATTGGCTTTAGTTGTCGATTGTAAGTAAAAGGCAGTAAGCATAAGGTTGTAAGCCTAAGACTATAAGGGTAAGTGGTAAGTGTGTGATAGTAAGAGTATGATGGTACAAAATTTGTGTAAGGTAATAAGAAAATTGGTAAGGTTTAGGGGAAATGTGAGGCTAGTCCTGCGGCCATGTTTTCATACTCTCTTTTTTTTATAGCTAAACTCACTCACCCTTAAACATTGTATGCCACTGGGATTCAATCCTTGGACCTCTCCCACAATCGGGAGAGATCCAACCAGCCCAACTAAAGCTAGTGTAGTAAAGTTTTCATACTCTCTTTGTTTTATTGTATGCCACTATCCTGTGAAGCAACTTTTGTGTGGACTTTTAGGGTTCACTTATTAGAATGTTCCTACTGGGTATGAAAATATTCATTTTCCCTTCCCCTAACCTCAAGATACTCTAGGAACTTCTATGAGTCCTAGTTTGAGAGCTGCATAGGCTAGATCTAGTGTTTGAGGATGCCCTTATTGACTTTAGGTCAATTTTTGACCTATGATTCTTTTTTTTATTTTACGCCATGAACTATTGTAACATTTTTTATGAACACATGCATTAAGTGAGATGAGAGCTTTTACATGTATTATTTTGGACTTGTACAGAGAGTGTTTACATATGTTTGGATTGTTATGGAACTTGTACTCTGTTGCACTAGGAAAAATTTATGTTAAGCTCAAGGCCATGGCACTCATGTTTTATGAGTTTGTTATTCATGCCTAGGATGATTAAACGATGGGTTTTAACTGACTTACCAGTGTTATGTGTTTATGCGGGTGTAAATGTGAATGTGTTTGTGTAGATTTGATGTGGATGTGTGAGAATTATAAAAATATTTTTCACAGGTTTTGAATTTTTGTCAATTATCACCAATTTATAGTCATTATATTGCAAAAAATTTCCATCAAATTTGATGAAAACTAGTTTGAAAACCCCGGGTGTGACACCCCTCTCCTCCCCCTTCCCAACTACAAATCCTCTTCAAGAAATAGTTCTTGAAATTGAGAGGGAAGAAAGCCTTATGATCATCAAACTTCTCCCCACATTTCCTCTTTTCAAGCTTCTCCACCCTAATTTTGAGCTCACAAATCGAGCAAGAAGAAAGCTACAAGGTGATTTTTGGAGGTATCATAGTTCTCCACCCTAATTTAGGAATTCTTCCCATTACTCCCTTCAAGCTTCTCCCCTCATATCCTTCAATCCCTTCCACCCACTTGCATCACAAAATATCCATCAAGATTCACAGATCCACCCCTCCATTTCCTTAAGCATATTTTGGCAACACAATGGCTGGAGGTAGAAATCCATGCAAGGGGAAATAAGGTGCAGCCTGCATAAAAAGGGGAAGGCCTCGAGCAATGTATGCTCAAAGCTGTCAAATACAAATCAGTGCATGCCAATTTAATATCTTGACTATCATTTGGGCATTTTTTAGTACAACATACAAATGTAAATAACCATGAGAAAATAAAAATAATTAAGAATTTTAGTAACAACATGCAATGTTTATAATTTCATAAGTATTAGACTAAAAAAATTTGTTTTATAAACAACATGCTGCATGCTCTAATTTTGATATGTTTTATGAACTAAGGATTTTATATTGAAATTTGGTGGTTGTATGTGGTATTACGGAAGTGATCTGCTAGGTAATTCCACTTATGGATGTATTGGATATTTAGCCTCCAAGTTTACAAAAGTTGTTTATCTAGTTCCAAAATTGTAGTTATTATTATTTTTCTTGTTTGTTTGAACTTTGTACCTTTTAATTATGATGAGTGTGTGCGTTTTTTTTATCCATTTACCCTAGTTGTCCAAAAAAGTGTACTAATAAAAATTAAACATAAGGAGATGAGAATGGTTTCGATATGTTATAGTGAGCCTTTTTTGAAAGCTGAGAGTCTATGGAAGAAGAGAATAATTTATGTAGAAAGTGTTTCTCATTTAAAATGTTGAAGTTTACAAGATATGCTTTAAGAGGATGAACTAGTCATGTGTGGAATGAAAGTTTTTTTTTTGCATCTTGGTGTAATGGTACAGTTTGTTGGCATTTTGATGTAATAGGTTGATCTTAAGTTTCATTGGTACTGCATCTTATGTTGAGGAAAGTAAATATGTAGCAAATAACACTACTACCTGTTAAATAGCAAATTCATCCATTACTACTAGTACAAATATCAAATAACAAATTCCCACACACTACTACTTGTGAAATAACAAATTCATCAATTACTTTATTTTTTATGAACAAACAAAAGAAAAACAAATTAAAAAAGAGAATTCAAAATATTTAGGTGAAAGAATTTCAAATATTAGACTTAAAATTATAATGTTGACCTGCCTTTTAGAGAAAGCACCACCAAAAATAGCACTCATTTTTACAATTCAAATTTATATTGGCAAGGAACTTTTGGGAATATTTTCCACAAAAAGTAATATTCAACATGAAAATAAATATAAATATCTCCAATTGCTAGGAGAGGTTTGTTTAATGCAATTATATCATTTTCATCTCAATTTTAGTGAAGGCATATCAATGGAATACTAATGAAAGAAATGTAGATTAATGGAATAAGGGGGAGAAGAGTTGGATTATGGTTGAGCAAGAGGGACAAGAAGAACTACGTTAACCATTCTAATTTCTTAATTCAATTATCTCTTACTAGCCTATTTATAGGCAATACTTAATTACTGCTAGCCTTGCCAAAAATACAACATTAACTACTACGCTTTCCAAGAGATAACTCCCAACCCATATATTAACTCTTTACCGAGTCCTAAGAACCTATGATTTGCCCATGATTTTGCTTTAATTTATAAAGATACTTGTGTTGGTTGTAATATCCTTTTGTTAAATGTTGTTAATATGGTTAGTACTGGAAATTGGTGTATAATTAAATTTTCTTTTAAAGCTTAGCTGCAATAACCATATGAGATCAAAGTTATTTGATGGTTGTGCCACTTTTTCCTCATTGAGGTTGCCTATTTTCCCTAGGGATATCTATTAGCTCTGTCTAAAAGAATATAGCTGACAATATTGCTTGATCTTGGTTTATTTTTTCACTCTTGCTTGTTGACACACCTAAGGAATTTAATTTGGAGCTGTTGTTCCTTATGGCAACGCCAGTTGTTATAAGGATTGTTGGTTCTTTGTTCTATTTTACAATGAATGAGGAGTGTGGTTATCTTTAGCATCATGATTTTATTCCTTGGGCTGTTGATCTTCACATTCTACAATATTTGTAGGCACATTGCATAGGAATTTACATGTGAGCAGTGAGGTTATCTCAGAGTTAGCTTTGAGAAACTATGTTTTGCTAATTTGGACAAACATTTAGTGGACCATAAATCCTCTACTATTAGTGTTTTTTCTTTTGGCTCTCTCGTCTATTGGAAGATGAAAATGACGTCATTACGACATCTATTGCTTCTAAGATTGTATAGCTCATATGGTTACTAGCAGATCGCACAGTAGTCAGTTGCCTAGGGTATGTTCAATCATCTGTTATTAACCCAAAAATAAGATGGGGGATGTTTACATAGTAATATGAAAACAAACATTGTTGGATATGTGTTTTGCTTCTTTAATCAAGGGATATACATTGTTGATTGAGTGTCATATATTGCATTAGGGTTAGATATGTAGAGTAGCTGAAACAAACATTGCAAATGTATGTGAAGTTACTGGTGATCATTGTTAGTGATGTCATATTGCTATGAATCTAACAAGGGTGAACAAACCAGTACATAGGTGGAGTTGCTACTAATGAATGAAAGTTGTTCACTTATTGCATTCAAAGAAAAAAGGTCACTAAAAAAATGTATAAGATCACATATGTTCAAAGACAAAATTGATTAGCAAAGATAACCCACTTAAATATTCTAACCAATCCTAAGAGAACTCATAAAACTTGTTTCATAGATGTAATGCATCATGGATTGGCTAAATTAGAGAAAGTACAGTTTTGGAATGCAATTAAAATAGGTATGACATTATGCATGAAGAACTAATTAGGACATCAATAAGCAGCAACACTTATTTATTTGCTTTGTAATGAAATAATGTAGATAGATTTATAAGAAAATTTCCTAATAACTTGAAGAAACCTATGATATGCAAGTTATTTTTAGTTTTGACCTTTTTATGTAAGGTCCCTGATTTTTCTAGGATTTTCTGGGATTTTCCTGCTATTTTTCTGGTCATTTTCGGCAGGAAAATGTGACATTTTGGTGTATTTGTATTTGTGTATTTTTTCCCTATATTTATACCTATGGAGTCGGGTGTGGGGCTTAGTCGCAGGCCGCAGGCCTCGCTGCTTGCTTACAAAGCAAATTTTGGAGGTATAATGCATAACCGGTAGGTGAACGCGTGTTAGAGAAGTAGATGTAAAAATTGAAAAGAATGAATAGTAAAATCACGGCTTTTTAAGCCGAGTCCAGTAAGTTCTTTCCAGAAACTTATAGTAGAAAATGACAACGTCCATAGAGAAGAGAAAACCCGAGCCCATTTCCGGTTGCTCCTTTCTCCCTCCTTCGTCGTCGGATTCCGGTGGTTCTTGTCAGGATCTGCTTTGCCTCACCGCCACGAGTCCATAGATACCGGCTATGACTGCCGCCACGGCCTCTTCGCTCCTTCATGAGGTACCAAACTTTTCTTTGGGTTTTTCTCTCCTTCAATCCTGTTTTTGAGCTGTGGGTATACAATTTTGATGTCGTTTGCGGCCGCCCTCAACTAGACTTATGTTTAGTTGGCTGCTAGGAACCCATAGGCAGTGGCTAGAGCTGCCGCCATGCTTTCTTCGCTCCGTGGTGAGCTACCGGCACTTTGGTCGGGTTTTGTTCTCATTTTCCATCTCACTATCCGTGGGATTTTTTAAGATGCCGGTGTTTTCGGTCGTCGTTTGGCCATGGGACGAACTCCGTCCAGCCTACCTCGACCCAGTGTTGGTAGGGGGTTACCGTTTCTAACCCCGCTTCACCCTATTGTATTGCTCTGCCCAATTAGTCGCTTTGGATGCGTCTCGGGTCGTTGCCATCGGTGAGCCATGTGCCATTTGGCCATCATGGGCTTTGCTCCGACTCAGCGACAGTGAGGGTCAGCCCCACTTGGTGTGATTATTCTTCCGCTCAGAATGGGCTGTTTGTCATTTGCCCTATACTGTGCGAGATGCACAGCAGCCCGCACCATGGGTTTTGGTTGTGGGTGGCTATCGGCGATGTCGCAACTTTGAATGGCCACTGCTAAGGGCCTTAGCCCTATTGGCCTTTTGTGGGCCCTGGGTCACCTCCTTTCAGCCCTCTCTCCCGCCCCTTTGGGTCACGTGTGCATATGGCCACACATGTGCTTTTGGGTTTAGGCACCTCTTTTGTGCCGCCTGATCATCGAATGGCTCTGCCACCGAATAGAGTTGACACGAGAGCGGTCCACATTTCTCCTTTGTTCTTGAGCGTTGCCCCACGCTCTCTACCCATATGTGGGCCCTTGACACAAAATCATTGCCTTTGGGTGCTGCCCACGGCCGATTTCGATGTCTTGCGGCTGGCCGAGTATGTCTTAGCCACCGGCCAATTTTCAATGAGTACACCATCGACTTCTAGTCGCACCGCCACTTATGTTGGCATGATATTTTCCCGGTCGCCCTAGTGTGCCGCCGTGGATCGCGGGTTTTGCCACATTGACTTCTGACACCTCGTTTGGCCATGATTGTTTCTGGCACTTCCTAAAATCCTCGAGACAGCAGCTCTCTCAGCCAGGCAATGGTTTTGACCACCAACTCCACCGCCGAGGCCGTTGTGTGCTCGCCATCAAATGTCATAATTACGAGGTAGGGGAGCTTTGAACTCGTAATTTCATGATAGCATGTTTGAATGAGTAGCAGCATGCTAGGAATATATGATTAGATATAAGTAAGAGGGCGACAACTGGGTTGGCTCTGAAGAACTTCATTTGATGATGTCAGTGTAAGATGTTTTGGCCATAAGATGGATGGTGAAGTATGTAAGACTGTAAGGGTTTGATGTACGATGTGTTATGATCATGATGTGGACAGATTAAGTGAAGTCTGTTGCCATGATGAACTTGGGTTTCAGATCGGGCTCAGCTTCGGTTTGATCATTGGAGCACGGTATGCTTGAGTACTTGTGTGGCATAATTGTACCGCATAATTTACTTAATTTAAACTTGAATTTTAAGCATAGGTAATGATAGCATGGTGAGTTGAGACCTAAGGGTTTGACGGATTAAGTTCCGTGTTGAGCTAGCCGATAATGAGTCGGCTAAGCATTTCTCATGTCTTGCCAAGGTGTTTATCCTGCGGGATATTGTCTGTATGCTATATAGAGCACCGGACGTCTGATATTCTATTAAGAGCGACATACGTTTCTGATTTGGTCTACGTGCTGCATAAGCCCAGACATTTGATGCTTTGTTGAGAGCGATGTACATTTTTTACTTTGTCTGTGTGCTATATAAAGCCCAGACGTCTGATGCTCTACTGAGAGCGACATATGTTTCTGATTTGGTCTGTGTGATGTATAAGTCCAGATGTTTGATGCTCTGTTGAGAGCGTTGTATGTTTCCGCCCAAGTGTGGCACTGTATGTTTCTGCCCAAGTGGCACTGTATGATTTCTACCCAAGAGTGGCATTGGAACTATAAGACCCATTACGGTGGGCAATTCTATGGCACTATAAGACCCATTATGGTGGGCAACTGTATGACCCCTTATGTGTGGGTGTTTATGTTTGCGCGCTCAGGTAAGTAGTATCATGGATTTACTCTTACTTGTTTGATCCAGTGCCCCATGAGCATTGGTGTGTCTTACCTTCGGAAAAGTCCATGGTGTCTAGTCACTCCTCGGAGGTTAAGGTGTTGCCCCAGTGGCATTCTTTTCCATTTGACGTTGGAGCTTATTAGTTGTAATTAGCTTCAGTGGTCGATAGTATGTGTACGACTGTAAGAGTATGTGTATGAGCACGACTGTAAGAGCATGTATATGAGCACGACTGTAAGAGCATGTGTAGGAGCACGACTGTAAGAGCATGTGTATGAACACGACTATAAGAGTATGTGTATGAGCACGACTGTAAGAGTATGTGTATGAGTAAGACAGTAAGTGTGATTTTGTGTAAGTTGTACGAGTAAGGTCATACGAGTATGACTGTACGAGTAAGGTCGTACAGGTATGTGTATGTTGTATGAGTATGTGTACGATGGTACGAGTAAGTTTGTAAGACCCTGGATAAGGGTGTTTGTGTAAGTTTAATTTGATGGTATGATTTTGGCATGATGGTGTATTTGGTATGATTTTGGCACGATGGTGCATTTGGTATGATTTTGACACGATGGTGCATTTGGTAAGATTTTGGCACAATGGTGCATTTGGTATGATTTTGGCACGATGGTGCATCTAGTATGATTGTATGCATATGAGCATGATATTGATTTACCTATCTGCTTCATGTTTGAGTTGCATGAACGCATGTATTTATGAACTTAGTGAGTTCACTATTTTTGATTCCCCTACTAGGTATTTTCCTACTAAGTATAAAAATACTTGTTACCCTACTTTTTAGCCCTATTGTATGGAAGGTTTTGCAGGTTTGTGTGGAGAGCTCCTAGAGATGGATGCTCATTTCAGCGGTGGATTAATTCCTGTTGACTCAGGTATATGCTTGACTCACTGTGAGTTTATTTGTGCCACGATCTCTTGTATTGGGAGAGACGAGACATTAAGATATGTATGTATTCTGGACTTTCAGTTGGATTAGACTATGGACTGTTATGGGACTTGCACTCAGGGATGCCTGGGAGAGATTTATATTTAAAGTCTATGATCATAGCAATTTAGTCGTACGCGTGTTTTCGAGTAGCACCTGAGTATATTTGCTTTGGCCGTACGATGTTTGACCCTATGATGGAAATATTTAGATGGAAAATTGATGTTTAGTGTTTTAAATTATAAATTGTTTTATCAGGTTTTGATTTCATCATTTTTCCTCTGATTTACAGACATTATATTGCAAAAAAATTTTGTGAATTTTAAGGAAAATGTATGAAAATTTTGGGCATTACATTTTATCTTTGCAATAATAAGACATTTATGCCCCACCCCCATTCCCCCTTGTCCTTGAATCATCATGATGAGCAGGTGCGCTGGTTTGAAGAAAGTATTGTTTGGCTTTAGTTGGTCATATGTGTTTGTGAAATTTGGTCATATGTGTGTGTGAAATTTTTGACAGTGGGGTTGAAAGTGTGTGTTAGATGGCATGTGTGTGAAATGTATGGGCTAGGTAGGTCTATGCCATTGATTTTTCTAATTTTTGATGAATGAAGGGACAATATGTGTTTCCATTTAGGAGTGTATGTTATGATGAAATCAAAGTTTTCTAAGTTTCCAATCATATGCCATATAATTGTTTGGTTGAATGAAGGGACACTGTGTGTTTCTATTCAAGGTTCTCTGATATGATATAAAATGAGAGTTTTCTAGGTTTCCATTCTCATGCTTGGAGGTCTTGAATAGTTTGATGAAATGAAAATTCAGGTTTGTTTGAAAAAAGGTCTTGAATGTTTAGGGTGGTGTAACACCCCGTGTTTTGATTATGATTAAAACAGAAGGTTAGGGTAATTACATGATTTTTAATTAAGTTTTAAGGGGTTTCAAGTGATGCAATCCCTTTATATATGTACAACTCAAAGTAACAAGCATAAGGAATTGAAGAACACGTGCAATAGAGATCAAAAACAAAAGTTATGACCTCGAGAAGCATGCTACATGGGTGAAACCCATGTAAAAATTATAAAATAACCTACCCATTTGGGGTCTAGCTTCGAAGGGCACCCCACTATGAGCAATCTGTACCAAGAACGCGAGATTCTAACATTAGGATAAGAAGTTATCGCGTTTTGAAGTTGAAATTGTATTTGAGTGAAAAAATAATAAAATATTATAGAAGTAAGGAATAGATGACGTCAACCATACCAAACCGAGCCAAGTCACGCAGCTGAGCGAAGCACGGCAAGTGAGCTGTGCCTCGCGATCACGGCGCTTAACACAATGTTGGACCATTGCGATCGTGTGGATGACTGCGCATCACACGATGTATGTACGGTGTCACCACGCACACCATGCATAGTGCGCTGACCATGGTGCCGCATCACACTTGTGCAGCACATGACGCATGTACTTTTGTGCGTACCTCTTTTTCCAATGTACGCTCGTATGCCTTCTCCTATAAATTTAGATTTCTGTCCAAACTTCTGCATAAGTTTTATGGTTCGTTTGAGTCCATTTTCGTTCGTTCAAAAGGTGTTCTTGGCTAATTCAATGGTGTTCTATGCAATGTAAGCATTCATTCCTTGAAATTATGACTTTATAAGGAGGGAATGCCCCAGGGCAAGAGGAGACTCTACTCGTCGTCCTCGAGCCCTAAGGAGAGAGAACTGGCCCGCAACAAGAGGGGCCTTGTCCTCTATTTTTGAGCGAGAAAGAGGGAAATGACCGAGAGTAGGGGATGCTCCATCCTCCACTAAAGGGCCACATAGTGAGAGAAACATTCCTAGCTTAAGGGGAGGTTCCATCCATAGCCTACTAGCCTAGGATAAAGAATGTGTTCGGGTAAGGGAAAGGCATGTCCATTGCCTATGGGCCCATAGAGAGAAAAGTGTCTCCGGATATGGGAAGTTTTGTCTGCTACCTATGGGTGCAATAAGTGTGAAACATCCTAGATTAAAGGGAAGTTATGTCTGCCGTCTTTGGGCCACATAGAGAGAAATGTCCCGGGTGAAAAAGAGGTGATGTACGCCACCTTAGAAATGTTCTAGAGCAAGAGGAGATTCTACCCGCTATCTATGGACTTGAAAAGGAGAACGCCCTAAGGAAATGAGCAATTCCGAATGCTGCTACTTCTAGAACTACAGAGGAGTAAACATTTCTGACTTTTCCATTTAAGTTGATTTATATGCATGCATATCTTAATTAGTAATATTTTTATATTAATTAAGATATATGATTATATGAATGCAAGTATTTGATGTGCTTTGATTTGACTCACTATTTATTCTTATATGCACCGATCTGATTTATTATGATATAATATGACCTGATAGGATCTCGTATTACCCAATCTATTTTATTGTGTGTTATGCTTTGCTCTGTGATTGAGTGGCATGTGTGATTCTGCTAGTATTCTACTCACCTATGTGAGAGGCATGATTTCACTGATTTATTGGCTTCTATTCAACTCTTTATGATTTATGATATTTCTATTTGATTTTGGATGATTTAATCAAATATAAGGATGTACGTATTTTAAAGTATACAATTTTGTGATGCTTGATGCATGTAATGGCCGTTAGGCATAACTAAGTTCGGTTTAGATAGTAATAGAATAATGTCGTAGATGTTGTCCAATATGTACACCAACGGTATAGCAACAGTGGCCCAATGCAAATTAGTTATAATATTAGGTTTGTTCTTGCCTACGCACAACGAAGCACTCAAGCTATGTAGTGCATAGAGGAACGTTACAATTCTCGCACACAAAGTCTACCACTCCTGGTTGATATGTTTTAATTTTTATGAAAATAATTAATTTACTCTGATTTTGTTTTTTTGAGCAATCCCAGTCCGGGTCAGGGTGTTACATGTGGTCACAATAAGGGTTATTTGGTGCATTTATTAAGGTATTTGAGGTGATTTCAGTTGGAGTGAATTGCATGAGTAGGTGATTTCAAGCATTTACTGTGGTTTGTGTACATGTGGAGGTGTCTCAGCGCATTTTAAATGTTGCATTGTAATGAGGTTGGATGTTTCGTGTAACTTTTTACGATATAGTTTTAGTTATGTTCAATTGCAGATACCATTTCAATTAATCATTTCGGAAGCATTTTTATCCTATTTCTTATTCCTTTTCGATGTATTATGTCAGATGTAGAATCATTTATATACTTGTGTCATTTACTAGGACCATTTTTTAATTAAGTTTTTTCTTGTACATATAGGACATCCTGAATTGTTGATGCTCCCCACATAAACTTGGCTTGATTATAGTAGTGCTACTTGAGGATATGCTAGACATGGCCATAGGGCCCTCCTTTGGGCCTTTCCTTGGTATGCCAAAGACCATCTTCTAGCACTAACTGGTGGGGGATATGATGATGTGCCGATGGCATGATGTGTCGTTGTGGTGACATGACATCTAGATTGGGTGGCAAAGAGGTCTCCCTTCGACCTCTAGATGTGACCCTCATCTTGCGTCTGCGATTGGGAGGCATCAACACGTCCACATCTTCGGAGGCTAAGAGTGAGCACCCCAATCTAATGGAGAGAATATTCAGCGAGTCTAGCATAAGGGTGGTAGATGCCATAATTTTGGCAAAGCTGAGCGATGTAATCATGGAAGGTAAGGATAAGCTGAAGTTGGCCCTCCTCTATGTGTTAGGAGCAATTCTCCTCCTAGACAGTAGACCTAAAATATTGGATCTTGGTAGATGATGTCAGCAGCTTTTCTGCACAGCCATGGGGGAATATTTTCTATGAGTCGATGAGGGTGTGTATGGCCAAGGCAACCTTATGCAATAAGGGAGCCCTGGCCGAACATGTATGGATGTATGACATTGTTGCAAGTAATGTTCGCCTCATTCTTTACTCATTGTAATCAATATCGAGATGAATTTCATAGTGATTTTGGGGAATTCTTGTAATCAATTTCTAATACATATGCACTTAATTTTAGGTTGCAATTGTATAGTATATTTCAAGTTTAAATTGGAATGTTTTTTAGATGAATTTATCTAAGCATTTTACTTCATTTTTGGAATAAATATCGTGACTTCTTCAAATAAAAGAGGCTAAAATATGGATGTGAATTTATAGTTGAATTTCGGAAGCATTTTGATAATTATTTTGAATGCATTTCGGGGCTATTTTTTTGTGCTACATTTCGGTGGCAATACAACTTTCAACTATTTTGTGCATTTAGGTGATTTTGTTTTGAGCCTCATTTTGGTGCCCTTGTTTTCTAACCCCCCCTAATATGTTTTTGCAGTTCCAGTTCTTGCAAATGACCAAGGGCCAGAGGCAAATGGAGTGGGTGCCCGGTGAATTGCCTTGTATCAGGCAGTGGCAAATTTGATATGCGCCTGAGCGGGAGAGGGTGTTCAAGTTGGTGAAATCTGTCATTATAAACTTGGTGCAAGTTTCAAATGAGGAGGCTTGCAGAGAAGAGATTGCACAAGTCATTCCTCTATCCACTCTTGTAGAAGAGGCGGCCATTGAGAAGGACAATGAGGCTGTCAGTATGGATGGGGATGTGGCAACAATGGAGGACGATAGGGAGGCGGGGCCTAGTGAAGTACCGAGCGAGGTCTTGCCTCCTGTAGATGAGGAAGGTGAGCACGCAAGCCCACCTAAGAAATTATCACCCCCAACAAGTGTTGCACATGTGGCCACTCCTCGACCTCCAAACCCTCGTAGGAAGGGTCTCCGCCATAAAAGGCCCACTTTGACAAACAGTCACAAGCTTCCCACCCACCATCACAACCTCATGCCACTAAGAGACCATGGATCTTGTCATGGACAGAGAGGGAGTCTTTGCCGTCACTACCTCCATTTGTCAACATGCCGATGCAGGAGCTATCCTTGCAATCGCACAAGGATCAGCTCACATTTATGTTTGAAATGCTGTGCCACATGTGGTCCCGTTGTGAAAAGTTAGCCGCATGTAACAAGAAGTTGCTTCAAGACAACCAGCGGCTATTGGAGGATGACAGTAATTTGAGAAGGTAGATGCAAGAAATGCACGACACCATGATGCAGGGCATTGTGCATACCCAGTTGCTAATAGAAAGGGTGGCACGACGGGTAGGGGAACCTGTTGCGGACTCAGTGCGAAGTCTAGGACTGACTGTCCGCTGGAAAAAAATGTGGACGGAGACAGTATCGGAAATCCCCAACAGCCTTCAGTTCCTGACGTGACTAAGGTGATGGCTCGAGGCTGTGGCTAGACTTTGACAAGGATGAGGCCCCAATATGTTGCCCCATAGACCCAGCCATACATGCAACGGAGGGAGAAATAAGGGATTCCATATTGAAGAAGAATGTGTAATTCTTCTCTCAGCCCACTACCACATCTAGTCACAAGTCCATGAAAAGCCCTGTAGGACGTGCCTGTTAGTCCCACCGACAAAGAAGCCATAGAGGAAGGATGGGAAGATATGGCTAATGCAACCGGCTCCGTCCATTCTATCATTCACTATGGCATGTCAACGCCTTGTTTTTGTTGCCATTATAGATTTAAAGGAACTTATATGGTAAGTATTTTTAATTGTCAATTGCATAACTTGAATGGAATTAATTTTATTTTTTTACACTAGGATTTATTTTTGTGTGTACAGAATTTCAAGGAATGGCCCATGAAGGGGAGACCAAGATCGTTTCCTTATGCCCACCGCACGAGCCTTGTGAGGCAATGTAGGCCCCCATTTCAGCTGTATTACTCGTCAAGGAGAAATGAAGCCAATGAGTTCATATTGGATCGGAATGCAATGGCGCTGGTGGATCTAGGCCCCCATTTCAGCCGTATTACTCGCCAAGGAGAAATGAAGCCAATGAGTTCATATTGGATCGGAATGCAATGGCGCTGGTGGATCGTATTTGGAAGATCCACTGTGACTTAAAGAAGTATAATATTGGTATTGCTGAGTACGTGCCCATAACAATGGACAACATTCAAACATTGAGGCCTAAAGGGTACATGCAGGTGGGAGAAACGTCTAATGCCAGGTGGCTATCAAATTTCCTAGTGTATGGGTTTATTTCGTTTCTCCAAGTGCATATCATGAACCACTTCAAGGATGAGGGAGGTCGGCCTTCTATGTACTTCTTGGACTCATATTTTGTGGTGAGTTATCATTCTTTTATATTATAAGTAGATATAGTGTTCATATTTGTAGGCGTTTTTAGGATAAAGTGCGCATATTACATATAGTTTCAGTGTGTTACAAATGTTAGGGGCAAATTTTCGGTGATTTGTCACATTATCACTAATGTGTTTTGGACACTAGGCTAGGCATACCATTTTGTCTGGGGGTGGTTATATACATAACTCTTATTGTGTACGTTGAAATATTGTGTGCATTTCGGCCTCCTCCAAACATAATGTCTTATAACCATGATAGGTTATGCATAGTTCCCACCGTTGATGGCTTTCTGTGCATGTGTTGTGGAACAAGTTTACTATTTTGGCACCCAAAGTCCAAATATTTTTTGGTGAATGGGTTGATTGATCATTTTATGGGTGGAAATTTTATGTGATGGTTAGCTTTAAACAGTAAATTTTTCCCATTTTATTTTCATGCTATATATTCTAAGTATGTAGCCCAATTTTGGGGATACATTTCGGCAGGTTTTGGTAATGATTTCAGCATTCAACCATGTTTTCGGAGTATATTTTATGGTGGGATATTTTTGAATACAGTGGGGCTGTTTGTATGTTATTATTCTTGAATATTTCTTTGTTTAACCCTTCCTCATTAAGTGATGAATGATGTGAGGGACATGCTTTCTGGATAGTTTATTGGGTTGAATCTGTTAATCCTCAGGCAGAGTACAAGGGATGGAAACACTTACAATTTCATGGATTGTGAGCATATGGTCATGCCATTGCTTACCAACAAACATTGGACAGTGATGGTGTTCCACTCCCATTCTCAAATTGTTCATTGTTATAACTCCTTTCATAGGACTCAGCAGCACGATGATTGGGTTTGCAACTGCTTGAGGGCACGGTACAATGTCCTTCTTATTAATGGTTGTGACATGGGTGCTGATTGGGTGGATGGTTAGAACATTAAAGATGGAGATGCACCAAAAACTCAAGATATGTTTAATGATTACGGGGTTCATACTTGCTACTACATGTACCACATTTACATGGGATATGAGTTTAAACCTTTGACATACTTTAGTTTAAGAAATTCATGACATACTCTATTGTGAGCCACATGAACATTTAAGATCAAATGTAAACATATATACTTGATTTTGATTTGAACATCTTTTGATTATAACTTTGAATTGCATTGGACTGTTATCTGTTCATTATTGTAGTGTTTAATTTGTAATGCCAAAAAGGCCTAAATATTTCACGATGTGGCATGTTAATTAGGAGGAGTGAGGAGTAAAATGTGAACAAATTGACATGTTATGCATTCAAAGGGATGCATGATACGTTGGGCCTTGGGCCAATGACATGACATAAGTAGCAGGTAGGCCTTTGACCATAGGTGAAGGGGCTGACAACCTATAAGCTGCTGCCCTCCTGAGGAGCCCAGTGTTTGACTTCTCTTCCACCACCACACCCCTTCTCGCTATCCCCTTTCCACTATTGATTTTTCAATGTACACCACCTCGCCCCTCTCCACTCCTTGTGAAGATTAAGAGCACCACCTCACCCGTCTCCTCTCCTATAGAAACCACAATCACCACCTCAGCACTCAGAGAAGACCTCTCCCCCTTGTCAGACCTTGGATAAGTCACTTACAAGTACTCCCATATAGAACCCATCACTCAGAAATATCAATTTATATTGGGAATTTTCGGCTTACAAAACAAAACAAATTGATTTTTTGGTTGATGATGGTCGTCTTCTTTTGGATGATTATGCAATCCACAAAATGTTGTACAAATGATTGGAAAGCTAACTAGGTACATAAATTACTTGCAAAGGACTCACTATTTTGTCTATATATATATATGTTATCAACATGTCTATGGGATAATGCTAAGTTGTACATTGGGCAATGCATTTGAAAAAAAATTAATTCGCACTTGTCATCTTCGTAGTAGAACAACTTGTTCATTTTATAAATTGAGCCCTCGTTATGTTGGTCCTTTTCATATACTAGAGAGGATTGGACTTGTTGCATATTATCTGGCATTGCCTCCTCAACTTGTAGATGTGCATAATGTTTTTCATGTTTCCATGTTGAGGAAATATTCTCTCGATCCCTCTCATGTGTTAGATCACACCATGTTGGAGCTAGAAGACCTCACATTTGAGGAAAAGCCAATAAAGATACTGGAAAGGAAAGAATAGGTGTTGCAGAACAAGGTCATTCCTTTAGTAAAAGTGTTGTGGCAAAAAAAATCTTGTGAAGAAATGACTTGGGAAGTTGAGGCAGAGATGAAGCAAGCACACCAAGAGTTTTTTACCGATTAACTCTCTTCATTTCGAGGACAAAATGCTTATAGGGGGGATGAAATAAATTTCCTACTTGTGTGTGTTTGTTTCATTTCTAGGTTAATTTGAATCTCTTGATTGGCATACTTGAATAACTAATTAGGGTTTAGGGATCCATCCTTGTTAAGAGGGGACCAATGTGTTATTAGGGGGTCCAGCCCTCTAGGTTTGGAATTTAAGAGAGGGGGAGTCCAATAGAATGACGAATAGGCTGGGAGAAGTGTAATTGGAGCAACTCCTATAATGTAGGGGATGGCCCTATATTATAGAGGAGTATTTTTGGCAAGGAATTTTGGGGTGGCACACCATTCCTAATTGAGGCCAGTCTTGATTGGCCACCCCTAGAAATTAGGACACTAGTAATATAAGGCTTAAGGGGGGCGGAGGCATTAGGGTCTCCTTTGGTACAACCTCCTCTTTCTCCCTTTCTCCTTTTGTCCTCTTTCTTCCACCAAGAGGCACCATGGCCAGTAGCTTGTGGTGGGGAAAGTCAGCACTTTTGGACTCATTTTTAAAAGTGGAAGCATAGGATCGAGGGCGCAAGGCTTTGGAGGCAGGTGGTATAGGTAAAATGCAATTTTTTATACCCATAATCATGATTATTTGGATGTTCTATTCCAGCCCTGGTTCGACCCCTATTATGCTGGTTTTTTATTGCTTCGTTCAGCCTAACTTAGCCACTTATGATTCTAGATTTGATCCTTCATTGGAGCCCTAGTCCAGCCTGTTATAGATCTAGATTTGATCCTTAGTATGATGTTGTACACAATGACCAGACTCGACCGATTAGTGCTTTGGGACGATTTGATTTGCTATTGTAATAGTTAGTATTATGGATATTGAGATGTATTTTGGGTTGGTTCAGTCAGTGGCCCGGGTTAGCCGAACCACTAACTGGCATGCGTCCCTAGGGAAGTGGGCCGGCCTGGGTTGGGTTGGCGCGACTCCCTAGGAGATTGGTCATCCCCTATATGGGGCAATCTCCTTTCTTTTGAGAAGTTATGCAAAATATTGAATTCCAGTTTCTCCCCTTTCTTCTCTACTTCTTCCCTTTCATTGCGTAGTACTCCTAGGTATCGATTGTGTCTGTATCGGGCACATCATATGAGCCCTAGTACGGCCTCTTATGGATCTAAATTTGATCCTTCATTTGAGCCCTAGTTCGGCCTCTTATGGATCTAGATTTGATCATTTATTTGAGCTCTAATTCAATCTCTTATTATTTTAGTTTTGATTATTTATCTCAGCCCTAAACTGCTCTTTTACTTTGCTGAATTTGATTACAAGTTTTAGGCCTATTTCATGTATGAACTTTTCTTAATTGGATTACAAGTTTTAGCCCTAGTTCGATGCCATATTATTCTGATTTTGACTACACATGATAGCCCTAATTCGTCATCATATGATTTAGATTTTGACAACAAACATTAGCCCTAATTCGACATCTTATAATTCAAATGTAATCTTGTATTTTTAGCCCTAGTTTATGATATACTCTTGGAGATTGAATCCCTGATTTTTAGCCCTAGTTTTTTCTATACTCTTGCTGATTGAATCCCAGATTTTCAGTCCTAATTTATGATATACTCTTACTAATTGAATCCCTGATTTTCAACCCTAGTTTATGATATACTCTTGCTGATTGAATCCCTGATTTTCAGCCGTAGTCTATGATATACTCATGCTGGTTGAATCCCTGATTTTCTGCCCTAGTTGTGTTATTATTTTATCTGATTTCATCAACATGATTAAACTAATTCGTGCCTATAGTTTTGCTTATTTGATCAATAATTTTTAGCCTAGTTGTGGTATTATGTTACTGATTTCATTAATATGATTAAGCCCCAAATTTATGTCACTATATTGCTGATTTCATTATTAGGTTTTAGCCCTAACTCGCACCATTTGTCTTGCTAAATAGGACAATTTGTTTCAGCCCCAAATTCAGTCCATTGATATGCTGAATTTTGTAACCTATTCTAGCCTAAACTTGATTTACTATCATGTTGTGTATTGCTGGTTGTGTTAGCCTCACTTTGAGTTATTATCATGTTAAGTGTTGCTGGTTGTGTCAGCTTCAATTTGATTTGTCTTCATGCTGAATGTTGTTAGTTATTTAAGTTTGATTCGTTATGTTAGTTTGCTGATTTGAGTAGTTCACTTCAGCACCAAATTTTATTCATTCTTTTGGTGATTTGATAATTTCATCTCAGCACCAATTCAAATTTGTTGTCTTGTTGAGTAAGCTCACTGTAATAGTCATAGCGGCATCTCAGGCCCGTGACACCTCTGTAGTTTTGGGACGTTGGTTCCTTGCTCTTTGAGCACTTCATGCGCATCTAGGTTTTTGAGCATCATGGATCTACCTCTGGCTAGTGTGTCCATGAGCACAATTGGTACCTTCATCTCTGAGCTCATGGCTGATCAAAGTGGATCTCTAGGGATGTTATGATTTAGTGTTAGCATGCAATTACTCCTTTGAGCGGGAGTCGATACTCGGGTAGCAATAAGTAAATTGTTTCCTGAGTAAAGTCAACTTTCATTTAGGTTGCCTTGATCCTTTATTAGTTAGAGGTCAGACTCTATGAGTTATGGTTCGATTCAACACTCAGTGTCCTATGAATTATTTTACATGTGTCACCGTCTATCGGGTGTCTTGCAGTTCATTATCTAATTATCTATGTTTTTTATGTTTATCTTGTTGGTATGACTATGAATGGTCTTTCATGCACCTTACTAAGTATTTGTAGAAAGATTCACACATCTCTACGATGCAGACTCAGCTCCAGATTCAAAGTAGCAGGGTTTCTTTGTCAGGCAATACACATTGCTAGCAAGGTAGATTTCTAAAGTTATTAGGGTATTAAAATTTATTTTCATATTGATTGTAATAAGGCACTGTGTTGCCTAGATTATTAGTTCATGTTATTTGATTTTGTTAATGTACTTGCACATGGCTGAGCAATGATCCTAGATTTATGAGTATCATATTTCATTGGTAATTTATTTAATTATTTTGTGATGCTCGGCTTTGTTAGATAACACCCTGAGTTTGCATTGCTTTTATATTTATGTGAATGAAAATCCGAGGTGTTACACCCTGGCCCAACGACAGTAAGGCCATCGCCCTTGGCCTTTGACGAATTTTTCTTTCTAAGGGGTTTCAAAGGAGAATATGACAGAGGAGAGACCCCTCGTCCGGTGCGTGCATTTTCAAACCACATGAGTTGGGATCAAAATTGAAAATCCATGAGTGAAGGCTATTTCACGTTGTTAGCTGGGGTTCGAAATGTACGAGCTTGGAAATTGCTTTCGAATTGACTAACGTGTTAATGTGAAATGCACATGCAAAATCCCGAACGACTAACACCTCATTCTATAATGTGGGCTCCAAATCCCAAATGACTGACCCTATATTTTGGAATTGATGAATTGAATATGAAGTACAAAACGACTAATGTCAATTGTGCCTTCATATAAATTCTGCAAAATCACTTTGGAAAAAAGGTAGAATAGTTAACGAATTGGGTAATGATAGGTTCATAAGTAAATGATAACATGTTTTTTGAAATTGACTAATTTTCTCTCCGTACTGTGATATATCATAATTATTATGAAAATGTAGATCATCCTTAGTTCAACATTAACCAATCAAGAAACAACATATATCAAGCCATAAAATTACTTCAGTAGGAATTGGAGAACTTGCACCTGCATAATTTAAGGCACATATACATGTCAGTGATCGTATACGTTATTCCATCAAGTTTATTCTTATAATTTTGAACAGGACAGCATACATAGATAAGACTGATAAGAAAACAACATAGCTAAAAGTTTTGGCTGAGATCACCTATGAGAAGCACATGGTACAAACTAAGTCCAGCCCACGGCTTCAAATTTTGAACAGAAAGGAAACATATAGGACACAACAAATTGAGAATATACATTCAATTTCCAAGGGAGTAGTTACGAGTTGATTACTTGACAAACAATTCACCAATTATAAAGGTCACGATTAAATATTTCAAGAAAATGATCATCTATACATGTTGGAAAATAATTTCATTTTATAGCCTGTCAATAAATGCCAATGTAAAAAAGAATGAACAATTTGATTAATTATTACAAAAAAGTTTCACTGAATACTTAACTAAGCATAACAAAATTTACCCAAAAAAGAAGCACCCTAATCTTGCATCTCCGAGATATACCAAAATCTTTCAAAACTACGATATTCTTCTCTTATTTCAAACTCCATGATCTATTTTAGACTTTCTACAAATAACCATTCATTAGTCATTTTCTCTTTCATGCCACACTATAAGAGTCCACCAAAGGACCAGACCAAGCAAAAATTGGACATTTATACAAGGTACAATCTAAAAAAAGCCATTCTCCTTCATGCCTTCTTATATAAAAAATTCGTATTTTTTTTGTTGTATGCATTATTTTTGAAATGGGGCAGTGATTGTTTCTCCATGGGCATACTTTAGTGTTGAGAATGAGATCAGAAGCATGGGAGGACAACTCGGGTAGCACAGAGCAGAACGTGGGACAACAGAGGATGCTCAACATTCTCCTCAGGCAGCATGAAGCATGGAGTGGAAAGACAATTTCTTTTGGGAAAGGTGGTGGAGATCTCACGGAGCAGAGAGCGGAGAGACAATCACTTTTGGGATAGGTGCTTCTGCAGAGGTGGAGATGATGGCTTTTTTAGCAATCGGCAAGTATGCTCTCTGTGGCCCTCCCGTATCAATGGCCAAGCAAGCCACTCTCCCCACAGCACTGAGCAAGCAGACAAGATGATGGCTCCTCATAATGGATGAGTAGGAGGGATTATTTCTTAAGGTTAGAATTGCCTTTTCAAACTATTAAAGTAGTTTTCTCATATGGCCATCCAAATGCACAAAATGTGTAGAAAAGTGCTTTTCAAATGTGAAATATCCAAAAATCATTGATTTTTGCTTTTCTATCCCAAAAGAAATTCAAGGAAAATCAATCTTTCTTTCTACTTGAAAGCATTAACCAAACAGCTCCTTAATGTCCTATGTAAAAATAGGATAATTCCTGTTAAGACTTAATAGTCATCAATATTTACCAATATATCCACAATAAAATTATATTTTATATAATAAAATAATTTTACTATTGTTTGCTTGAGATAATAATAAAATATAAATAACTAATGGGTCTTAGTGAGAGACTGGGTCGTATAGCTTCTCATTTATTATAGCTTAAGCCTTTTATAGTAAATATCGGTGTACAAATTTTTTTTTTCTATATTTTTAAAGAAAAGGTATTACTTTATAATCGGTTTGGGGGTTTTGAGAGATTATTGGGCTAACTTACTGATCATGATTAGTTTTACAAGAAAATTCATTGTAAGTGAATAATAGTAAAATTATATTATTATTTACAATATAATTTTACAATAAACCTATTAATAAATTAATTCTATTGTTTGTCCTTATTGGGAAGAACCCCAAAAATTAAGAAATTGATAAATTAAAGAAAAAAAAACCTAAAAATTCATAGAGAAGAAGAAAGAGTTCATTGTTCATTGTTTTACTAGAGGACATTATCCAAAAAATTTCAAGCTAATGTTAATAAAAATTTTATAAAAACACACAACAAAAAAAGAAAATTCTCATATAACAAAAAAACATTGTAACAAAGTATTTAAATAAGTTAAAAAAAACTCAAAAAAAATTAATAATTAAATAAGTCTTTGATTAAATCTCTAAAAAGAGACTAAACCAAGACAAAAAGGAAAAAAGCTTCAAAGATTTAACAGAGAAATAAACTTGAAAATCAACCACGACTAAACATAAGTCATGTAAGTTTTACTTATTATTGCATTAATTAAGACTTGTATGATTGTCCTTAGATTTTAAATTAAGTTTAGGTTTTTCACATTAAACATTTGCGTGTTTATGTATATTTTACATAGCTTAATTAAATAGTTAATAAATTGATAGTTAGTGCACATAATTTTCATTGCCTACTAAAAGATTTTGTACATAAAATTCTTTATCCTTACTTGTATAAAATAAAAATTTTAAGAATAATTTAATAATCCATTAGACTAACTAAATAGATACTAAACTCATTAAACTAGCCAAAACAAAGGGCGGGAAAGGAAAAAAATTGTAAATATGAATCGTAGCCCACTATTGTAGGAAGGCAATGTGGCACCATAGGCCATCAAATAAAGATCCACGCCAGCCAAAGGTGCTTATTAACTTTTTCCAAAAAAAAAATTATAGTGAAAAATTTTATAGATACAAAACATGAGCAAAGGAAATAAATATTAACGGTCCATAGAGAGGAGGTGGGGTCCGGACCATCCGACTCTCACCCTCCCTCCTTAAAGGGAGGCACACAACATTTCAACGAACAAGAAAAAAACGCCTGAAAAATATATGCTCATTCCCAGACCTGATAAATGCTTTTGACCAGCAGGAAGCTACATCCTGTCTCCCCCCATTCAGGGCTATTCCGTACATAAATAAACAAGCCAATAATTTAAACAAATAGGTTGAAATCATACTTAGAACAATTGAAAAAAGAGCTATTCCGGACATAAATAAACAAACTAATAATTTAATCAAATAGGTTGAAATCATACTTAGAACAATTGAAAAAAGAGCTTCTCTTTCACAGATTGGAATTTAGCCTTCCAGTTGATGAAAGAAAATCAAAATTAAAATGTTTAAAGAATATAAAGACGCTGAATCCAATCAAAATACAGGGGGGATTCTCCTGACGAGAGTTATGTCCATCTGTTTTTTTATCCGTCAGTTCTTTCTTTCAAATCAGACAATATTCTGAAAATGAGAATAAGTGAACCATATTTTCCTGGTTTATCTTTCCACCTTCCACCCTGATCCCTGATTTCTTTCCTTCCTTCCGCAACCCTAGCCCACCAAAAAAACTGAGCAAACTACTATCTACCGATTGTTATTGTTACTACAGTCGTCTCAGCTAGCTTAGTTGAAAAAATTATGTTTCACTAAGCTACCATCTGATCAAGTTGCATCTGCTCCAACCAAGCTCCCAAAACCGTGTGATCAACACTCTCCAGCTGAGATATATTCACACCTTCACTGGAAGTAGTAAAGTGGCTAACTGCAGCAACAGATGTTGTTCTGTCTTTGTTCTCCTGTGGAGATTCTCTTACTAAAGACTGAACCCAAGAGAGATCAGGTTCTTCTCCGTTGATTCCCAGCTCAAACGATGATGACCTTTTAAGCTTTGCCAGCTCCTCAACATTGACACCCCAATCAACATTTCCATTTGGGGAATCCCATTTTGACCACATGCAGCTGTTATTCACAGATGACTCAATGGGGTTCGCTGATCCTGCAAATAGATCCCGGGAACTCAAGCTTTGGAGCTGCTGATGTTGTTTCTCCCGCTGCATAAATGCAGCAACTCTTGAGCTAATGGGAGAAATTGCATCCAAACTTCGTGGAGACATTCTCCCAGGCGAAGCAAGCCCCAGTGAGGCCTGTAGAAGAGTATGCTGATCCACTGCCGTAGGTGAAAAGACATTTGTATTAATTGGAGATAGCATGCTTTGCTGCTGCTGGAACTGACTGAAAACTGCTGTTTTGTGAGGAGAAAAAACTGAACCAGTTTGATCCAAATAGCAAGGTGATGAGGTGATTTCAGCATTGAACAGCTCATCAAGATTTGATGGTGTTAGGGTATTTGATAAAACAGCCCTGTTTGCGGCCACAGTGCTAAGCCGGGACTGTGAAGGAATAGAGTTGTAGTCACTCAGCTCATCAAAATCAGACATCACCGAGAGGTCATCAGCCATGATGTCCCTTGCATTAAGAGACGACCTCAGGCGACTAGATTGAAGATTACTCCCAGGCAGATGCAATTTTGGCACATTAGGCTGCGGCCATGCCAAGGATGAATGTGAAATCCCATTAGCAGATGGGGAGATAGGAGGTGTGAAGGGTGATGGAGACATCACCGATACTGATGATGGAGAACCGGGAAAAAGATTCTTAGCAGTTGCCATGTCCACGGTCAAGGAAGCAGATGCTTGTGGGGAAGGAACAGCAGATCCCGTGGACATGTAGAGCGGGCGAAGTTCCTCAGCGGTGTGAGCAAAAAAGCAAACCCGCCTAGCACAGCTAGTTTCATCCTTGGAAAGACGGGTTCGGTACTGAGCAGGGTGAAGCCAACACTCAAAAACTCCATGAGCATATTCACAAAGATCCCCATGATGGCAGGCCCCTTTCCGGAAGTCGGGGCATGGAACACAGCTGTAATGGTACTTACGAGGATCTCTACGCCGTGCATTTTCACCAGGATGAACAAATGGGCACTCAGTCCAATCGTGAGAATAGGCTCGAGAACAAGGGCACACCTTGAAAGAGAACATTCTGAACTCATCAGAGGCAAAAATGTTATTTTTAATGTCTGGAAGTGAAGGGTCAAAAGGATACTCTCTTTTCTCACAGAAAGCTGATGTAGATGAAATCTCATTCAACTTGGCCATAATAGGTAATGAATCAGAGGCAGATGATGGGGAATCATTACCAGAGGAAGCCGAAAGTGGTGGTGATTCTGCATTAGAATTTGGGATTCCAGTCATAGCTTCAATATCGTAAGGAACTGATTTTGGGCTGAAACTGGGATTAACAAACAGAATTTCTCAGAGGGCAATTTTCAGATCGGGCTGCTTGGGTGGGGTGACAATGACATCAGCAGGGCAATGGCCATTGGCATCAAGCACAGAGGGGTCACCTCCAGCAGCAAGGAGCAACTTTACACCCTCCACAGCATGGACAGATCCACCAGATGCAGCACAGTGAAGTGCGGTGCTCTTGTCTAGCCCACAAGCACAGCTCACATCCGCAGATGAGAGGGTTAAAATCAGCTTGAGAACATCAAGACTTCCATAGGTGGCAGCCACCATTAGTGGCGTCCGCTGCTCGCGACCATCTGATTTGACCCCTTCTTGCGGCCATACCACAGATCAATCTCATCTATAGCAGCAGGATATCTGTCAATTGATCGCTTAAAACCATTGATATCGTTGTTAGCTGCAAGCTCCAGGAGACTCGAAAACAAGTCCTCAGTTTCCAAAGTGAGTTTCCCCATCTCTTTGGGGTTTGCTTCAGTGTCTTGGGAGTCACAAGAAGGCTGAGATGAAGATGAACTGCATTGATCCCGACTACGGCACATGATTGTGTCCAATTTAAATCTACCTGAAAGGAGTAGTAAACATATGAATTTGGCCAATTCAACAAGAATCAAATTAATCATAATCATAATCAAGGAGTGCCTCTCATTAATTTGAAATCAACAACATGGATCTTACGCCTCCATTCTAGCCTATTTTGCGCTAACTCTTTTGTAAGAGATACCAATAATAACAAAGAGGGGGAAAAAACCTTGTTATGCCTTTAAGAGGAAACAAATATAATATACAGACAACAAATGTCATTCCCATCACAACAAAATATTCCCTCCATCCCATATTAATAGACTCATTTGATTTTTCAAAATGAATTGCTCATTTTGAATACTTAATGGGACTATTAATGTGGGACACGGGAGCAATAAATAAGGAAAATTCGAGACAAAAAAAAAAGAAGTTCAGAAGCTAAAAATTTCTGGGTCGATGGAAGCAGCTGGAAACAGAAATCAGAAATTGTAATCTTTCTTAACTGAGAGAGAGATATATTCCAGAAAAGGCACACCACGAAATTTGCTAAAGAGTTTCAGCGACAAAGCAGTAAGTCATAATTCCGATCATGAAAACGTATTTGACACACACGAAGCGGAAATGGTAAAGAAAATCAAACTTACTCAACAATCAGTAATCCAAAGAAGATATCAATGATATCCAAGAAAAAGACGTTCTACAAAATTGTAACAAGTAGGCGGTTTTATAGAGAGAGAAAACTGAAGCTTCTCTAGACGATGATCCAAAAAAGAACAACAGCAAAATAAATCATCAAGTCTGTGTCAGGTATGCGGGTCTTAAATGAGACAACTTTACGGCATAAACTGTACTCAGCCTAGCTGGACAACTACCCATCAAAGATCAGTAATTTTAACCACTACCGCAAACACCATATCGATCTCCACAATCATCATATTGGAAATACCCAAGTTTCGTAAATCAGATTAACCACCACAGAAATTTATAAGCCCGCAAATGAAAATACCTGGAAATTAAATTTGCAACCAAAAGCCAGCAATAGTAAATTCTTAAGAAAGAAAAATCACTAAATTTTGGACACTCCAAAAATGTTCATCTTCTAAATCTCAAGGAATCACAAAAAAAAAAAGGCTATTTCTTCAATCATCAAAATCTGTTGCCAGATGCATACAGCACGCATGCTGCTTAAATTTAAGAACCGTGAACCCAGACATCCAAAGAAAAGACTTCTAGTCCAAAACATGTCGCATACAGGATACAGGGACGATCAAAATCCAAGTTTTTTGGAAACGCAGATCCTAAAATCTTCTAAAATACATCAAACCACCCTAAGCAAGACCCAGTAAGAAGAAAAAAAACATACACAAAAGGACGAAAGAAAACCAAACAAAAGCTTGAACATGCAGGCAGAAAGGCCCGATGAACCCCACCCGATCGATCCTCACCCGAAAAACGACGACGATTCCGAAACGCCAAAGCTCTTCTTCTTCATGGGGCTTCCCTTCCACTCGCCACTTCTCTCTGGAGCCTCCGGTCTTCTCCCCCTCGTGGGGTCCTCCCAACGTCTTTCAAACTGAAATGCAACGAAATGAAATGCGTACCAAATGACAGGAAGATTAAATGAAACGCCGCCCAAATGCGAAGTTAAAAAAGGCCCGCACTCGGGGAAATTCGCTTAAATTCTCTCCAAATGCGGGTTAAATTTTTCAAAAACGGGGGAGTGGGAGCGATGTGTTGGGCCGGTCACAGCAAGGAGTTTAAAACAGAGATTAATGGTTCGGTCGGATGGGAAACCGGCTTGGAGTTTCGGTGGATTGAAGCCGGTCTTGGCGTCCGCCAATAGGGATGAAAAGTACAGTGAATCACGTCCGGTGTTAAATGACCAAGAGGGTCGAAAAATCTGAAGAGAATCTGCTGCCCTCATCCCCCTTGAATAAAAGCAGACCACATCACCCAATTAAATTAGATATGAAAAGCCTACGTAACCCAAGTTTAAGTTTAGGTCACGTTTGGATGAAAAACTACCTTTTAAACACTTTTTTTTAACCCTCACAAGAGGGGTCACGAATTTACTGGGGAGGGCTTCTCGCTCAGCACCCATTGCCCACCAATGAGCAACTTCTACGTCACAAGGATTGAAATTCACACGGGTTCCTCCTAGGTCACGGCCTTCTTGCTCAAATTAATAAAGATAGAACCCGGTTCTTCTCGTCCCTATGTGTCACGACCCAGATTTTTAAAACCCTTGTTACAATAAAGGACACACGATAGATCACGATAATTTTTTTTTTTTAAACACAAAACAAATCATCCGATTAAATATCCAAGTCATGATAAATGGGGTTCACAAATACGAATATCAAATCATATGATATTATTTAACGTCTGAAAATTCATAAAGACTAGCTCATCCATCTAAGTACAAGTCTATCACCTGTCTGAAAATAAATAACAAGTTGACTCTCACGCTTAAGGTACACTTACGTATCAGAGTTTCAAAAATGCGGAAACCTCTTGAGCTCCTGCCTTGGTCTCACTTCTCATCGCATGGAGAATCTGCAACTTAGCAAACAAAACAACCACAACAACAACAATAGAATCTCTCCGCTTTCAGGAGAAGAGCTTCCAAAGGACAAAAGGTTTTATTAGTATTTTTCGGATCGGGCCAACATCACCCGATGTTAGTTGCCTACGTACTCATCAGACAACATCTCCAATGTTTCCAACAAGATCGGATCCAGACGTAGTTCTGCCTAAAAACTACACAATACTAAGAAGCATAGCATCACCCATGCAATGCTTAAGTATTTTAAAGCAACCTACATTTTATGCAAGTCCTTTTTATCATTCAACTTGTCTACTTAACAAGCAATATCAAACAATGTTATTAATTATCTCACAACCCTTGTTCAATAATTAATGCTTACATCCTGCAAACTGTACCACATAAGGGTAATATATAGAACACATAACTCAAAAACATGGGCTGATCTTTAACCAATGAAGACCATCACAATGCACAAAACAATGGAAACCGTTCAGGAAACACTGTACTAATTGTTACCTGAAAATACCGACTCCCGCTCAAAGGAGTAAATATATGCTAACAGAAATCCTAGCATCTCTAGAGATCCACTTGGATCAGCCATGGGCCTAGAGATGTAGGTACCAGCTCTGCTCATGGACACACTGGCCGGAGGTAGATGAGCCTTCCATGATGCTCAAAAACCTGGTTTGCGCGTTTGCAGGGATCCATCGTCCCAAAGGAGCGGAAACCACAAGGGTCTAAAAGATTACCGTCATGGCTATTATCAAAAATCCTAGCATCTCTAGAGATCCACTTGGATCAGCCATGAGCCTAGAGATGTAGGTACCAGCTGTGCTCATGGACACACTGGTCGGAGGTAGATGAGCCTTCCATGATGCTCAAAAACCTGGGTTGCGCATTTGTAGGGATCCATCGTCCCGAAGAAACGGAGACCAAGAAGGTCTAAATATCCGCCATGGCTATTACTGTGAGTTTAAACTTTGACTTTAAGAACATCCCATAACCACCCTCGGTTCATTAACCAAGGTAAAATTCTATGTCAGGGCCTCATTCACTCCATGAACAAGTCCCAACCCTAAAGAGGGTATTTTAGTCATTATCTTGATTAAGTATTCTTCCCCTAATCTAAAGACAACCAAAATCTCTTGATTATTCTTTATTAACCTTAATTTATTAATAAAAACTTAAAACAACAATAATAAATGTAAGCATCAGAATAATCAACATGACAAGAACTCAGATTCTAACCAATTCAACATTATAATGAAAAGGATTTGGGGCTGAGATGTATATCTCAAGTCAACCACCTAACATGACAAGTTCAAGCTGAAACAAGCATCAATAATCAACCTATGATATATCACAATCAAAGCTGAAATTCAGAGACTTAATAAGCAAGAATAAATCATGAACTAGGCTCTAACATTAAGGATTCATTCAGCAAGATTATAATCTAAAACAAAGCTGAGAATCATGTATTAGATATGCAACAATACAACCTAAACTAGGGCTGAGATTTAGGTGTTCTCTCAGCATGATTATAGCATAAATCAATGCTCAGAATTTGGTATTAATTTGGCCAAAGTAGAGCCTAAAACATAAGCATCAAATCAGGGATTTACTTGACCAATGTGCAGCCTAAACTAAGGCTTCAAATCAGGGATTTACTTGACCAATGTGCAGCCTAAACTAAGGCTTCAAATCAGGGATTTAATTAGGCAAAGTATGGCCTAAACTAAGGCCATGAATCAGGGATTAAATTGGCCAAGGTATGGCCTAAAGTAAGGCCACGAATCAGAGATTAACTTAGCCAAAGTATGGCCTAATGTGAGGCCACGAATCAGGGATTAACTTGGTCAAAGTATGGCCTAATGTAAGGCCACGAATCAGAGATTAACTTAGCCAAAGTATGGCCTAATGTAAGGCCACGAATCAGGGAATAAATTGGCCAAAGTATGGCCTAAACAAAGGACACAAACCAGGGATAAAATATGCTAAAGCAGGGCTTAAACTAAGGCCACGAACCAGGGATAAAATTCAGCAGAGTTTATGCCAAATTATGGATGATAAACATGACTGGAATCATAATCATTCATGCCTAACATCGGGCTATGGTAGATAACAACAATCAACAACATGCTTCCATGAATTAAGACTAATCTACTTGACAAAAATTAGGATATTGTATGCACAATTCAGCCATATACATAAACGATAAAATCACAATGATTCAAAACAAGTAAAGGATGATTCATGACATCAGAAACCCCCCTAGAATCAGGCTGAATTATGGCTAAATTAGGGGTCCCGCCAAAACCCTAATTTTTGGAAAAATAGTAAAAATTCTGAAAAATCCCAAAAATTCACATTTGGTTTAAAATCACTTAAAACCACTAATATTAAAGTTTATTTTGGTTAAAACCATCACAAACACTATTTATTCACGAAATCACCGAATAAGACCAGAAAATACGTTAATCTCAAGATAACCAATAATTAAAGAAAACCATAAACTGGTTTAAGATCAGGGATCTTACAGCCTCCCTCTTGATCGATCGTGAACAAGAGCCGCCGGAACTGGACTTATCGCATAGACTCGAAAGGTGGCATCAAAGATGTAGCACAGCAAGATATTCATCTGTTTTCGCCTGTTGCGCTCCACTGCAATGTGAGTTATCCTCTGGTTGTCCACCTCCTCTTTGTTCCTACAGCTCTTGGTTCGTCTCCTCCTTCTGCTACCCAGCCCGACTGCTGGAGCAGATGGGAAGGTGGCCTTAAAGAAGGAATATGGAGTGCAAGTCTCTGGAGATGAGTAATTCACATCCCATTTTTTGATGTTATGTACCAAAGAAGAAGGTGAAGAGTCCCAATTCCCATGAAAGCCATCTGACCCACCACTCAACTCCTTGTTCTGGTCAAAGGAGTCACCCATCTCACATTCAGCTTTCACGAATGCCTTGTCCTCTTCTACTTCTTCTTGTACCTGAAAATCGTAGCTCAGGATGCTAGACAAGGAGTAAAAATCCTTTCAGAAAAACTATAGTTTCCAGTGCCATCTCTTGACCGACCGTCTCCTACCCTTCTTTTCCCGCCTCTCACAGCTAGGAGCAGCACAATTAGGGAGAGCAGGAGATAGAGTCTAGACGAAATGAGGAGAGGAGGGACGACGCCCTTAGATTAAGAAAATGCTCTTAGTGGCTGCAAAAATCTATTGTAGTTCAAGACGACAATTCAGTGACTATGAGGGCTACTACAATCATAGATACGATTATGCGGCTCTTTTATGTTGTTGTTGAGGAAGACAATTCAGGGACTGTGCTACATATTGCAACATATCAACTCTACAACTTTTGAATTGCGGTTAGTGGTAAAGGTAAACACTTTAACTATGTTTATAATCTTATGCAGTCTGTGTTTTTTATGATAAAGGTTGTAACTTACTACGTTCATACCCCCATTCTTTTAGAATAGTTAATATGGATAAGATTGAGGAGACTTGATCTCTGCAGGCATATGTTGCTCTGTTATTGTTTGATAAATTGTATGAATTTTGCTGTTCAAACAAATTCTTAAGTGCGTCAATCAAAATGTCCCATTGTAAAAAAAATTAGTGTTAATTTTCAGGAGTGTTGGGGGTAGTGGGCCTTGCACCCTTGGGCTATCCACAAGAGTTATATATTATTGTATGTTCGGCTTGTTAATGCACGTTCTGTTGTTTGAACATTGTAGCACGATGACTCACATGTTCAAAATTTTCAAAGGTTTTTCTTTTAATTTTGAAATATAAATATAAAATTACTTTGTACTTGGTGTCTATTACATGAGATTTCTTGCTGATTCACATGTTCTTATATATTTTTTTATTTATCAAGTGTTTTTCTTTGTATACTGAATTGCTAGTCTAAAACTACGTTGTGCGGGTGTTAATTTTAGGAGATTTATTAACATGAACTTTCTCTATAAAAAAAAGTGAAGATAAATATTTCATATTTTATACTTTCTCTAATAAAAAAAGTGAAGATAAATATTCTTGGTTTTATTGAGTAGGCTCCTCTTTGTGTTGTTCAGGATTGAGATAAGACCGAAAGAAAGGCAAGCTGGGGAGGTATCCTCCCTTAGCACCCTTTGTATGCAACTTAATCACAGCCATCAGAGAGATGGAGAAGTGTCTCAAAAGCTCATTACCACGCCATGTCTGGATCGTCACCTGGGTCCTGCTGACCACTGAGTGAGTGAGCAAGGTAAATTGTTTTCGGTTGCTCATTTTGATTTATCTTTTTCCCATCACAATGTGATTAAAAAAAAGTAGGTGGTTATAATGCATTGGGGAGAAAAAGAAGAATTTAGGGTTTCAACATGAGATAACATGCTAAATTTCTTATCACTTGAACATGTGATCCATTTTGTGCAGTATGATATTGAGCTGAATTGTTGGTGTCCATGAGTTTAAAACATGTATTGGCCCTTGTAGCATATAAAATGGAGTGAGGACTTATGAGTTTTTGGTTAAAAGATTTTGTTTCATGATGTGTTTTTGGCTTCCCTTATTCCTTGTGAGAAGTAGAAAATTGCAAAGCTCATGAATGATTAATACCATAAAGGAGAGATTTTGTCTATTTTAATAAAAAATTTCTCTACATTATTAGCTTTTTGCATGATTCCCATGTTTCTTCATAGATTGCATGTCGTTGCCCCTTATAGTCCTACATTATAGGTGGAAAAAACATAAAGACAAAATTGAGTGGGCTCCCCTTGATTGTTCTTATTACTTCATAAATAATTAGTTTTTGTGCAGTTAAAATGTGATTTTGTCAGGCCCTACATACAATCTCTACATAGACTCACCCTTTTAGTCATGTACTTGTTTTCATTGTTGATGTGTTCTAAAAATGGTTAGATGATGTGATTGGTATTTTTTTCTTATTTACTCAATCTAGGTTGTAGAATAAATGCATTTTTACTATTGTCTTATCTATTTTTATAATTTGACAAATCCTTATACTTTTCTATTTGATTACAGATGAGGCTACAAGCCCCGACAATTGGAGTTCTTTACACTCAACCAAAACATCATATCAGTGCTCTCCCCATGGAAGTTGTTAGTTTTTTATGTCGTCTCCGGTAAAGACTGAGTGATATGCATGTTGACTCTTGATGATAAACTGATGTTATTGAGTCTACTAATATTTAGATAATAATTAGAAGGCTTACATGCTGCTCGATTAAAGTAATTGACCTTGCTAATTGTATTCATCAATCAATATATATATATATATATATATATATATATATATATATATATATATATATATATATATATATATGAAGTCATAATTAGTATTATGACACCATTTTGTAATTATTAAACAATCTTAATGATTACATCAACTACTATAGTATATTATGAAATGGTATGTGCTTCATTCTTATTTAATTGTTTAGGCTTCAAATGGAAGAATTAGAAGTGGACCTCGGTAAATCAAGTGATCCTGCAGAAGAAAAAACAAGGGAGTTATGGGAGCTAGAAGTTGGTATGAGATTTTCTTCCGAGGAAGAAGCATAAGAGTTTTACAATAAGTATGCCCGAAATGTTGGATTTAGCATTCGTCAAGCCAGCTCCCGAACAAATGTGAAAGGTCAAAAGTGTTATAAAAAATTTTGTTGCTCCAAAGAAGGTCAAATACTATTTGATAAGAGACGGGAAAATCCAAAGAATCCTCGACCAGAAACAGGAGTTGGATGTGAAGCCCATCTGGTCATCAATTTGCAACAAGATGGTGCATGGCATATTTGGACTTTTGAAGAAAAACATAATCATGAGATCACAAACCAAGTCTATGTTAATAGGCTAAGGTCGCAAAGGAGAATGAGTATTGTTCAAGTTGTTGCTGTAGGCATAACAGATGGTTCAGGGATACTCCCAAGAGAAGCAGTTGAATTTATGGCTAAGCAAGTAGGGGGGTTTGAGAACCTTGGCTTTATTCAAGAGGACTACATTAATTACATACGTACGAAGCACCAAAAAACAATTAACCAAGGAGATGCTTTTGCCATAATCAAGTATTTGGAAGGGAGGCATACTCAAAATTCCTCATTTGAGTATACTATGCAATATGATGAGGATCATAAAATAACAAACTTCTTTTGGGCAAATCCGGTTTCGATTATGGATTATCATCATTTTGGAGATGTTGTTTGCTTTGATACCACATATAGGACTAACAAATATTGTCACCCATTTGGTCTATTTGTGGGTTTAAATCATAATAAGATTACCATTATTTTTGGAGCAGTTTTATTATATGATGAAACAATCCAAAGTTTTGAGTGGTTGTTCAAGACATTCACATATACAATGGGTAGTCATCCGAAGACAATTTTAACTGATCAAGATAAGGCAATGGCTAGTGCAATAGCTTTGGTTTTACCGAATACCCATCATTGTATTTGTGTGTGGCATATGCATAGGAATGCCTGTAAGCATCTTAACCACTCATTTAATTTAGTTATTGATGGCAAGAAGCCATTTGCCCATGACTTTAGCAAATGCATTTATGATTATGAAGATGAAGAAGAATTTTACACAGCATGGGATAATATGCTTGAGAAGTACGAACTTCATGGAAATGAATGGCTAGAAGGGTTATTCAAAGAAAGAAAGAAATGGGCAATGGTTTATGGGTGACATATGTTCATAGGTGATATGAAATCAACATAGAGGAGTGAAAGCATAAATGGTATTGTAAGAGGATACTTGAAATCTGAGCATAATTTATGCAGGTTTTTTTTTATCATTATGAGAGGATATTGGCTGATAGACGTCATAAAGAAGGGAATATTGAATTTAAGATGAAACATAGCATGCCAATTTTGACTGTTCATTCTCAGATCATGAAGTATGCTTCAAGTGTTTACACACCAGTAATATTCATGTAACGCCCGAGATTTTTCATCCCTTTTTCTTAAAACTCATAGAATTTTTTTTCTTCCATAAATCGGAGTCAAAACGATAAAATCAAAACCCGTATAAACATTTTATAATTTAAAACATCATACGATTAAACATCGTACGGCCAAATCAAATATCCTCAGGCGCTACCCGAAAACACACGTACGAATAAATTTGCTATGATCATAGACTTTTAAATACAAATCACTCTCCCAGACATCCCTGAGTACAAGTCCCATAACAGTCACAGACTCATCCAATCAAAAGTCCAGAATAAACCTCTTGTGTTCTCATCTCACCCAATACAACAGATCGTGGCACAAATAAACTCGCTATGAGTCAAGTAGATACCTGAGTCAACGGGAATCAATCCACCGCTGAAACGAGCGTCCATCTCCAGGAGCTCTCCGCACAACCTGCAAAACCTCCCGTACAACGGGGCTAAAAATAGTAGGGTGAGTATTTTCATACTCGGTAGGAAAATACCCAGTAGGGGAAATCCCAAACGGTGAACTCCAAGTTCATAAACACATGCGTCATGCAACTCAAACATGAAGCAGAAGCATATCAATATCATGCTCAAATTCATGCAAACATGCCAAATGCACCAACGTGCCACAGACATACCGAAGGCACCATCGTGCCAAAATCATACGAACCAATCAACTTACACCAACACCCTTATCCAGGGTCATACAAACTTACTCGTACCACCGTACGCATACTGATACAACATAAGCATACTTGTACGACCTTACTCGTACTATCGTATGCTTACTCATACAGCTTACACATACATGTACGACCTTACTCGTACAATCAGACTCGTACGACCTTACTCGTACAGTCTACACAAAATCATACTTACCGTCTTACTCAGAAACATATTCTCACAATCGTACTCATACTCTTACAGTCGTGCTCCTCCACATACTCTTACAGTCGTGCTCATACACACTCTTACAGTCCTGCTCATACACACACAGTCGTACTCACACTCATAATCGTACACATATCAACGACCACTGAAGCTCATTACAACTAATAGGCTCCAGCGTCGAAAAGGAAAAGAATGCCACTGGGGCAACACCTTAACCTCCGGGGAGTGACTAGACGCCATGGACTTTTCCGAAGGTAAGGCACACCAATGCTCATGGGGCACTGGATCAAACAGGTAAGAGTAGATCCATGATACTACTTACCTGAGCGCGCAAACATAAACACCCACACATAAGGGGTCATACAGTTGCCCACCATAATGGGTCTTATAGTGCCATAGAATCGCCCACCATAATGGGTCTTATAGTGCCAGATAATTGCCCACCATAATGGGTCTTATAGTGCCAGATAATTGCCCACCATAATAGGTCTTATAGTGCCATTGCCACTCTTGGGCAGAAAACATACAGTACCACTTGGGCAGAAACGTACAGTGCCACTCTTGGGCGGAAACATACAACGCTCTCAATAGAGCATCAAACGTCTGGGCTGACACAGCACACAGACCAAATCAGAAATATATGTCGCTCTCAGCAGAGCATCAGACGTCTGGGCTTCATACAGCACGCAGACAAAGTCAGAAATGTACATCGCTCTCAACAGAGCATAAAACGTCTGGGCTCATACAGCACGCAGACCAAATCAGAAACAACATCGCTCTCAGCAGAGCATCAGACGTCCGGTGCTCTACATAGCACACAGACAACATCCCGCAGGATAAACCATGGCAAGACATGATAAAAGCTCGGCCGACTCATTAGCAGCCAGCTCAAACACGGAACTTAATCCGTCGAACCCTCAGGTCTCAAACTCACAACGCTATCATTAACGTTCTCATAATTCAAGTTTGAATTAAGTATATTATGCGGTACAATTATGCCACACAAACTCACAGTCCTCGACTGATCAAACCAAAGCTGAGCCCGATCCGAAACCTAAGTTCGTCAGGGCAGCAGACTTCACTTACCCGTCCACATCATGGACAAAACTCATCGTACAACCAACCCTTACAGTCTTACACACTTCGCCATCCATCTCATGGCCAAAACATCTTACACTGACATCCTCAAATAACGCTCCTCAGAGCCAACCCAGTTGTCACCCTCTTACTTATATCTCACTTATTATACTTATTTTTCACTTCATAATCTGTACGTTATGCTTGTACAATTATGAACACTCTTACTGTCTGACAATCGCCCAACATACAATCCACCCCAAACTGATTCATTCTAATCCTTGCTCGTCATACTCATATCCTCTGTCCTCGCTTACACAACTGCATCCAAATCCAGACAAAGTCTCTATCACCTCTTACTGTCCATCGCCCATACCTCTGCCCACAAACACTTACGCATAACCATATCATCGGCAAAAGCCATCATACATATGTATGTCTCACACATACGTATAACATACACATACGGCCATACATACATAACATACAAACATGCACGCTAGCCATCACTAGCACATGCATACATCAAACGTACACGCTAGTCATCACTAGCACATGCACACACACATTCATACATACTTCAAACATGCACGCTAGCCATCACTAGCTCATGCATACATCAAACATACTTCAAACATGCACGCTAGCCATCACTAGCACATGCATAACACATACGTAGCATACTGACATATTCGCTAGCCATCGCTAGCGCATGCATAGTCCACATCCATAAAACGTGCATACATCTCATGCATATCAATCATACCATACAATCATGCTTACACGCACATCATGCAATCAGATCGTTACTTAACATCCAAGCATGGAATCATACAATCCTAGCATGCTGCTACTCATTCAAAGCATGCTTCATGAATTTACGAGTTCAAAGCTCCCCTACCTCGTAATCATGACGTTCGATGGCGAGCACACGACGGTGGCGGCGTCGGTGGAGGAGTTGGCGGTCAAAACCTTTGCATGGATGAGAGAGCTGCTGTCCCGAGGATTTTAAGATGCGCCGGAACTATCACGGCCAAATAAAGTGTCAGAACTCAATGCGGTAAAACCCGCGATCCACGGCGGCACACTAGGGCGGCCGGGAGAAATGTCGTGCCAACGAATGTGGCGGTGCGACCATAGGTCGAGGGTGTATACTCTAAAGATTGGCCGGTGGCTAAAACGTGCTCAGCCGGCCACAAAGACGTCGAAATCGGCCATGGACAGCACCCAACGGCAACGATTCCGGTCAACAAAGGCCCACATAAGGGCGGAGAGCGTGGGGCAACACTCGAGAATCAAAGGAGAGGTGGAGGACGGCTCTAGTGGTCAACTCCACTCGGTGGCAAAGCCAACCGACGGTTAGGCGGCACGAATGTGGCGCCTAAACCCAGAAGCACACGCGTGGCTACATGCGCACACAGCCCAAAGGGCGGGGGAGAGGGCTGAAAGAGGCAACCCAAGGCCCACAAAAGCCAACAGGGCTAAGGCCCTTAGCTGTGGCCAATCTAAGCGGCGACATCGCTGATCGCCACCCACAACCAATACCCATGGTGCGGGCGGCTGTGCATCTCGCACGACAGAGAGCAGGGGGGAGGGTTCAGGGTCGAGCAAAGGCTATGAGGCCGTCACTGGCCAAGGCCTGAGCAGGTGAACTCGTCCACCTTCTGTCAAGGTAAGACATATAAACTCTTGCCCGAGGCTGTCCGGTATCGACGGCGTAAAATGGGCAAGAAGGGTCAACGGCACACCTGCCGGTAAGGCGGAACTAGCTGCAGCTACGGGCCGCAAGGCTGAACAAGGCCCAGAGGGGTGGCCCACTGCCTTCGCTGGAGCAAGGCGAGGCTGGGGGAAGGCCGAATCGGCCACGAATCACCGCCGGCAGCCACTGTTTGCCCAAACAGTCCGTCGGCGGAACAGTGCAGAGAGGGGAAGAAGAGTGCAAGGCGGTGGAACGGAGGCCCACCGGGCCGGGAGGAGTGGCTCCTCGCCATCGCCGGCCCAGGGCGGAGCCGTGGCCGGCCGGTCGGGCCGAGCCGGCCCGTGGCGGCGGCAGAACGGCGCTACACAGAGGGCGCGAAAAACAGGGGCAGTGGGGAGAGTAGAGCGGGACGGCGGAGCAGAGGCCGTCTGGGGCCAGGGGGAGTGTCCTCCCGCCGTCGACGGCCCATGGCGGAGCCGTGGGCGGCCGGCCGGCCCTCGCCGGCTCACGGCGGCGGCAGAACCGCACAAATCAGAAAAAAGGGGGCTCACCGGGAGAGGAGGTGGCGCGGCCGTGGGGGCCGGGACGGCGGCTCCCCTGCCGTCGCACGGCCAGGGCGGAGCCGGTGCGGCGGTCCAGCGGCTTGCCGGCGGCCGGGCACGAGGGTCAGACGGAAAAGGGGGAGGCGGCGGTACTGTTCATTCAGTCGAACCAGTGGATCGGGATCGCGATCCCGATCCTTCTTTTTTATTTTCTTTTATTCATTTTTTCCAAACGTACGCTCAACGCGCGTTAACCCACTGGTTACGCATCGAACCTCCAAAATTTGCGCTGTAAGCGCGCAGCGAGGCCCGTGGCCCATGACTAAGCCCCACACCCGACTCTACGGGTATAAATACGGAGAAAAACACAAATATGCATACGCTGAAACGTCACATTTTCCTGTCGAAAATGACCAGAAAATGGCAGAAAAATCCCAAAAAATCGTAGAAAAATCAGGGACCTTACAATTCAAGTTGAACGAAAAGGAATATTTAGGTTGCCTAAATTGTGTTGTCATAGAGGTTGTTGAGCATGGTGTGATGAAGGAGTGTACAATTGAAATGGATCAAACACAACACAAACACATTGTCAATTATGACCCATCAACCAATGCAGTTGACTGTAGTTGTGGGTATCTTATGCCGCTATGCATTTAGGGTACTTGATCACTTCAAGATACTTGAGTTGCCTCCATAGTATGTTCTGAAAAGATGGACCAAAGAAGCAAAAGCTGGTAGTGTTATTAATCGTTGTGGTTCTATAATTAAAGCAGATCCAAATGTTGCTCTCATGAGGAGGAATAATGATTTATGTCTGACTTTTAGAAATTTGACAACAAAAGCAACACTAACCGAGGATGCAACTTTAATTGCCCTAAACTATGTGGATATAATTTTGAAGGAAGTGCAGGAGTGTAATAATCGTGTAATTTTACAACAAACCAATGTCATCTCACATGGTAAGGTTTAAGATAGCCATCATGATTCAATTGGAGTGGACATAACTTGTAGTGGAAGTGGCAAAGCACAAGTTGACGATGTTAATGATAGTGCAACTTCCCCACTAGTTAAGGGCTTCAAAGTAAAACAAGAAGGAAAGCGTAGCGGTCCTAGGATCAAAAGTTGTCTTGAGAGGACTAAGAAGAATAAAACACTTCCCAAAAAGAAGGCCACCAGATTAAATATGGACAATTGTTGCATTGAGGTATTATGTGTTTTTTTAGTAATTGACTTGTACGCTAACCTTAGCTAAATGTATAGGTTTTAAATGCTCTTTTCTATGGTGTAGGAATTAACCAATGGACATCCAAGTGATTACATGCAAACTCAACTTAGTCAATTAAATTCCCAATCGGAGTCTTCTTTGCATAGCCAATTGCCCGTGATGATCGCTGACCAACATGGTTGAAGCATGATGAATTTATTATTTGTAAAACTCATAATCTTGTCCTTTTGGTTATCATAATTAATATACGTATGTATAAATTCAATTCTTAGCAACTGAATATGTTTACAAATGCAAGATGTTTCTATACCTGTGCAAGGGGATTTGATCATGTATTTAGCAACTAGTCAATTTTTTTGTAAACACTGCACATATGCAAGTAGAAACTTGGTAGTTTTTTGTGCAAAAAAGGATACAGATTAATAATTAGATATTTCTCTTACTTTTCATTTTTGTATTATTGTTTGGTACTTTGCAGCAGTTAACACTTGATAATATATTCTATTATTTTCCTATATCAATCAGCGCTTCACTTACTCTCCCAACAGTGACTACAAAAGACTAATTTGCACATTAATTTCTTGTTCTTTTTAGTGTCATAATTTGTACCTTGCCTTCACCTGCTCTAAAACTCCATAGCCGTTACCTTAGGCCCTTTTTCTTTATCTTCTTTTCTTTTCCAGTAAATGAGGTTCGTGCGGGGTAGGTGTGAGTTTGTGTTTTCATATCTTTTTGCTGCTTGTTACATTACAAAAATTGCATTGGAATGAACATCTACTTCCTTTTGAATTTTGATGTCCATATTGGCTGCTTGTCAACCATTGGTTGTAGTGAAATTGATGGCTCTAGTAATCAGTGGAGTGGATAATGACTTCTGCCAAATTCTCTCCTTGTATCACACATGTAAATTTGGTCGAACCTGCCAATCCGAGTTATTTGATTAGCTCAGTGGATGCTTATGGTGATATTCCATCAATTGATCAAGTGTGTCGTATTATAATATCTAACTTGCAATCTGTGTATAAGTTTGGAACTCCCATGGTCTCAAAGAGGGTTGATTTGGAATATGTGAAGTAATGACGTGATGGGGGGATTTAAAAAATACCATATCAAGACACGGCTTGAAAATTTCTTTTAATGAAGAGAAATGATGTCTTATTACTTCTAAGAACCTTTCTCCAGGTAATTCTTTATGTGTTTGTTGTCTTTTGATATGTAATGTTTATGTTTTTCATATGTTGCACTGATGTCTTTCTTATATCTTAATTAGTGTATTTTAGACATACCACGTCTCCATCAATATGGTAAGAGAGTGAATGCATTTGTGCATTTAATACAATGCATAAAATGAGTACATTTTGGCATTCAAGCATGTATATGTGCCACTCCTTAATCGATGTGTTTATGAACTTGTAATAATATCTATATTTGTTTGTGCTCTTTTTGTCAGGAGAACAATATCAACATCCTTTTCTTAGTTTATTCTCATTATATGCAAACAGGTTGTTTCTCCTTTTCCATCTTCTTACCAGATTGGGGTAAATTTAGTTCAAAGTTTCCCTCATATGTTTATACTTGGAACATTTGCTGGTTGTTATGCTTTCAACTCTTAGTGTAACTTCTTATTGTTAGTGAATATTTTTAGCTGTTCTTATTGAAATAAAGATGTAGAAGTTTACGTTTTATGTAGGTTAACTAATCACTTGATTAACTTCTACAGAACATCAACAATACTTTGAAATAACTATTAAAATATATGATAGATTTAATGTTAATTCTATTCTGCGTTCACTGTCTTTAACTTTGACAATTCTAGCTGATGTTTTTTGTTGCATAGTATAATTCATTTAATTCTATGGATGCCAACATAACATGAAGTAAGTTGGGACATATTCTAGTTTAAATTATTGTTGTTGACATAAAAGTCTTAGAAGCATTGTCTCTGCTGAGAAGGGGCATATTAATTTCTTCATTTGCTGCAGGGTTGCTCTGAAGCATTTTAAACTTGACAATGGTAGACATGTAGGAAACAAGGAGAGTGTAGTAAAAACTTGTATTCTTAACGCTAGAGTACACTGAAAAGTTTTGTGTTTGCTGTTAATTATTGGCTGGCAAATTATAATATTTTTGGTTCAAATGGATGCATTTTGCTCTAAGAAGCCTAGCTCTCATTTTCATTTCTCTTCTGAAGCATATCTAACATTCCTTTAGCCTATTTATTTGAAAATGTACTATTACATATTTTGAAATATGAGTTTTTCTGTTTGATTTGTATTTCCTTGTTGGATAGAAGAATAATGGTCAGCATTTGATGGTGCAACAACATGCTTTTGGAGTTGAATGGCTATAAAGAAACTATGAAACTGTAATCATTTATCTACTATTTGCATGTTAACCATGCTGATGGATGAAATTTTTATTCAATTGGTAGATTTTTACAACCCTTTCATTGAGGATGAAGAAGAGAATAACACTGTTCCCGAAATCATTTATCCTACAGAACCTCCTGTAAGTGACAATATTATATTGCATTTGCAGTACAAAGTTAAAGAGGTCTTCAAGGTATCATGTGTAAATACCAATTTATTCTGTATTCCCTGATCATTGTGAATATAGTGTTATTTAGGAATTCATCAAAGAAAAAGTCATAGAAGGCAGAAGAGCTATAAAGGCGGTGTTGCATATGAACCTTTTTGGTAGTGATTTATTTAGTCTTGATTCTATTTTCTTGGGCATTATGCTCATGGTAATTGCATGTAATTTATGTGTAGACAAAGGAGGCCCGAAAGAAGGCAATTGAGGAAATGGATGAGCAGTAGAAGGAAGCATATAAAAACCTGAAGTTTTACAAATTTTATCCATTAGGGACACCAAATACCTCAGACATATCTCAAGTGAATGTAATTCTTTGGCAAAGATTCTGCCTTGATGAGGTTTCTTGAAGGAAGATTGATCTAGCTTTTGTTTTGGTAGTAGAATGTTGTTCTCATAGTGAATTGGAGTCTAGAGTAAATTGGTGTTGATTGATTCTTTACTAATAATTTGTCTTAACCTTCTAGATTTTCTTGCCATTATTGATTCTACATGAGGATGCAGATATTGTAATAGATCCTTCCGTGAGTAAGGCTTTATACAGCAGGGACAACAACATTGATACAAGGCTCAATTATTACACTAGTAACTTTTGTTATTCCATAAAAGCCTGATTTCCCTCTCTAATCAGATGAGTGTGCTCTAGGGTCTTGTTTATTGACAAAGAACTAAAACAAGAAATGTAATTTATATGCCTTCTATTCCCAGTAACAAAACAGATGACTGGTATATTTCCAGCATGACTTATCGGGCTCACATTATAAAGATGTACTTAGTTGGATCACTTGCCAAACCCCTGTGATTTTCCATGATCAAGTTTTTTGTGATTGTCCCTTTGTGAGTTTTTCCTTTTAATAGTTTAGTTTGAATTGTTTGAGCAAGTAAACAGAGAAGTGATAAATCTAAAGATTTGACAAAGGCAAGATAGGTAATAAACTTATATGGGGTGGTAAAATTTTGATTATTTCAATAAATGAAGAAAAAATATATGGAATAGACATATATCTCAGTATCCCATGCATCATTGGTAAGTTTCAGGCTGGAAAATTTTATATGCTTTAGCTTCTAGTGTCATCATTAATTAGGAAGTGCAGTTGACAGACATACCTATCATCAACTAGTCAATCTATTAAATTCATGTTTGTCAACCAAATCAATAACTCGTCAGGAAAATACTCCCATGCCACTAGGATTATTGCCCAAATCACTACATGATAACATTTCCATGTGTTTTGTTTTTTAACCGGTGGATGGAAGTGTGAAAATTCTAATAAATCATATGTTTACAGCGTTGAGTTGGGAATAAGGATTATATATATATCCATTGAATTAAGCAACCATTGAACCATGCAAATATACGCCGATAATGCTACAACGTTGCAGCAATAACGCTCCAACATTGTAGCGATAACGCTCCAACGTTGCGATCATAATGCTGCAATGTTGTAGCTATAACTCTCCAACGTTGCCGCAATAATGCTGCAACGTTGTCGCGTTAATGCTACAACGCTACAGCGATAATGCTACAACACTGCAATTACAACTATAACGCTACAATGTTGTAGCAATAAAACCTGTATAGTTGCAATAACACTACAACATTGCAGTAATAATGCTCCAATGTTGGAGCAATAAAGTGGCAACGTTACATCAATAATGCTACAACGATGAAACAATACAGCAACGTTGCAACAATAAAGCTGCAATGTTGCAGCGATAATGCTTCAATGTTGCAACAATAACGCTGCAACGTTGCAGCATTAAGCTACAGTGTTGCAGCGTTACGCTACAACATTGTAGCGATAATGCTACAACGTTACAGCTATAACGCTCCAACGTTGCAGCAATAACACTACAACGTTAATGCTACAATGCTACAATGATAATGCTGCAATGTTGCAGCAATAACACTGCAATGTTGCAGCGATAATGCTACAACGTTGCAGCCATAACGTTGCAACGTTGCAGCCATAACGCTCCAACGTTGTAGCAATAATGTTGCAGCGTTAATGCTACAATGCTGCAACAATAATGCTACAACGGTGCAACGTTGCAGCTATAACGCTCCAATGTTGTAACGATAATGCTCCAATGTTGCGGCCATAATGCTGCAATGTTGCAACTATAATGCTCCAACGTTGATGCAATAACGCTGCAATGTTGTCGTGTAAATGCTACAACGCTGCAGTGATAATGCTACAACGCTCCAACGTTGCAGCTATAACGCTACAACATTGTAGCAATATCTTACAAAGATGCAATAACGCTGCAACATTGCAGAAATAATGCTACAACGTAACGCTGCAACGTTGCAACATTATTGTAGCAATAATGCTACAACATTGCAACAATAACACTGCAATGTTGCAGCATTATGCTACAATGTTGCAATGATAATGCTACAATGTTGCAGCCTTATGTAGCAATAATGCTACAATGTTGCAGCAATAATGCAACAATGTTAATGCTACAACGCTGCAGCGATAATGCTGCAATGTTACAGCAATAATGTTACCACATTACAGCAATATAGCTACAGCGTTGCAACAATAACACTGCAATGTTGTAGCATAACGCTGCAACGTTGTAGCATAACGCTGCAACGTTGTAGCATAATGCTACAACATTGTAGCGATAATGTTGCAACATTGCAACAAGAACACTCCAACATTGCAGCAATAACGCTACATCGATAATGCTGCAACGTTGCAACAATAGTGCTCCAACGTTGCAACAATAATGCTACAATATTGCAGCAATAATTTACAAAGTTGCAATAACGCTGTAACATTGCAGCGATAACGCTGCTCGTTGTAACATTGCAGCAATAACTCTCGCATGCTGGAACAGGGAAAATGGCGCATCTCCTCAGAAATCTCTGGTTTGAGCCCTTTTTGAACGTGCCCACCAAGGCTGCCACCGACCAGTCAGGGAGGCAGTTGTCCACCTTCATGAACTCTGTATAATAAGCCCGGACGGTGGATGTCTGTCGTAGAGAGGAGAGCATCTCGTTGAAGTCTTGGAACTCATTTGGGCCAAACTGGATGCACAATTCGTTGGAGAAGGCGGTCCAAGTGGGGTAGCGCACCTCCTTTTCAAAACTCTGGAACCATACCGAAGCATCCCCATCTAGGTGGAAGACCACTATGCGTAGTCTTTTAGCCTCCGAATGTGTTCCCTAGTAGGCGAAAAACTTCTCCGCCTTGTATAGCCATTCCACTGGGTTGTCATCCCCATTGTAACGTGGGAACTGTAGGTGGGCCAAACGAGGTTCAGCCCCACCACGGGGTGCTCCACGGGGCCCTGGGTACTCTTCCTAGTCATCCTCCATCTCTTGGAACAAGTTTCGGGGAGGCGGCACCATTGGGGCATTTTCCCGAACACTTGGTGTGCCTCGCGAATCCCAGGCCTAACGCCTCCCATCCATGGCCTGGTCGACAGTGCCAAAGCGCATAGTATCCTGGGGAAAGCGCATATCATGGTCCGCCAGTGCAGGAAGGTTAGAGCGGTGAAGTTCATGAGCCTGGGATGGATCCCCCTTCTCCATGGACACTATTGGCGGCTTGGACAGAAGGGGTGTTGCGCGCTCTGCTTGAAGTTGAGCGACGGGCAAGCCCAAGGCATCGATCTTGGCTACACCCACGCTCAAAGTCCTAATCTCCGCCATGAGTTGCGCCATAGTAAGCATGCCACTAGATTCAAGCACTATTTTTGGACTATGCACAGAGGTGAGAGCCTCCTTCTAGGGCTGAATTTTCGGGGCCGCGGTAGCTTGTTTGCCTCGAGCCATGGCCGGGGATCGTAAGAGCTCTGATACCAATGTTGTGCCCGATGTGGGCACAATCGGTACACAGGAGTTCTACGCAGGGAAAGGGAAGAAATAACTGGAATTCTATTAGCATGCCGAACCAAGGAGGGAGACAACCCTTTATGGGGAGTCACGCCCTCCCACATTGGGAATCGTGCCACTAGTGGGCCCGGCTATCCCGTGGTCCACTAGCGTGCCCATTAGAGTTTCATAACAGAATACAAATAACAATCAACCACTAACATAAGGGAAACTAGCCTAAGGAACTGAAATAAAGTAATAATGTACTGAAATAAAGATAAGTGCTGAATCAAGTGCACGTGCACAACACTTCTCCTCATCCAAAAACTGTAAGATTAGAAATACTAGCTCCTCGTCCAAAAATTGAGTTGTCTTGCACTGATACTGAAACAATAAATACCATCTTAACATAAAACAAATAGAGATCAGAAGAATAGCCTACTTGTAATTAGTAATAATCACCATTCCACCAACTCGTGTTTCAAACAATGAGTTTCTATGTTGTCATAGTCTGAGAAAAAGCATAACACCACGCGATCTTTCTGAATTTCAACAGGTTATTCATGAGAATATATATATAGTTCTCACCACATTCACAACTTGCTCCTCCTATGGAAGGCATTCCATGAAGACATGGCCTTTCTCTGGTTCACTAACTATCTCATCAACAGTTCCCATCATCATTAATTTTTGACCCTGATCAGCAAAGCTCACAAAGTAACTAAGGCATATATCATAACTAATGAAGAAAGGTAAAAGAACACAGAAAAGCCATGTAACAAGGCCAATGTTTTGTAGATTACCTATAGTCAAGATGAAAAGGGCATGATCAACAGTGTTAGCTATGAAGCTCTTGCGTCTTCTTTCTTGGTGAGAGACTGAGAGTGAGACGATCCATTCATTAATTTAAGAGAGTCAGCAGCACAGTTGCTAAGAAAAATAGGAACCCGTGGTTGAATGGAATAGAATGGTACATCCTAGAATCAAGAAAATCACCCTGCCTCATGATTGCTAAGGCTTATCGTGTTGCTTTGTTCAGACGATTGTAGCTTCAGGGCTCCATAAGATGTCCGCTGCCATGGTTAGTGATGACTGATGTAGCGTGTGGATGATACTCGTGTGGCAACCACTAGTGCCAGTCTAACTACAGCCTCAAGGTGATGGCAAAAAGGAGAGATTTTTGGTGAAAGAGAGAAAGGAGGGCGTGGTGGATAGAAGTGGAGTAAATCACCTATTAGTAACCAACATCACAATCTCAAAATGACCTGGGAATGCATGGGGCAAATCCTGCCATATGATATCATAATATCAAAAGAGAGTATAACAAAAAAATGTTCCTATCTAAACAAGATTAACCTACATGAGTCACAATTTTAACTAATATGGTCCATTGGAAGAGAGATAAAACCTATCAAAATAAATGCTAAAATGCACCATCAATATAATTTTCATTGGAAGTACATAAACTTTAAGGTTCTTACCATCACCTACAGGTTCCTACTCATTCAACATAGCCTCTCAAGATCTTTGCAGCCATTCCAAGTCTCAAGTGCTGAGAGATATCTTTCTAAAATAGTTGAAACAATTAATATTGCATCCCCTCACTCTGAATGAAAGAAGAAAGGAGAAACTCAAATAGATATCTACATGTGGGCAATATACCTAAGTAAAATCAACCAGTAGTCCAAAACTAATGCAATAGACCGTATGCATGACAAAGAACCCACAATCAACCCCGTTGCCTTGATATGGTCCCTTCTGACTATTGATCTTCCATTTCTTAGCATTAGGATCCTTAAGGTGTTCCTCAAGTAATACTCTAATGTTTTCCATCTAGCCATATTAGTTGAATTAGTTTAAAAGCAATTATTAAAAAAAGACATTTTCACTTAATCATACAATCACTCACCAATTTTGTCACATTCGGCAGCCTTTTCTTATGGCCATACCCTGGCATTGAATCAAACCATTTCACTTCACCCTTGGTCACATCTACCACCAACAAGTGGAAATGTGCATTGTCACATAGTGGTAAGTAGATGAAGTCAGGGCAATCTTTATCATCTCTGAAACAAGTGGTCGCTAGGTCATCCATTATGTCCTTTGCCACATCCTTCTGTTGCAATTGGTGTGGATTTGACTTAGTCCATATCCCATATCATAACTTAATCCAATATTTAGATATTATACTATGGACCATACCTGGGAGAAATAATATTGCAAGGCAAAGCTCCCCAAGTGGCATTTGGGAAAGACATTTCCAGTTGATCTAGAGGCCCTCTGCTCTAGCATATACATATATGCATCTATAACCTACATGCATCGAAGCATACATTTAATATATAAGCAATATTGACTACTTAAGATTTAAAAGGGAGAAATTGTAGTCTTACATTGGAGGATATGTACTCCGCCTTCAACATATCTATCAAGTCTTTGTCAGCGACAACAACCCCCGCCACAGAGTGGCTCCCATCTTTAATGGATTTTTCAATAGTATCTTGGTCCCACTTAGTCAATCCACGTCTTTAGTCAATGTCTTATTCTCCCTCTTCGTCTCTTGTGTAAATGGAGTCCAATACTTTTTATATTTCAACCGTATAGGCCTCTTCAATGGACATTCCACATTATCAACACTCCTATTCTTATATCCCTCTCCCTCCTCATCCTTTTTTCTCTCCTTCTCTTCCTACTCTCCCTCCTCTCCCCCCTCCTTTCCCCCCTCCTCTTTGTTCTCTGCTTCCTCTCCCCCCTCTTCCTCCTCTCCTTCCTCTTCCGCCACCTCTTCCCCCTCCTCACCTTCACCTCCCACATCATCACTCTCATCTCTGTCATCTTCATTAGCTGCTTCACCACCTTCCTCCTTGTTACCAGCTCTAGGGGGGAGGCATGCCTCATCTTCTTTGGTGGCCTCTTCACCAAATGATTGGCCATGCTTTTAAATTTTGATAATGTTTCTGAAATGGTGTCAATTACACCATGTAGCTGGCGTGTATGGTAACCCTCCTCATGAAATATATACATGACACTCTACACAACTCCAAGTGCAGAGGACATATTCTCTATGGAAGACTTCAAGACCAATAGTCCTCCCACGCTCTCCTTCACCTGCTCCAGAGCCTCCACTCCTACCTTCCTTTTCCTCAAAGCCTTTCTTGCCCCTTGAAATAGATATGCCTCATTTGCAGTAGGAACCAACACAGACAAAACCTGCAGTCAATATATTCACAATTATTTAACATCCAACTTTCAATAAAATAAAGAGTTGAACAACTCTAAAAAACTCTCAAATAATTCATTATATATATTATCGTGTTGCAATTACCTCTTGTGGTCTCAAATATTTGAACAATTGCACATATCTACCCACCGACCTGTGGTGTGTTCCCTCTTTTTTAGCTTTTACAAGGCCATAATTTGGCCATTTGCAAAATTAGGGTAGCTTCTCCGGCATAGGGGATATGAACATCCGAAAATGCTCAAACACCCACACCTATGACATATAAAAGATATAAATTAGTATCTTGTAGCTCCCACATAAAAATGAAAATATAATTATGTACAAAGTATAAAATACCTGTAGGACAAATGTAGCTCCAATCAATAATCCATATCCCTCAAACTTTCCTTCATCTCTCAACACAAGCTTGCTATGGAGGGCTAAGGCTGAGCTTACTAAAAAGTCATAAATAGCTTGCGGCCAGTCACATCGATGGAGGTTGACTATGTCTTCCACTAGGTCAACTAACTTGTTCTTGACCACATGATTGGTCTGAGGAAATAGAAGGCATACAAAATTGTGCAAGATGATCAATCTTGCACAATCCTCTATCAATTTAGAATCGGTCTTGCCCGCTAACAGGTCCAGTTTCCTCTCAATTTCAGACCTTGTAACCTTCTTCCCAAAACGGTGCTTACAAAAATCACCCCTCTCTCATTTCTGGCCGAATACCACCGATCACCCCCCATTTTTAGGCTAGTGATGAGGGCCACATCCTCCACAGTAAAGTTCACTTTGTGTCCCTTGAATGTGACCCCAGGTTGAGCCTCAAACCAATAACCCAAAATAACTTCAAACAGTGATGCCTGACAAATAATGGTTGTGGCATCAAGCAATCTGATGAATGGGGTTTGGCCAACCAGGTTCTTCACCTGCGGTAAGGTAGAGAGAATGTTGATTGACTTTGCTAGTCCATAGGGGTGCAAGGGACTTTTAGTGACTCACGCCTAATATTTTTTGACCCTACCGCAAGGTCTGGGCCCCTGTTCCATAATTCAAAAACTTCTGCATAGATATCCATGGATGAGTACAAAGATATATAGACGTTTAACAAAAGTGTTGAGTATAGCCCATGAATAACATAGCCATATAATTCAATATCTTATGAGTAGAGATGAAATAATTTCAATTCAAGAATCAATTTTACTTAAGAATCTTTTAAAATGAAAAAGAAAATTATAATAGTTGGTGAAACATACATCAAGAAGCTTGTTGAAACGTTATAACATTAAAGCCAAATCATTATACAAAAAATGTTATAAAGTCTTAGCAGTTATGCGCTAACAATTTACTAATAATGCTAACATGGTTTAGCAATAATGCTTGGAAAATGTGGCATATACTTAAATTATTGATAATAGGATTATCATCTACGATAATGCTAAAGCATGAACAACAATGCTAAAACATTAGCAATAATCATAATACATCAGCAATACTCTTACAAGTTCAACAATATTGCTAACACTATTTAACCATAGGGATTACAGAAAACATACTTGATTTATTCTCCATGATATAGGGATTTGATATATGGAAGCCTCCTGTGGAGAAGATATTAACTATTGAATGACAACTCTTGAAACCTCATAATGTGCATTCATAAAGTTATAATGTTGTCAAGAGAATTCAGCATTTCAATTTTAGAATAATGAATCATATAACATAAAACTAGAGACATAAAACGTATCAATAGTACAAATGAAATCAATACAAGCCAATTTCCTCTGTGTGATAAAAAATAAGCGGAACTCCTCTAGGTTTCATAAAAATACAAGAGCATTCAAGCTTAAGTAAAAGTCATAGAGAAAGACGAAACATAGGGATAAACAACACCAAAAGGTGTTAAGACCAAGCTAAACAATAATCATGAATGTAAGCGAAATTCACAAACAAATGCACAAATGAGAAGCCTATATGTAGTTTGTAGCATTAAGCAAATTTCTTAAAAGTGACGTGAATGGCGATCAAATTATGAACAATCTGACCATATGAGGGATTTCAAAGTCTCAGGTCTTAAGAAAGAGATATAAATGACAAAATAGATCAAAACATAGACTAACAATTGAGCATCGAAAGATAATTTTTTAAAAGACATTGAGAGGTTTTTTTCGAGAAATTGAGCGTGGCAAACTGAAAATGAAAGAAATTCGTAGAAGAACAAAGTGACTATTATTCAATAGACAAAAATAATCAAAAAGTTTGATAGACCCATATAAAAAAAAGTAAAATCAAATGAAAGTGGCAGAACAGAGCAGGTCCCAAATGAACAAAAGAAAAAAACGTCCAAATGAAAGCACATAACTGCTCAGCTAGACACAAATGCAATGAACCAATTGAGAGATTGGATAGACCCAGGTCGAGATATGGAGATAAACACGGCAGGATGACAGAAATCGAACCCAGATCAAAAGATTGTTATAGGGGAGTTTCCAGAACGGGTGAGGCCGAGACCCACAAAGGCAAACCAGCGAAAATGGCTCAAAATTGGGCAAAGCCAATAGAAGGCAGAGGATAAACAAAGCACGAAATGTAGGCTCCCCCCGCGCCATGCTTCACCAACATATACAGAATAAGCAGAGACTAGACAAAGAAAATTAATGCAGAAACACAATGATATGAGAGACAAATGAAGAGATATTTGGCATTACTATTTGGGAGTCACTACAACTTGCTCGGTTCCGGCAGTGACGGCCAATCAGGAGGGAGGAGGTGTGAGAGGTAGGAAAAAGGGACTCTTTTTTGGCGGCTAAGTCCGGTTCCAACGGCTCTTGTTCATGATCGATCAAGAGGTAGACACTGTGGTGGACAGTGCCGGGAAATAAGTCTGGGCTTTTTTTGAACTTGTTCTCTCCCGTCTTCTTAAGACTCGGTTTTCTCTATTAGTTTCAGAGAGAAGAACCCGGTTCTGTAGGGACGAGAAGAACCGGGTTCCATCTCTGTTAATTTGAGCGAGAAGGCCGTGACCCAGGTTTCGTCTCCGTTACTTTTAGCGAGAAGGGAGGAACCCGTGTGAATTTCGGTCCTTGTGACATGGAAGTTGCTCATTGGTGGCCAATGGGTGCTGAGCGAGAAGCCCTCCCCAGTAGATTCGCATCCCACAAGAGCAGGAAGAAGAGTTTTTTATGCTCATTTTTACAATGATCTTAGCGTAAGGTATATATGAAGTTATTCATCCATAAAATTGACTGCGTACATACTAATATATGTTAATATAAATACTAAAATACTTCCCAAGGAAAGTAGGAAGGTTATTTTTTAAATACTCTTGTTGTGTAGTGTGATATTATACAAAATTATGTGACACAAAAAAAAGTTTTAAAAACTGAAGGAATTGTAAAAAAAAGTTTTTAAAAATGAAAGAAATTGTCAAACAGTGACCTTAATTTTAGTACTTGTGCCACTCGCATTTGGAGATTATGTAGACTTCTCCGGCTAGGAGGGTGCCCTCAACATTTCACAATTATATGTATAAGAATGTATAAACAGTACGAGAGAAATACTCATATTGTAGTCATATAGTGCTCCAGTGTAGTTCCTGTTCAGGCCTATTACTATTTCAGGAGAGAAAGACTCTATTACTAGTTTATTAATTTATACCATAATAATTTTGACAATTTTTAAAAAATAACCATAACTTCTTAAACATTAGCTAAAATAGTAATTAAGATATTAAATATTTTGCTAACTTAATGAGTCTTTTGTTTTAATCAAAAAATAATAAATTTGAAAATATATATAATTTAAAATTAAGAAGGGGTAGTTCTAAGTGTGATGCCCCTTGACCCGAACTGGTTAGAGGACACAACAAATTAACCCACAATCATGAGTTAATTCAAAGTACACAGTCACTCTTTTGTCTAAAAATAAATTGTTATGCACGATCACTCGGATTACTTATTTTCTTGTTATTTCATTATATTAGTCTACTTTCTTTTATATTTCCCTCATATTTGTTTATGTATTAGGAGAAATAACTATATTAGGCTAGCTAGTGGACCACAGGATAGCCAGACCCACTAGTTGGCACAACTCCCTAGGTGAGCGGGTTGGCTCCCTATATGGGTCGCCCCCTCTTCTTTGTTGGTTATACAATTGAACATTCATCTTTTTCTTCCCTTTCTTCCTTCTTCCTTCCGCTTGAAACTCTAAAGTACCAATTGTGCCACCTTAGGCACATCATAAATAAAAGAAATTGAAATTATTATTACCAAGCATATTATAATAAGCATCTTTATACAACTCTGAACTAATAGACATGATAAGATCCAATGCCTTAAAAGAGAAACAATATTTAATAGAACTAGGGCTGCTAATGGAATGATATGGTGATAGTATAACCTATTCCATTACAATAATTGCTTCTCACCTTATCAATAACCATTTCATTAAGTAAACAATATATGTTCTTCCATACTTGTTTCATCTACTCATAATAGGCCAGTCAATCAGTTAACCATTATCCATTATCAATTACCCATTTTGTAAGGATTTAAAATTCAACATAATAAACACAACTAATCCTAAAAATTATGAGATTGTTTAGCAACATGAATAGACTCCTCAAACTTTCTTAATCTAAGGAAACAGTTACAACATATGCATGGTAAATGCTGACTAGATAGACATGTCTAGCTTGGTTATTTATCCTACAAGTAGCTTAAATGTTAAAAAATACTTGCAGAAGTCGGAAACATGTTACTTAAAATTTAAAGTTCTAAAGTACAATATTTATGTGTTCAACCAGCATATTCTTATTTATGGCAAATTGCCTGAAGTAGTTGACCACCTTATAGTACATCAACCTCTATTAAACCAATTTTCGGGTATAAAAAAATTAAAAGATTACTCAATCAACCAAAGTGTCTCAAAAAGGCTAGAATAAGTACTTTCACAAATTTTTTCACTGAATCTGATATTGCTAAGGTAAAAAATTAATAGCATTGCTACTATTGTTTATAGTTATTGCAAATAAAATCAAACACATGAAACATAAATTAGCTTTAACATTTTTGTATATATTAGATTTAGATTTACATAGTCTAATACCAACAAGCAATCTAATGTACTTCCTTTATTTGAAAAATTAAAGAGTAAAAAGGGAAACAACAAATTTAAGTACAGTGTAATTGCTAGAAAGGGTAAGGAAGATGAGGGGTAGGTACTGAGGTGAGGAGGGGCGGGAGTTCCTGCTGTGATCCCCCCCCGCCCCCCCCAAACTGATACTAGATGGGGAAGAAAAGGAAAGGAGGATGTGGGTGGAGGCTGAGTTGAGCAGAGAGAGAAGGGGCGGGTGGCTCAAAATTTCAATTCTGATGGATATCCTATACGGGCTCTTAATCTCGATTTTGTTCTAAATGGGGAAGAAAAGAAAAAGAGGATGAGGGAGAGGCTGAGGTGAGGTGGAGAAGAGGGGTAGGTGGCTCCGAATGTCAAATGCTGATGGAGATCCTAATTAGGTTAGGGTCCTCTTGAAGTCCCGATCTAGTTCTCAAAGGGGAAGAAAAGGAAAGAGGGACCATGGGCTTGCTTGCACCTGAGACAAGCCAATGTGGTATTCTGAGTTGCAAACCAAGTCTGTCCAAACTTATCGCCACCAGCACTGATGTTCCTTCTAGTGCCGCTTGCAAAGTTATCCCTATTTTCAGCTTCTGATTCTTCTGGTTCTGTTGTCCTTCATTCCTCTGTCATTTGTTGTTGTGCCCTTGCTGCTTATGGAAATCAAGATTCTCTTGCTCGGCAGCTAGAACACTCTCCACAATTTCCCATAATTCATTCTATTGGAAAAACTGCCAACTTCCCTCAAATAGATGACTTTAGCCCCCATAAGAATTTCCTTGCACGAGCAGGGGGTTTTTGAACCGTATCACTTGGGAAACGCTCCAACTTCAAGAATTTCGCCTCATATTCAGCCACAATTATGCTCCCTTGCTTGAATTCCATCAACTCCATCCGTACCTCATCTTGTATAGTCTCAGGGAAATTTTTTCAATAAAAGATTTCATAAAATCATCTCGGACAATCGCCTCTTGGTTACGGAAACGTTGAGCCCTCACTGAATCCCACCAAACCCCGGCTTCACCCTCAAATATGAACATAACGAATTCCATCTTTTGGGTCTCTGAACAACCCCTAATGAGGAAAGTTTTCTCTATATAGTGACGCCATTAATCCACCACCAAGGGTTTCAGCTCGCCCTTGAAGATTGTAGGCCCCAACTTCTTGAATTTTTCCATTGTAAATGGCTCTGGTGCCTGACACTCGTTGTTGGGCATTGTTTGGTAGTTGCACTACTGCATTCCTCGACTGTTCTTGATTTTGGCGTAGAACATGGTACAATAACTCTTGCATACTATTGAACCTAAGTTTGGACTATGCTAGCCAAACCCTTCAAAGCAATCTGAAATTCAATTTGATGTTTGCCAGCAGCTTGGTTTGCAGAAGTGTTGTTATGCTTCTGGCCATCGAATCCTTCAAAAGAAAGTACACAACTCAGAACACAACTAAACACACAAGATGAAGCAGCAGGGGTAATTTTAGTGCATCTCTCTTCCAAGAGATTTCTAACTCTTCTCATTTTAGCCAATACCCCAACCCTTAACCCTAGGTTAGGTTTTAATCTTAAAACCTTTTCCTCAGCTGCTACAATTTGTCATGACCCTCAAAGCCACGACAAGGGGGAGTGTGAGCAACGCAATGTGGTCCACTTGACTTTATAATAATTTACTACTAATTATGCTCAATTAGATAATCCAACTTAAAGTAACTAATCCACCACAAGATCCATCTCTAAGGAAATTATTACAATACTTTGAAATGAAAGGAAACAACTAACCAATAATCTTATTCTCTTGCAAAACCTAGTCTTCTACCTTTGCCAAAAGGACAAATATTATTCAGCCTTCTTGCTAAGCATATGCAAAGTTGAATACATTTGTGTGTACAAGTACACACGGTTAACAAGTTCATGCAATACAAAAACCACCTAGAAGCTTATGACTAATAAGAAACTAACACACATTAAACCACATTCTCATACTTTGAAAACCATACGTATAAGTAAAACACTCAAATCTTTAGGAACACAAACATGAAGCATTCCATTTCCAATAGTTATTTTATGTAAATCACATACCATAATTTACAAATATAAAAACAATCATCATCTTCCTTTCCCAACACCCTTCATAAAAGAGACTATGTTGAACTACCCATCTGCAACCAGCACTGGTTCTGATGGCATTACATATAGTGTCACCATAAAGTCCTTGGGAGACTACTTCAACTATTTTAGTTATTTTTCATGTGTGCACTCTACACAAAACTTGTCAGTTTCATTATCTTGTTATGTACAAGATATAACCCAACCCCACCTCGTGGTATCACAATTCGTGATAAAACATGTTAAAAGTGATTAGAAACCATTTTACAACATTGTGTGAACCAAAATGCCCAACTACATGCGTTAGGTCAAAACCTTGATTTTTGGACAATAGTTGACTTAGAATTTTTGGGAAAAAAAAGAAAAAAAAATTTGCTAATAGATAATGTAGAGAATATTGCTAAAAAAAAGTTTGGGTGCAATCAAAGTCAAATAAATTTGGGAAAACTCATGAAACACAAATTTATAAATCTATTAATCGTGAATAGCATGGGCTATAGAAAATCTAATATTTCCTACTTGATAGGAAAATCCCTAAAAATATATGATAAAAATAGATATGATATTGGATCTTGAGTCATTTTCGTAAGTTCATTCTATGAAGAAAAGGCCCTGAACAAAGTCCCCAATCAACATAAATGCCAACTCACCAAAAATAAAGCACATAAAAATGACTCTTTGACCAAGGAAAACCTCATGAAATCCTCTGAAAGTTTTACCAGATCGAGATTAATTAGTTAAGTTACTGAGAGTTTAATATCTATCTAGATGACGATAGTAGATCACTAAATTGCCCCTAGTCTAATTATCTTAGAAAGATAAAGATTACGAGTTCTAGCCATTATGCATAAATTTTTTTATTAAGCAATGAAAACTATAAACTAAGTCACTACAAATTCATGATCATTCTATGAAGCAATCAAACCATAAAGTATGCAACGAACATTAGAATACATATAATTTTTATGTGGAAAACCCCAATTAGGGTAAAAAACTATGACAACTACTCTTGGCATAAAATAGCTGCACTCAATAGTTAGACACTAAAAAGACACAAGCAAACCACCAACCTTTGTTGTTGATTTTCTTTTGCTTTGATCTACAACAAATTTCTTTCATTGTTGGCCTTCAAGTCTTCCCCTCAAGCCTTGAAGCTTTTTTATTCTACTTGTGTATCTTTGTCCTCTTCTAGCCACCACAACAAGCTTCTCTTATTCTTTGACCTAAGCCTTGATCCTCTTCAACTCCTTTGAAGATTGCTGCAACTCCTCTTTGATTTGGTGTGTATAAGACTCTTCTTTCAGTTGTGTGTCTTTATGAAATCACCATTAACATAAGCATGAAGCTCTAAGATGATCTACTTTTAGAAAACAATGGAAAATGAACTCTCATTTCTTCTCTATGAATTTGAAGGTTTCCATATCTTCAATTTTGTGATTACCTAACCTTTAAATAGTCCGCTAAGCCGGTTTAAGTGTTTGACTTCAATTAGGAATAGAATCTCTTCTGAAAAAGGCTTAAACAAGGCAACTCACATAGACAACAATCGATCATTACTGTTTCAATTAGGGTATAACACTACAACTTGATTGATCTATAAACTCTCGGCTTAATTTTACAAAGGTTGATTCAAGTGTCGATCAATCGATTAGTCAAGTCTAAAGTGCAGTGATTGATTAATGGTACAATAATATTGTTTTACCCTAATTTCGTATGAAACTCCCAAATTCACTTAATTTACTCATTCTAAGCTAATCTAAGTGATTTATGTATGTGAGTATGTGCAAATTAATCTTTTTACCTTCAACACTATGCTTAGTTTTCAACCTTAATTGATAAGAACGTTACTACTATTTTTCAAGTCCATCAATTTCAAATTTGATTCAACAACAACTACATTTAATTAGATTCCTAAGACTAAAAACATGCATGAAGTTTCAACATAGTTTTAATCATCAAAATTAGTCAATTACAATATATATGCTTCACATGCTCTTTCAATCTCCCCCTTTAGCTATTTTGTGACAAAATTTTGCAAGATTGAAAATAAAAAAAATTATAACTCTTGACATAGTGCATCGACTTTCACTTGTACATATGACTTGACAACAATAAGACTGAACTAAGAAAATTTGGAATTGATCTAGAAATGCCTTGTAAAAACTTGTATGTATCTTGCACACTTACAAAAAAGTTATTTGCATAGTACTATCCAAATAAGCACTTTGATTTTTATTAATCATTTCTCTTCTTTTTTGACACAAATAGACAAAAAGTAAATCCATAATCAATAGAGAAATTCAATTAAGGCACAATCAAGTCATAAATATCACCATAAGACATGAAAATAAATGAACACTAAAATAACATATGTACATCATATATCCACAAAGATTATCAGTTTCAAAATACATCCCAATGTCACATAGAACATAAAATGAACTAACAGAAGTTCTAACACATGAATACATGATAAAGTGAAAAAATAAATTAAGAATTTCTAATGGGTGCTTCCTCATCCTCATCAGGATACTCCACCTCACTGTCTAGGTGTGGAAATGGATCACAAATCATCCTGATGTTAGTGAAACGCAAACACATCTCATCTATCATGATCTCACGAAATGTAAGAAACTCTCCATAAGTCAATGATTTCTTTGTATGATCGAATGGTCTCTCAAGTAATGGTGTATCTGACTAATTAGCTGCTTCTCTTGAACTGCTCCCTCATGTCCCTTGGTGCGAGACACCATGCATTGAACTACAACAATATGTATAGGTCTAATGTAAACTAAAGTAGGCTCTCATCATGGGATCCTTAGACAAACAAAAGTAAATATCTGACATTGGATGTACAGATATCACAACATCTTATGAGTTTGACCATGTAAGATGGTCATAATGCATCCAAAGATAAGAGATGACAAATCTAACTCTAGATGATACTTAAACAAAAGATGTAGTAGCTGAGCCATAATCCTATCTACTCACTTTTTCCACATGCGCAATATGTCATACTAAGCTATCACATGAAGCAAATGATAGTCAATAGTCATCAAGTGTGCTCTCTACCTCATGGTAAACTAGTCAGATGTTGAGTCAAGTCAATATCAGATGGAAACTGAAATCCACCAAAGTTTGGGTATCATAGAGGTCTTCGCTCACACTAAATCACATCTACAATAATCTAAGGTATGAAATGAATAGTAGTGCCTCCAACAACTCCAACCAAAGCATCATCTCCGTCAAATCTAAGTGATGAAAACCACTAATGAATGAGACAAGGATAAACGGGTTGATCCATTGTAGAAAATACCTAAAATATTTCATCCAATACGTTCAAGCATCTATCCACTCTATGGCTATTTGAACCGGCACATGGACAACACTTCGCTATAGTAGATAGATCTAACCCTATCTCTTGAGCTACTAGATGCCCCTAGGTCACATGAACCTAATAAACTGGCCACCTATATCTTCTATGCTCTCCCCATCTAAATTTTTGCCAAAGAAATAAATCCTAAAGCTAAACATTAACTAGGAACTAATTATAAAACAATAAAAAAAGTCCTAAAATTTTAAAAATCATTTAAATAAGCATTAAAGTTCAAAATTTTAAAATTAAATGAAACCCAAAATATTTTGATGCCCGATTGACTCCAAATTTTTAGGCATTATTGATTTTAATGTCTAGAAGAAATTTAATTACTAGAGTACAATTTTAATCATGTAAGCCCAATTTTTTAGGTGAAATTGAAGTTGAAATTGTAAATTTATTATATCTTAAAATTTTAATGGTTCAAATTGTGTGAAAACTTAGACAAACATAGATCTAACTATTCTAAGCACATTTAACTGTTCAGAAATCATTGAAATTGGCATTGAAAGCACTAAAAATCAAAATTTTGGGTTCAATCATACCTTGGCCACAAACAAAATCTTAAAATTGATGTGGAAAATGGGCAAATCTTTGCACAAATCAAGCCGAAATCACCCAAGGCCTCTATTCCGCACTCTTCTAGAGAGTTTTAGGTGGAATGGAGAGGTTATGGGCTTCAACCATTTTTTTAAAACAGCCATTAGTTAGCAAAAGTTTGAACTAGTGATCGATCGCTTTGACATATTGATTGATCGATCTTGGAAAAAATTAAATTTTAATTTTCAAAAAATAAAAAAATCTAAAAATATTCCGATAAATTTTAAAAATTATTTAAAGAAAGTTTTCATTGCAATAAGATTTTTCAGACCATCAGAAGTCAAAAAACAAAAAACAAAAAAAAAACATTAAAACAAGCAATGTTGAGTTTTTTTTGGATGAATTTTTAATTAACTCTCCCTCAATCTAAGCATATCCATATATTATGTTCATTCATACCTTGCTTGAGATTAGTCTACTCCATTAGTATGTGATTGCCAATTTTTATTTCTTCTTTTTGACACTTTATTTCGGTTTTATTAATTTTAGAAGAAACCACCAATGTTTTTAACTCATGTCACTTTCAATCTTGAATCTTGCAAGAACAACAGTATTCAATTGAGACAAAGTTGTTAAGACCCTAGTAAAGAAAAAGTTCTCATTTTTCAACTCACTTTACTTAGAATTTATATACATTTTCTCTTAAAAAGATGGAAAAAAAATAAAAGCTCATAAATGAATATGGCCATGTCTATTTCTGAGTCATGATATTTTTCTTTAATTCATTTTTTGAGGGCTTGGATTTTTTTGAATCCTCTCAACTTGCTTCATATATTTTCTTATTATTTTTCTTTCATTTTTATTTATTTTTTCTTGAAGTCAAGTGGATGAGAGCTTACCACTAGCCTAGGCTGACCTAAGTAGGTAGGCCTTCCTCATCATCTTTACGAGGACAATTTCATTTGATAATAGATGTTGGAGATAAAACTTACAATCATTAAAGAATATTATATTTAATGTGCTTTCCTTTGAATTCTAAATTGAAATATAGAATTAGCCCCTCTAATTTGATGACTTAGACAACTAGAATTCAAACAGCTAAGTCAACTCATATCTAAGAATTCTCTCTTGATCTTCAATCATAAAATTGACTTGAGTCCAAACATGATGTATACATATTTTAAAAAATAAAGAATTGCAACATCAAACAAAGAAAATCAAATTGATCTTCATTCTCCTTTGCGTACCCTTCTATTCATTAAGGTATATTGATAGAATCAACAAGCCTTTGACCATCTTTTTATTACCCTCTTTACAAATCACCCTACTTTTCCTCGGATCCCCCCACTGGAAAAGATGCCATTATCAATTTTGATATCCTCCACAAAGTCCTTACCTCAAATGGAAGCCCTTTGTTTTCTATGGTATATTATTGAAAAATGGTGCATCTCCATCTTCTTCGATGTTGGACATCTCTCTACTTACCTCTTCCAAATCCAAGTCCACCAAAATCTCTCTGATCATGCTTTCGGAATAAAGACACTATTAGAATGGTTTTTCCCTATTAAGCAATGTCAAACCCTACTTAGCGAGATCGGCAACACTTTTGCCTTGATCAGCTTCCACCAACCAAGAGACTTCATTGTCACTCCAAATTCTAATTTCTCCATCCCATAATCAGAAACTTGTCAGAGTTCTCCAAGTAGACAAATACTAATTTGTCATAGTACTACGATCATTTCCCATATGACTTCAACTAATTAAAAATGCACATGTCTAGTTTGAATGACGTGTACTATGTGGACATCCCAGCGCATATCTTGGCATTATCCTTTGCTAGCAGTGATCCAGATCTCTATCTGCGTGGATTGGACGCTTTTGTCAACATGTATCGGCTCACTCCAACCCGTGACTTAGACTCATGGCATCCTAACCCCAACTGCTCCTCAAGTGACTATGACATTAACGGCTCTGGCTAAGCACATGCACAATTATCAAGTTGAAGCATGTGAAGAAAGGAATAAGTTGATTCCACTCTACCAAAGGGGTAGACCCCCACAAACCTTGGGCTCTACCCAACAACTTTTGATGGAGACTGATACCAACTCCACCAAATAACCAAGGAATCATCCCCCTCTATAAATATGTACCTCATTTCTCATTCCAAGGACAAAGAAGTATTCCCGAGCTCTCCTCTTGTGTGCTCTTTCGCTCTTTTGTAATATCTACCATTGTTTGTAATATTTTTTAGTTTATAAAAACTATGAAACTTGTTTTCCTCACTATGTATGCAAGCTATAGCATTTCTATGCAAGATCCCTTCTTGTTCGGTTCTCTTTTTGCCCAAGTCCAATTTTCTGCCCTAAATATGAGACCTGAAGTCATCATAGCTACACTTCACTACCATCTTGCTTTTCACCTCCAAAACAATGCTACAAACCTTCCAGTTATAGGCCTCCATTTGTTGGCCGATGCTCTCAAGATGAAAATTGGTCGTCAAGGTGTTCATTGCACCGACATTCCCAAGTAGCTCTCTAATGAGCAACTGCAGTAGATACTCCCAGCCAAGTGGATAATGACATTTGAGACTTTTTTTGCAGACCACCAAGTCTTCATACGAAAAGTTGATGGCACTATTGAGACTTAACTCCCAACTCAGAATTTAGAAACTGAGGTCTTCTCAACACCCTTACCAAAGGTTAATACCATCGAAGCAGTGGCGCGACCAACATCTCACATATGGTGGGACATTTGCAATTGCAACAACTACTTGGACTACTAATTCAACATGTAGCATTCTGACCCCAATGAGAAGCCCCACAAAAAGAAAAAGTCCTCATAGCAATAGCTAAAGCGGTGATATGAAGCATGAGATCCTGAGGTCGATCTCTTAGGAGAACCCTATGGGAAATTCAACAATTATGTCCTATACCCCAGAAGAAAGGAGCCCAACTTTGTGACTACTACTCTAAAGCCTACAAGTCCTTGATGATGAAGATCCATGTATACCAAGTGCCCTAACTCATATTCCCATTGAAAATACTATTCCTAAGATTTTTCATGCTTGAACCCGAGTTCCCTTCTCTAGAAGACTATGAAGATCTTACCAAGCGCATCAAACATATTTGATAGATCCCAACACCGGTAGGCCAAACCCATGATGGAAGACCTAAACAGATCTCTGCCATAGAAGCCACCTTAAATTGGTAAGCTGCAAATGTTGTTTCCTAGAACAAATCTTGTTTGAAGCTCCTCATAGAGCAGTAGAAGCTTACTACACTAGTTGCTCCAAATTCTAGCTGTCCACTTGAAATTTGAACCAAAATTGACGACCCCCACTAAGAATTTCTTTAGATTTCTTGAAAATGTCAGGAGTTTTCTACAACTTCTAAACTCATCTCTCAAAAGGACGCAAAAAAAAGGCACCTTGAAGAACAACTCGGAAGCCTTGGAGCTCTCAAGCCCCTAAACCACTTCCTATTCCTAGCTACCCAGCCTTTTCCACCTTATTTAGAAATCCTTCCTCTTACATTTTGAACTACCATCCGCAACCACTTATTCCTCCGCACTCAAGCCAACTGGTTCCAACTCCCCACCATAAACTTCAATACTCCACCCCTTCTCTCTCTTGCCAAACACCTCCTCCTACCTAACCTTCCAGACCTAATGGTAAAGACCTCATCTTTTACCCCGATGTTGAAGCATCCTCTAGACAATCTTCTCATTATTTTTTCCCTATTACTTCTTTCCTTTAAGCACCCCGCTTAAAAGACACCTCTGAAGATTACCTTGCCTCTTCAGATGACTCAAACCTTTTCAAGCTTAACACCAGTTTCCCAAACTCTTTATGCATGGTAACCCTACTATTGAACAACCCTCAAATTCTAAACAATTCAGAAAAATGAATAATGGGCCAAGTTTTAATTCAAGTTTTGCATGTCCCTTTCCATAGAGCACCGACAACAAAAAGCTATTTACGATTGATGATATTCTACCCTCCAAGTGGCATGACCACTCCATGGAATTATTTGTTCGGGGAATTGTTGAAATGGCTATTCAAAATGCCAACCTCAGAGATGTGCTTACAAAAATCTCCTCCATATTGAGTGGACACCTCCATGAATGGTGGATAGCACTTGGTACATGAAGCAAGTGTTTCTCCAGTCCTAATCCGAACAATTGGGCGATGAAATGAGATGCATTTTTGAGCTCAAAGAAGACATCATAGATAATCTCACCCTCGAACAGATTTACCAGCAAAGTCTTACTTTTGTTGACATGCTATGCAACTAATCCAAGTTTATCTAGTGTCTCCAAGAAACTAGATAAAAACTTGGAAAAGCCTGTGTCACGCCCTGGCACTGCCCGACCTGAGCCGAACCCGGTCCAAGGGCCAAACTAATGCACGGGGGCAACAGATTGAAACGATTGAGGAAAAATAAAGGAAGACTTGTGCCCCAACTACGGGCAATCTAATTTACGAAGTTTACGCACAACTTTGAGCAAGAGTAAATAGGTAGAACCAAAAGAGTTAAACTCTAAATTAAACCACAAACTCAAACCCACATACTAAGAATTCATAGCCACACACTTGGCTACAAAACAAGTCTCAAAGAAACTAAAGACATAGTATATCACAAATCTAAAACAAGGATCATTCCACAAGATCCTAACATCAAAACAAAATAAACGAAGAGACAAGCAAGACTAGAAGCCTCCACGACTACTCCAAAGCTCTCTTTGACCTTTCCTCATATAGAGGTCTTGTCCATCTACGTGTCACGCCACGCAACTCCAAAACAAAACAAGAAAAATGGGGTGAGTATAAAAACTCAGTAATGGTTTGATTAAAACGATAATAATCAGAAAATACGATGGCATGGTAATGTATCTATTCATATCTAAAATTAGCATGCTATACTACTTTATGATCTTTTACTAGCTAAGACCCCGATTAAATTGTAAACATAAGAATTAGCTTGCATAAGATATACCTATCAAGTCAAGTCATAAATATTCAGGTTATTACCTAACATGCATCCCACATAGGTATATATGTTCATATCTACTCAAATCAAGCATGATAATCCCATAAATCACATAAGAAGTGTCTTTCACACTCTTTTTTGATCATTCAACCATATCACCTAATCCCGCATAATAGTGTCACATTTACACACTTTCTGATCATATATTAATATCACATAAACCTGTATAATAGTGTCTAATTCACATCATTTCTGATCATTCATTCATATCACATAAATCTGCATGAGATGTATCTCTAACATACATTTTAGATCATGCATCAATATCATATAAACCTGCATGAGATGTACCTCTAACATACATTTCAGATCATGCATTAACATTCTCATTCATCATGCATGTATAAGTGTCTCACACATACTAGTTTAACATGCAAGTCTACACAGAGAGAATAAACCTGCTTCTCAAGGCCAAAGCCTTCAAGCAATTCCTGCTCCTCAAGGCCGAAGCCCTCGAGCAACTCCTACTCCTCAAGGCCAAAGCCCTCGAGTAACTCCTGCCCATCAAGCCTAAACACCCGGGCAACCCTTCTTGTTAAGACTGAAGTCCCAAGCAACAATACTTGGTAAGCCGGTGCACTAGGACAAACGAACTGGATTCTTAGGGTCTAGATAATCTCAACAACAAATCTCATCCGCAAGACAAGTACACAACTCGTCCCCACATAACTCAATTTAACTAGACTCAACCCGACTCGCAGTGTGCACGTAAAAATACCTCTATGTCGATTTTAGTCCTCATGTCCCATACCATGAGTATTCGTGACGCCATAGAAGCAAATTTAACCAAGCACTAGCGCAACGAACCTTAGAGCTATCCATCGACATAATGCGTCCCATACCGCAAGTGTCTAATGGTTTCTCCTCAGTTGTTCCACACAGGTCTTAAATCGAAAACATGTCCTTTTGGACCAACCAAGTTCCGATTAATTTAACGAGCGATTAATCCGGCACGCAATCTCAACCATTACATACAATCGATTAACTCCGATTAAACATCGGTAAAACCTCATTAATGAAGTCCAATACATGATGCATGATACAACCGTGAGAAAAAGTCTATGTGGGTTCCAACACATGGAACATCCTCCTAATCAGTCCCCTCATGCATCATAATAAAGCATAATTAACTACAATTTCATAGTAGATTCCCCATATGCGTGTGTATTCATGCATATTCTAAGTACATGACCAATGCTTGACTTAAACTCATAAGACAATATACACATGCTTGAACACATTTAAAACAATGATTCTTAACTGAAATCAAAACAAAGTCCACCATAAAGCTTAAATCCATCCATGTGAAATCAAATATTCACTCCCACAAACATGATTCTTCCACACATTAAGCCACAACATGATCACATCCAATACCCATAAACCATTCTCATTATAAGAGAACACATCTCACCATTTTCAACATAATATCCTTGCTGAAAACATATTCTAATAATAAGAATTCCAACATTCAAAAGCTCAAGGTACTTCAATATCAATATGCATAATTATCAACATAATATGATGCCACATGACCACACTTAAACACATTCCATAACCTTCCATAATCAATTCTACACCTTTAGTAGCTTAATTGCATCATATAATACCTCTCATAACCATTAGAATCATTAAATGGAGTAAAACATTAAAAAATGCATAAGTTTCAAAAATAGCAAAAACTGTCGTGTAGCCGTTTGAACGCCTTGTAGGGCCGTTCGATCGGATGTACTGCAAATTGGTCAAAAATATAGTGTTGCCGTTCTAACGACCTTGTAGGCCATTCTAATGTCAACACAACAGTTTTGACCTTCTTCTTCATTTTCGAAAATCAAACCGAAACACCATGAAAATACCTTTAAATCTTCATCCATGGTACCAAACATTAACAAAAACTCATAAAACCTTCTAGAACACTAATCTATATTATTCTAAGACAAAACCCTAAGAAATCGAGATGAAAGATTAGCATTTACTAAACCCACCATTAGAGCACTAAATCAAGCAAAATCCATTCCAAATAAACCATAAAAAATCGAGATTTTACCATAAGAAAACTGAGATTTTGAAGACCCATTACTTTGTCACTTGTTTAGGTTTTGATTTGACCGTCACCCTTCTTGGAAACCTTCCAAAAACATAGTGTCTAAGTTAAACTCCATTAAAAATCAGTTTAACATTGAAAACCTTGAAGAAATCTTAGATCTAGGGTTTGTTAAGCATAAAAAACAAATTTTGATAAGTAGGGTTTGAAGTAAGGGAGTAAATCAGTGACTTTGATGCTTGAAATCGAATCAAATCAAAGGGGAAATGTTGGATTAAGAATGGATTAGGAGAAGATCTAGAGTTTAAGCTTAATTAAGGAAGAACATACCTTAATCCCTTCTAATCTGGGCCTAATTGGGGAACTAGGCCTTAATCACCTCCTCCCAGCCTATTCCCAAAATAGAAATGGCTCAGCCTTTTTTCTTTTATAGTAGGGCTTGGGGTACACTTAATGAACTAATGGGGTGTAAATAAAATTTTAGGCTAAAAATAGGCATTTTGAAGATTTGAGCACTAATTAAATCCGATAAAATTCTAAAATTTTTTGTATGAGCTTAAGTTGATGTCTGGGGCATTTTGGTCTAAAAATCTTAATTTCGTCGGTGGGGCCCACAGGGGGGTCCCGCCAAACCCTAATTTTTTAAAAATGAGTGAAAATTCAGAAAAATCCCAAAAATTCAGAATTGACTAAAAACTACTTAAAACTCATAATTGTGAAATTGGTTTTGATTAAAACCTTTAGAAAATACCCAAATTTATGAAATTATCTCAAACAGATCAGAATTAATATTAAACCACAGAAAAGCATTTCAACAAAATGAATTCAAACCAGTTTACGATAAGGGATCTTATAGCCCGCCTTCGACAAGTCTTATAGATCAAATGCAAGGGTGATAATGGCTGCACCTATTCTACAAAACAGAAGTTCCATTCTCACAAACTCAATTCTCTCGCAAGAACATATTTTTTGAGCCCAAGAAAAACTAGAGATTTTTTAGCAAGAAGGGCCCAAAGCACAAGAAATCTAGCAAATGCTTTTTTGTGGAAAATAGGACACTATGCCCGCCAATGTCTGATCAAGAACAAGCCTCACAAAGCCCAATTCATTCAACAAACAATGGAGATCACTCAACAGGAGTTCCATGATCTTGAATTGGTACTCTCGGCCGATGACAAGTATAATTCAAACACTATTCTTCAACTAGAGTCTTTTGGGTTTGAAATTTTTTATAATGAGGACTTAGATGATGAGTTTGAAGTTTTGGGGTTTTTCTGAATTATTTTCTTTACAACCCTCTCCTCTACTCCCAATTACCCTTCATCTAGGTTCCACTTCCATAACACTAATTGCTTTTCTTGATATAGGAGCATCTCACTCAATTATCAAGCCTTCCACAATAAAACCCAGCTATTGGCAGCCGCACAACCAATATTTCAAAATCGCTGATGGAAACTCTTTCCACATTGACAAAATCAGCAAGCCTTTGACCATTGCTTTATTGCCCTCTTTGCAAATCACCCAACCATTCCTCGAAGCTCCCCTCACAGGAAAATATGTCATTATTGGTTTTGATATCCTCCACAAATTGCCTCACATCAAATGGAAGCCCCACGGATTATCCTACATAGGCAAATTTTCCCCTTGGTCTCCCACTAATAATCTTCATCCCTTGAAGGACTCTCATGAAGCTATCAAGCTTCGCCTCATATAGAACTATTGTGCATCATCACACGAAGCCTTCAAAGCACGACATGGTTTACCATTGTGAACAAGACCCGAGTTCTTTGTCCGCCTTCCTTTCAAGCCTACAGCTCCCACATCAACTCCCACATCAGCAAGCCACTCAACAATGAATCCTAATTAACTGCTCCAAGCACAAGAAGAACTCTCACAGTTTCTCTAACAAGGCCTTATTGAGGAAACATCCTTGCCATGGGCCTGTCAAGCCTTTTACGTCAACAAACAAGCCAAGCTAGCACATAGAAAAGCCAAACTTGTTATAAACTATCAGCCTCTAAACAAAAATTTGGCCGATGAAAAGTTTTTGCAACCTCAACAAATGAGCCTCTTTGAACAAATTGCAAATGCCATGGTTTTCTCTAAGTTTTATCTCAAAGCAGAATTTTGGCAAATTGGAATTCATCCTGATGATCGAGAAAAGAAGGCTTTTATCATTCCTTATGCTCATTACTAGTGGACAGCTCTTCCTTTCGGTCTCAAGATAGCACCCTCCATCTTCCAAAAGACTTTGGTGAAAATTTTTGTGTCATACTCCACTCGGTCCTTGTTTATATTGATGATATCCTCTTATTTTCCAGAATAGTGGAAGAGCATTTACAATTATTATAGAAGTTTCATGCTATTTGCCATAGCCATGGCCTTATGCTCTTTGAGAAAAAATATTTCTCTGCACACTAGACATTGATTTCCTTGGAATGGAAATCCGCAACGGCAAGTATATTCCTTTGCCTGGGCATTGTAGAAAAACTCAAGGGTTTTCCTTAAGAAACACTATCTCCAAAGCAAGTTCAAATATTTCTTGGTTTTTGACTTATGTTTCAGATTTTATTCTTCATATAGCAAAACATAGGGCAACATTGTCTTTCCTCTGGAAAAGTCCACCTCCTTGCTCTGAAAAGCACACAAGAGCTCTCCAAGCTATCAAACAAACTATACCAAGGTTACCACCACTTCACATTCCGGCCACTCATCAACATCATATTTTGGGGACAGATGCTAGTGACCACTCTTGGGGAGCAGCCTTATTTGTAGATATGAGTGCCTTCCCTTAGATGCTACATTTCAAGCAAAAGCAATTGCCAAATGCCCAGCTTCTATGCTGGCATGACTGATTTTCCCAATGGAAATTTCAAGTGAAGAAAATCAATGCGATAGACAACATCCTTGCTAACTTTCTATCCCAACTAAGGACTTCTCAATCACCACCCACTTCTTTACCCCAAAACCTATTCCTTGACCTCCTTCCTCTTGAAGTATGTGAAAACCTCCCTCCATAAATTCTAGAACTACTAGCCTCCTTTACTTTTCCACTACGAACTATGACCTCCATCAATGCCTACCTTGAAATCCACCTAGTTTGAAACACACGTCTTCTTCAAAATCCCTCATCCCTAGTATACATACCTCTGCCCTTTCAATTTCAAAAATTATTATTATTGTCCTAAAGAAGACCTTTGTTTTCTACGGCATATTATCAAAAAATGGTGCATCTCCACCTTCTTAAGTGTCAGACATCTCTCTTCTTACCTCTTCTAGATCATGTTCGCCAGAATCACATTGATCAAGCTTTTAGAATAAAGACACTACTCGAATGGTTTTTCCCTATTCAACAATGGCAAAACCTTGCTTATCGTGATCGACAACACTTTTGTCGAGATCAGCTTCCACCAGCCAAGAGACTTCATCGTCACTCCAAATTTAAATTTTTTTGTCCCATACATCAGAGAACTTGTAAGAGTTCTCTAGTTGCTGCCAAAAGTGGCACCAAAACAACCTGCAAAACAAACAGAGCAAGCCAAAATTTACATCTAAAAAAATAGAATAGTGCCAAAAATAAGGACTGAAATATGAAGTGAAAAAGGGAAAAAATTGAATTGGAGTAAATGGAAATAGACATCAAATTGACCAAAATTAACGTCTAAAAAAGAGAAAAGTAGATGCCGAAACTATAAATATACAAGACCGAAACAAAGAAAGGATGCCCAAAATAGGCATCAAAATGTGAACTCAAAATAAGCCATAATTGAAATAGAAAGAAGCCGAATTTGAACTCAAATATTGTTGAAAGATGAACTTGAAAAAAGGGGAAAATAAACTCTAAAGCGCTGAAATATGAAACCGCAAAATGCAGAAATTGAACATGAAAAAGTCAAAATTGAGAAAGAAATGACATATGTTTATTATTTTTTTTGGCAGGCATCTTCTTCAAAGGTAGAGATGCTAGCATGCTATGGAGGGGAGATAGAAATCAGCCCTAGTGGTATGCATAGCATAGTTGGAGGAGTGAACCATGCACATTGCATCTCTGCAGCATAGGTATGGTCATAAATGAGGGTAGAGGAATCACGTTCATGTCAGACAGGGAGAAAGGATTGATAAATAATATATCAGCCATATCCCTAGAGGGATTCCATGGCTATTGCCTATTGTACTTGGAGAGCAACCTTCAGGGTAGAGGGTTGAAGACTCCGATGAGAAAGGGAAGAAAAAGCCAAATAGCAAAGCTGATCTTTCTAATCAACAAAGCTTTGGACAGGAACATGTTTGATAATGCCCTTTGCAACTAGGCCAGGCATCACATGAGGCGTACCAGTGGGTCCTTAAAAACAAACTCAGTCATTAATGTGATGCCTTATTCAAGGGGGAGTGGTACAACCACCTTACCAATAACATTGCAGAGAGTTTCAATAGTTGGATCCTCCAAAAGTGAGAGTTTCCTATCATGGGACTTCTTGATGGGACTCAGATGAAGATAATGAAGAAGATGTGCGACTCATGGATGGTGTGCATGGATTGGAAGACACACCTTATACCAGAGATGAACGACAAGCTAAACGAAGTCATACAAAGATCTCGAGCACTTCATGTGCTCGACACAAATGAGGATGTGGTGGAGATAGTTGACTCGATGCATGCCTTGGTGGGGATGGGGGCTAATCGGGCTTCCTTGTGTACATACTTGTACAACGCTTGGCTGGAGGGGTGAAAAACACTACTGTCGTGGTAACTATTGACCATACGGTGCTTTTAGTAACTCATGCCTAGTCCATAATGCTGGTATTGCAAGATGATAAGCCCGTTAGAGTTAGTCCACCATACAGGGATGACTTGGTGTTATCGCCGACAATGAGAAGGCCAAGGGGCTATCTGAAGAAGATGCATCCTTCATATCACCATCGACCAAGGTGGTTAGTACGCTGCAGTTGATGCAATGGGTCAGACACAACTGTGCTACTTGCACAACACCGATACAAATGTAAGATCTATCGGCATAAGACATTGTCAAAAATTATATTTTGGTTATATAATGTGAAAAATATAGTTATATGTAAGCGTCGTTAAACATTGCATTGAATGCGTTTTGAGTAGAATACGTAAATGTTCATTGTGTTGAATATTAAAAATAGTAGTGGGCCTAGGCGAGCTTATCTTAAAACATAATGTGTAAGGTAAGAAATAAAATCATGGTAAGCCTAGGTAGCTATGTCAAAAAATAAATGTGCAATGTATAAAATGGATTGTGTTAGTGGGCCTAGGCGAGATTCATAGCAAAACAATAGCGGGTAATAGAATTAATTGAATATGTGTTAGTGGGCCTAGGCGGTCTTCATCAGAAAATAACTGTGTAAGGTAAATAATAATCTAAGTGTTAGTGGGCCTAAGTAGGTTTCTAAAAAAATAACCGTGTAAGGGAGAAAATCATCTGTGTTAGTGGACCTAGGCAGGCTTTGTTGGAAAATAACCGTGTAAAGGAGAAAATTGTCTAAGTGTTGGCCTAGGAGTGCTCATTGGAAAATAACCTTCTAAGGGAGAACATCATCTTAGTGTTAATGGGCTTTAGCGGGCTTCATCGAAAAATTACTGTGTGGTTAGAAATCATGTAAGTGTTAGTGGGCCTTGGCGGGCTTCATCAAAAAATAATCTTGTATGGTTAAAAATTGTCTATGTTAATGGGCCTAGGTGGGCTTCTTTGGAAAATAACTGTGTAAGCTTAAAAATGGTCTAAGTGTTAGTGGCCTTGGTAGGCTTTGCCAGAAAATAACTATGTTAGGGAGAAAATCATCTTAGAGTTAGTGGGCATAGGCATACTTTGTCAAACAATAACCATGTAAGGGAAAAAAATCATTTAAGTGTTAATGGGCCTAGGTGAGCATCTTCGAAAAATAGCCGTGTAAGGTAAAAACTCGTCTATGTGTTAGTGGGCATAGTCGGGCTTCGTCGAAAAATAACTATGTAAGGGAGAACATTGTCTTAGTGTTAAAGAGTCTTGGCGAGCTTAGTTGGAAAATTACCATGTAAGGTGAGAAATCGTCTAAGTGTTAGTGGGCCTAGGCGGGCTTCGTTGAAAAAAATAGTATAAAGTTAAAAATCATCTGTGTTAGTGGGCTTTAGCACGCTTCGTAGGAAAATAAATGTGTAAGATGAGAAATAGTCTAAGTGTTAGTGGGTCTAGGCAGGCTTCAACATAAAAGAACCGTGTAATGGAGAAAATCATCAAAGTGTTAGTGGGCCTAAGAGAGCTTCATTGGCAAATAATTGTGTAAGGTAGAAATTCATCGAAGTGTTAGTGGGCCTAGGAGAGATTCATTGGCAAATAACCATGTATGGGAAGAAAATCATCTAAGGCAAGTGAGCTTTGTTAGAAAATAACCATGTAAGGGAGAAAATCGCCTGTGTTAGTGGGCGTAGGTGAGCTTCGTGAGAAAATAACCATGTAAGGGAGAAAATCGTCAAAGTTTTAGTGGGCCTAGGCGAGCTTCATCGAAAAATAACCATGTAAGGGAAATAAGCGTCTTAGAGTTAATGGGCCCAGGTAGACTTCGCCAAAAAATAACTATGTAATGGAAAAAATAGTCTAAGTGTAAATGGCCTAGGAGGGCATTATCAAAACATAATATGTAAGGTAAAAACTTATCTAAGTGTTATGGGCATAGGTGGTGTTCCTTAGAAACTAACAATGTAAGGGAAATAATCATCTTAGTGTTAATTGGGCATAGGTAGGCGTCATCAAAAAATTAACGATGAAGTTGATAAATGTTTAAGTGTTAGTGGGCCTAAGCGGGCTTCATTGAAAAATTAACGATGAAGGTGATAAATGGTTTAAGTGTTGTGGGCCTAAGTGGTATTCATTGGAAAATTAACGAGGAAGGTGAGAACTCATCTGTTAGTGGGCCTAGGTGGGCTTACACAAAATATTAACGTATAATAAATGTACTAAGCGGCTGTTAGGATGAACATTCATGCATAGGAATTTTATGGGCTTCAATAGCAATTATGTGAATTACTTTTGGAAGCGTAAATTCTTAAGTGTATCATATTAATGATGCATTGGTAGGTTCATCAAGAGTTTTGTATACTTTTCAATTTCTTTTGTTATATAATCTCGGCATGACAAACTAATATAGGCAACCTTTGTAATGCCCGAGATTTTTCATCATATTTTCTTAAAAATTCATAAATTTTTTTTGCAATATAACGGTTGTAAATCAGAAAAAATGACGAATTGAAATATGTGAATGCAGTTTTATAATTTAAAACATCACAATCCAATTTTTCCCAAAATTGTTTTAGCTCATTCGATCAAATATCATACGGCCAAACCAAACATCCTCAGGTGCTACTCGAAAATAAATGTACGAAGTAAATTACTATGATCATAAACATTAAATACAAATCTCTCCCAAACATCCTTGAATACAAGTCCCATAACAATCCATAGTTTAATCCAAATTTTAAGTGCAGAAAGCTTAAACATTTTAATTCTCGTCTCACCCTATACATCAGATCGTGATACAAATAAGACTAGCAGTGAGTCAAAGTTATACTTGAGTTAAAGGGAATCAATCCACCATGGAAACAAACATCCATCTCTGGGAGCTCTCTGTCACAAACCTGCAAAAGCCTCCCGAACAATGGGGCTAACTGTCTTACTCAGAATCATACTTTTACAGTCTTACTCAGAAACTTACACTTACTTAGAAACATACATACTCACTCACATACTATAGACTACTGAAGCTCATTACAACTAATAAGCTCCAACGTCGAAATGGAAATGAATGTCACTGGGACATCACCTTAACCTCTAGGGAGTGACTAGATGTCATGGACTTTTCCTAAGGTAAGGTACACCAATGCTCATGGGGCACAAGATGAAACAGGTAAGAGCAGTTCCATGATACTACTTACCTGAGCGCGCAAACATAAACACCCACATATAAGGGGTGGTACAATTGCCCACACTTTCTTATAGTGCCAGTGTCACTCTTGTGTAGAAATCATATAGTGCCACTCTTGGGCAAAATCATACAGTGACATTGTTGGGTAAAAGTTATACAATGCCACTCTTACGCAGAATCATACACCACTCTTGGGCAGAAATCATACAGTGCCACTATTGGGCAAAATCATACAACACAACTCTTGGGTAGAAATCATACAGTGCGACTATTGGGCAGAATCATACAGTGCTCTCAATAGATCATCAAATGTCTGGGCTTAATACAACACATAGACCAAATCGAAATCATACATCGCTCTCAACAAAACATAAGACGTCTAGGGCTCAATGTAGTACACAGACAACATCTTGCAGGATAAACACCATGGCAAGACATGGAAAATACTTAGCCAACTCATTATCGGCTAGCTCAAACACGGAACTTAATTCGTCAAAACCCTCATATCTCAAACCCACAATGCTATCATTATCTTTTGCTTTTAATCCAAGTTTGAATTAAGTATGTTATGTGGTACAATTATGGCACAAAAATGGTCAAACATACTGTGCTCCACTGATCAAACCGAAGTTGAGCCTGATCCAAAACCCTAGTTCGTTAGAGGAGCAGACTTCACTTAACCCATCCATCTCATGATCATAACTCATTGCACACCAAAATCTTACATATTCATACAATCTCCACCATCCACCTTATGGCCAATACATTTTACTCGGAAGTCATCAAATTGAGTTCCTCAGAGCCAAACCCAGTTATACCCTCCTACTTATACCTCACTTATTATGCTTACTTTTCACTTCATAATTTATTCGTTATGCTTGTACAATTATGCAACACTCTTATTGTCTGACAATTCCCCAACATACACTCCAATCCAAATGGATCCATTCCAATCCTTGCCCGTCAAACTTACCTCCTCTGTTTTCCGTTGTAAGCTTACACATCCACATCCAAATCCATGCCAAACACTCTATCACCTCTTACCGTCCATTGCCCATACTTTTGCCCGCACACACATACACATCCATTGCACAGGTGTATAGCCATCGTACATACGTATGTCCATCACACATATGTATAACATACACATACTTCCATACATAGCTTACTAACATAAACCACATACATTAGCTTACCAACGTACTCACTAGCCATCACTAGCACATACATACACATCCATATGCGTAGCTTACCAACATACTCACTAGCCATCACTAGCACATATATACACATCCATACACGTAGCTTACTAACATACTTGCTAGCTATCACTAGCACACACACAATCTGCATACGTATCTTACCAACAAACATGCTAGCCATCACTAGCACACACATATGTCAAACATACTTATAGCTCACATGCATATCATATGCATTCCAACATGGGATAATTTATCCTCTTACATCATACAAACGGATCATAATTTAACATCCAAAGCATTGAATCACACAATCCTAGCATGATGCTACTCATTCAAAGCATGCTATTATGAAATTACGAGTTCAAAGCTCCCCTACCTCATAATCCATGACATTTGATGGCGAGCACATGGCGGTGGCGACCAAAAGCATTGCCAAGTTGAGAAAGCTATTGTCCTGAGGGTTTAGGAAGTGCCAGAAGTACTCATGGCCAAACAGGATGACACAAATCAATGCGGAAAAATCCACAACCCACAGTGGCACACTAAGTGCAGTCGGGAGAAAGGTTGTGCCAACAAGTGGCAAGTACAAGAAGAAGTCATTGACCGACGGCGGAGAAGTACTCAACCGGCCACAAGACATTGAAATAGGTCACAAACAACACCCAATGATGGTGATTTCATGTCAACAAGGGCCTACATAAGGCGGAGAGCATGGGGTGATGCTCGAGGATAGAGAAGAGGTGGAGGAGGGCTTTGATGTCAACTCCATTATGCGGTAGAGCCATCCAATGTTAGGTGGTGTAAAAATGGTGCCTATACCCTAAATTGCACGTGCGGCCACATGCACATGCAGCCAAAAAGGGCCACTCTAGGGGGAGATGGGTCGGATGGTGGCAACCCAAGGACCACTAAAGGGCAGCAAAGCTAAGGCAAAATGTGGTGGCTGATTGAAGGGGCGACATCGCTGATCGCCACCCACAACCAACACATTTGGTGTGGGAAGATGTGCATCTTGCATGATATTCGGCAAGGGCAAGCGGCCCATTGTGGGTGGAGGCGAATCAGGCCAAGTGGGGCTGGCCCTCGTTGTTGCCGAGCTGGGGCAGAGCCCATGATGGCCAAATGACCCATGACTCATCGATGGCAATGACCTGAGATGCACCCAAAGAATCTAACCTAGCAAAGGAGATGGAGCATAGCGGCGGGCAGCTTGGGTATAGAGGTAGCTGGGCTAGTGTAGGGTGGTGGTCCTACCTTTGCCAACCCAAGGATGACTGGAAGGTGGTGATCGGGAGGCCGGACGACAACTGGAAACACACTAGCATCTCAAAAATATATCTCGGATAGTGAGAAGAAGAAGAAAAACTAAACAAAGTATCAGTAGCTCACAGAGGAGCAAGGAGAGAATGGCAACGGTTCTAGCCAATGCCTATGGATTCCTAGGGGCAAAACAAAGATAAGTCTAGTTGAGGGCGGCCACAAACAGCAGCAAAATCGCCCTCCTATGGCCCAAAAACGAAATTAAGAGGTGAGAAAAACCGAAGAAAAGACCGGTACCTTGTGGAGGATCAAAGAGGACATGGCGGTAGTCATAGCCGGTACCTACGGACTTGTGGCAGTAAGGAGAAGTGGATCCCGATAATAACCAGTGGAATCTGATGATAGAGGAGGGACAACAGAGTGATCGGAAACTCATTTAGGTTTTCTCAAAACTTTTTGGATGTCGTGAGAAAGGTTTGGTTGTTCCATGCATAAGTTGAACTGATCACGACTCTTTGCCATGATCTACTTTTTATTTCTTTTTTTCCTTTTATGTCCCTAACATGCATTAACCTCTTGTTTACGTGTTGTACCTCCAAAATTCATGCCGAAAGTGCGCAGTGAGGCCAACGGCCTGTGACTAAGCCCCATACCCAACTCTACGGGTATAATATTGATGTCAAATATGCAAATACAAATACTCCAAAGCGTCACATTTTCCCACAAAAAATGATTATAAAAATGGTAGGAAAATTAATGAAAATCATAGAAAAATTAGGAACATTACAACCTTATTGACATATATATGCTTCAAGAGCTCGGGGATAAAGCTGCAAGTTGACCGAGCCGTTATGATGGCCCGGCCTGACGCGAGCTATATAATAATAGCCTCAAACAATATTACATTGAGCAACATAGAAATTCAGATCTATCTTCTTACTACCATCCCAACAATGTTCTTTTCTATTTACAACCTTCACTCTTAATACATCACCCATTCATGTTGTCATTCTTACAACTCAAACATCCATATAAAATTAAGCAAATTCACATATAAGAAATATATTAAAATAAGACCAAATATGGTTGCTAGCATTATCCCAACTACGAATTCCATTTCTTTAAATATATGCTCTAGAGTAAAAGTTAGGACTTCTGTTGGAATTCCTTTATTGACAAAAACCTCGCTTTGAAAATAACTTAGGACAACAAAGGGACTTGAATTATTAGTACTACAACTCCATCCAAACTCATCATACCAAATCATCTTTCCACAACCATTACCTCCTTACAAAAACATATTCAATGTGAGTGTAATGATATCAAATGTTGTATAAATAATTAATTTTGTATCTAATAAAACTTACAAAAGATTTATTTGGGCACTTCCGAAAAGGTCTCCTTGGGTTTGTTGTTATTGTAGATGTAAGGTAAATCATTTGGCCACCACATCATGGACCTAATGGACCATGGTTTGCCCTTTGGTAACTTGTTGATGCCATTAGTAAATTGAATTCACATTTACTAAGTCTACATAAGCCCATAAGAAAATAACCATATATTTAACATATAGCCTACACACAAGTCATATGACTTTCTCAGAAAATTTGAACTAAGAGTTAGTTTTATCAATAAGCAAACTCATAGTAATAACACCCAATAAATTTCAAACATTGATTCCATTGAACGAACATCACACGGGTTTCTTACAAAACCGCATAGCTCCCTTACTTGGAGAGACCTTCAAAAATACATGATCACCAACTAAGAATTCTAGCTCACGTCGTCTTCAATCTGCATAACTTTTCTATCTACTCTGAGCAGTGAGGAGTTTTCTCTTAATGTGTTTTACCTTCTTTACACATTGCTCACTAATTCAAATTTAAGGACCCTCTGCTTGCCGACTTCATCCCAGCAGGTTAGCAATTTGCAAGGCTGGCCATACAGTGCTTCATATGGTAGAATGCCTATGCTAGCATGATAACTATTATTATTGGCGAAATAAATCAAAGGTAAATGTTCATCCCAATTCCCTTTCCACTCCAAGACACAAGCCCTAAGCATGTCTTCCAAGGTCTAAATAGTACGCTCTGATTGGCCATCGGTCTGAGGGTGAAAGGCTGTACTAAAATTCAGCTTTACCCCCAAAGTCTCTTGCACCATCTTCCAATAATGAGAAGTAAATCGACTATCTCTATCTGATATGATAGACAATGGTTTACCATGAAGTCTTACTACCTCCCTAATGTACAACTGTGCCCGACTATTAGGATTTTGCTTCCAGCTCATAGGTAGGAAGTGTGCAGCCTTTGTTAATCTTTCAACTATGACCCACACTGCATCATGCCGCCTACTACAAAGTCCATAGTTATGTTCTTTCATTTCCATGGTGGAATCTCTAATGGTTGTAGCAACTGCCTTTGATGCTCTGCCTTGACTTGTTGACAAGTCAAACACCTAGCTACAAACTCTCCAATGTCTTTCTTCCTTCCATTCCACCAAAATTTACACATGAGGTCATGATACAACTTAGTAACTCCCAGGTGGATAGTGTACTTTGAATGGTATGCTTCATGCAAAATCTCTTGTTTCATCTCATGCACTGCAGGAACCACTAGCCTCCCCTGCAACTGAACCCCTCCATCTGCACCTTTGGTGAAGTTGAATCTCACTAACATCTTCTAGTTATTAGCATCATCCCTCTGAGCTTCTATCACCCTTAGAATAGTAGTAGACTGGATGGTGAGGTTGGCGAAGAAAGACTTTCTTCTGACGGGAAGGCAAGTCAATATGGCACCCTGCTAAATCTTGTAAGAGCTTCTATTCTTTCACCATCATGTGAGCCACAACCGCCTCAATTTTCCTGCTCAAAGCATTAGCCACCACATTTTCTTTGCCAGGGTGGTAGTGAATGGAAAAGTCATAGTCCTTGATGTACTTTAGCCACCTCCTCTAACGCATATTAAGATCTGGCAGTGAGAAAATGTACTTTAAACTCTTGTCTGTAAATACCTCAAAGCTCTCACCAAATAAATAATGTCTCTATATCTTCAGGGCAAAGACCATGACCGCTAGGTATAGGTCATGTGCTGGGTAGTTTTGTTCATAATTCTTGAGTTGCCTAGAGGCATAAGCAATCACCCGTCCATGTTGCATGAGATCATAACCTAACCCTCTCTTGGAAGTATCACTGTAGATGACGAACCCACTTGTGCCCGAGGGCAAGGTCAACATAGGTGCAATTGTCAATCTCTTCTTTAGTTTTTGGAAGCTACTCTCACAATCATCATTCCATGCAAACTTTACTCCCTTCTGGGTCAATGTAGTCATCGACAAGGCTATGCTGGAGAACCCCTCAATAAATCTTCTATAGTAACCTGCAAGACCAAGAAAGCTACGAATCTCTGTGATAGTTTTGAGTGTTTCCCACTTTGGCACCACCTCTACCTTTGCCGGATCAATAGATACACCTTCCTTTGAAGTCACATTCCCAAGAAAGTTGACACTTTCCAGCCATAATTACACCTCTTGTGTAAACATATGAAACTAATTATCATAATCACATCCTGCATGAATCATTTCTTAACATAAACATATCATGCATAGTCATTTCTCAATGAAAATATTCACCCTGCAGCATCAAGTGAATCATACACCATCCTTCATATCCATGCAAATCATACCATAATCACATGTGTAACATAAGCTTCATTGTTCCTACACAACCTGTGTCAATGGGCATTATCTCCCATACACATGCAACAATTAATAGTGAATGTCTCACAATTGAGAAAACAATCAACCTGCTTGCTTAGGACAATCCCGAGCTGGAAAGGTTTGAATTTCTATGAAAAGGAAAACTAGAGCAATTTGGGTAGGTTCCTTGACTAGGAAGGTATCCCCTGCTCACCCAGGACAATCCTTTGCGGGGAAGGTCCGAATTCTAAGAAGGAAAACTTTTGCAGCCTACTCACCCAAGACTAACCTTTTAAGGGAAAGTTTGAATTCCTCGAAATGAAAACTAGAGCAGTCGTGGTAGGCCGATGCACACGAACATACCATCATATATTCTTAGGGTCCAAACTCATCAAATAAACTAACATAAGAAAACTGCTTCATCCCAACCTGAGGAGGCACCACGTTCTCGAAGGAGCACAAAACGAAAATATGTCATTTCGGCCCCAAAACTGAGTTGATAAGCCTTTGAAAGATTATTCGACATCCAATGGCATCCAATTACATCCAATCGATCAATCACGATTAATCTTGTTCATAAATCATTTTGATGATGCATGCAACATGCTCAAATTAGTCCATATGTCCATATAACATGATCCATTTGTGTTAAATTAAAGCATATAAGTCTTTGTAAGAGTGTACATAAGTGATAGTGTCCAAAACCTAAGCGAAAACATGAACAAGCTTTAATCAATGACATATATGCAAGCATCTATAAATTATCATGGTCCTATCTAATTGAAATCATTGAGTAAATGTGTAGAAACCATCGGAATAAGAGTTCAAGACAAATATAACATCATGCTAGTCCTAGACAAGTATAATATATCCATACTTAAGCTAAAACATGTGAAACATAATTCACCCTAAATCAATACATGTTCAAGTATATATACATAATCATGGTAAAAACCTAATGGAATCATCAAGTAAATTATGAAGAAGTTATCAAATATGGATTTAAAACACATAGAATATCATACTAAAACTAAACAAGTATAGTCCTAATCATGCTTGAGCTAAATCATAATGTAAAGATGGTTCTCATGCAATCACAATAGAAATTTAGGTAACACTAACTCATTTTAGTCAATAAGAATTAGACTTATGAGAAGTGAACAAGAAATGACAAAAATACACAAAAATAAGTTAAAACCTAAATATGATGTGTTGCCGTTCAACGGTCTGGCAGACTGTTCGAACGCCTAGCTGTTCGATCGGCCAGTAAGGCCATTCGAATGGCTAGCCATTTGAACACCTGTTGGGCTGTTTGAACACTCTTAACAGTTCACCTTTTGCCCATTTCCTGGTTAGTCTTTAACTTTCTGAAATTTAAAAAAAAAAAATTAAAATTCAAGATAAATTCTGAAATCACCATAGAACATCATGATATCAAAATCTAACCCTAGAACATGATAGATCTAACCATTTTCATGCTTAATCACAAGAAAATAGCCATAAATAATATGCTTTTAACAAACCCCCATTAAAGCACAAAATGAAGCAAAACCCACATAAAGTTACAAACTTGCAATCCAATGGATAAAATTACACGAGATGAAATTTTCTTAGCTCTATGAAGCTCTTCGATCTATGAAAAAACTTCAATCTTGAAGAAATCCTACCTAAAAATTAGGGTTTTGTTAACTTGATTAAAAAATACTAATAGGCTTAAATCAATTTGAAAATAGGTAGATCTAGAATATCCTTTGGTTAAAAAAAATCACTCATTTAGGGTTTGAAATCAAAATTAAAAATAATATTTTTAATGGACAAAATCAAGAATCAAATTTGGGTAAATGAAGATAAGAATGATTAAAACCAAAGTTGAAAGATTAGGAGTGATTACAATAAGAAAACACACCTTAGTTCGTTTTTCTAGTTTGGGAAATGGGGGTAGAGCACCTCCTTTTCCTTTCACAGTCCTCCCTAAATGGGCAAGTGGCTAGGGTTTTTTTAATTAAATAGTAAGTTTTTAGGCTATGTTAACAAACTATTTTGTAAAACACCCTAAGTGGCTAATTAGGGTTATTTTTGGGCTAAAAACGAGTTTAATCATTCCAACCCTCACTAATATAAACTAATTGAAGTTTAATCATTCCAACCCTAAATTACAATAAAATCTCATAAAATTCATAAAACTAAATAACTCATCTCCCTTCCTCCAAAGAGACTGACCATCAGCATGGTCCAATAGGCACACCCCATCGCGGCAAAAGAGATGCAACTTGTAATATCACTAATTTAATTTAATTTTATTTCTTTGTTATTGTGTGAATTGGTGTGGTTTTACTTGTTTGCCAGTTCAATTTGATTTTGAGGTTATGGGTTAGTTAATTATGACTTAAATAAGGTTTAATTACACTTTTATAAGTATTAGTGTCAAACTTGATTTATCCAATTTTTTACCCATTTGATGATATTTTATCTTAATTTTTCCTTAATTATGGGGATGAACCCACCCCTTCATGGGCCCTACCCCACATCCATGTTGGATGGAGTGCGACCCATTTGACCCTCTAATCTTCTATTATTTTATTTCAGTGGGTTTGGGTGTGAATAAATTCATTTTTAGACCAAAAATAACCCTAATTAGCAATTTAGGGTGTTCTAACCTATTATCCAGCACAACTATTCTTAAACCCAGCCCAAAACTCATACTATTTATGGAAAACCCTAGCCTATTTGCCAAATGGGGAAGGGCTGTGTTAGGAGGGAGGAAGCACTCTACCCCCATTTCCCAAAGGAAAAACTTGGATAAATGTGTGTTTTCTTCCCCTAATCACCCCAATCTTTCGATTTTGGTCTTAATCATTTTAATCTTCATTTCCCGCATCTTCATTCTTGATTTCTTCCATTAAAAATCTTATTTTAAATTATGATTCAGAAACCTAATTAAGTGATTTTCGTTTTTAACCTATGGATATCCTAGATCTATCTATTTTAAAGTTAATTTGAGTCTATTAGCTATTTTTAATTATGTTTTAACAAATACCATTAATTTTGGGTAGGATTCTTGAGGATTGAAGCTCTTTCATGAATTCAAAGGCTTCATAGTGGTAAGGGAGTTTCACCTTGGGTGGTTTTATTCATTGGAATGCATGATTGTGGATTTATTTTAGTTCTTACCTCATTTTAAGGTTTAATGTTGATTTGCTAGAAACATGCGATTTATGATTATTTTCCTGCGATTAAGAATGAAAATGTTTAGGTCTATCATGTTCTAGGGTTAAATTTTGATTATATGATATTCTATAGTGATGTTTGAATTTATATAGAATTTGGAATGTTTTCAATTTGAATTTTGGAAGGTTGAACACGAACCAGAAAAGTGAACTCTTTTGGCTGATCAAACGGGCTAATAGCTATTTACTTCATGATTCCAGTAGGATATGACTATGATAAGATTATGGATGCTTGCATATATAATACTGATTATAGGTTATTCATGTTGCACATGTTTTATCCTAGGCATGAACAATACTACATGTAGTACACTCTTTCATAGACTTATATAATTTTATTTGACACAAATGGACCATGTTTCATGCATATATGGATTGATTAGAGTATGTTTACATATATTTGTACTCATTTATCATTTTCTCATATATGTATCATGTTGCATGTATCAACAAAATAATTTATGAACAAAGGTTAATCGTGATTAGCCGTGATTGAATGATTGGATGCAATTGGGTGCCAATGGTTGTCAAATTAATTGTTCAGAGGCTTATCAAATACATTTTATGTATGAAAGGACATGGTTTCATTTTGTGTTCCTTCTAGGACGTGTTGCCTCCCTGGGTTGAGATGAGAAGATTGCTATGCGAGTTAAATTGATGAGTAATCTAAACCTTGAGAATCTAGGATAGTATGTTAGTGTGCACCGACTTATGAAGCTGCTCTAGTTTTTCTTTCTAGGAATATGGACTTCCCCGCAAGGTTAGTCCTAGGTGAGCAGTAAATGCTCTAGTTTTCCTTTCTAGAAATTCAGACCTTTCCTACAAGGATTGTCCTCGGTGAGCAGGGGGTACCTTCTCAGTCAGGGAACCTACCCAAACTAGTCTAGTTTTCCTTTATAAAAATTAGGATCTTCCCCACAAGGATTATCCTAGGCGAGCAGGTTTTGATTGATTTTCTCAATTGTGAGACATTCACCTAATGATTGTTGCATGTGTATGGTATATAATGCTCATTGACACTGGTTGTGTAAGAACAATGATGCTTATCTTACACTTGTGATTATGGAATGGATTTGTATGAATATGCATGATGGCGTGTGTTGGATACGCTTGATTTTGTAGGGTGAATGTGTATAGTGAGATATGTTTATGCATGCATGATATAAAAATTGAGAATTGATTCATGCAGGATGTGATTGTTATAATGGGATTCACATGATTACACGTGATGTGTATATGTTTCATGAGCAATGGATGAACCCATGATGTACAACTAGATGATTATATATTTATGGAATGTGTTTCACATCATGATGCACAAGTGACATGATTATGAGCTTCTGGAATATGTTAATCATGATATGCAGGTGGCATGATTACATGCTTATGGGATATGAGTTATGCCATGATGTACAGGTGGCATGATTATGATGAAATATAAATTATCTCATGACATATAGGTTTTGTCATGCCCCTGGACATGCCACCCCTGAGCCGAACCCAATCTAAGAAGGAAGTGGCACGCGGCGTGACGAAGTATAGTTGAAATGTAGAAGACTTAACCCATCCTTGGGTAGAACACACTATGGAGTTGTGCACGTGTACTTTGTATAAAAGAAAAATAAACAATAAAAGGACTAGTAATTAAAATAGTAGTGTGCTCATACCCACATAGTTAATCATAAACAAGCCCACACATGGATAAAATAAGTCTAAGCAAACAACGGCTAACAAGAGTCTAAGCCAACAACGGTTATAAAGAAGTGTGAAGTATAGTAAAGTGTATATAGATCTCAACATAACATAAACAAGCTATCATAAAACCCAACATCTCCATGCATCTCCTCTTAATGATCAATGCCATCCACATGCTCAACATAGAGCCTATCCGAACAACCTGCATTGCACGACATGCAACCCCAAAACAATACAGAAACAAAGAGGTGTGAGCCAAAGCTCAGTAAGGGTTCTAATACAGATTGTAAATCCATAATGACAACCCATTGCTTATGCTGGCCTAAGCAGACCTACTACTCACACTGGTCATTGTGATGCCCCGACCCGAAAACCAACCCGGGCCGGGGGTCCAAAATCGATAAAAACCAAACCCAAAACCGGGAGCGGCACACTCTGAGTGCGAGAGTCTTCTCGTTCCTCTACGTGCTATGGAACTTTAGCGCTCCGTTGCGCGTAGGCAAGAACTGGCCTAATTATATAACTAATTCGGACCGGGCCAACGTTGCCTTGCTGTTGGTTGCCTACATACATATCGGATAACATTCACGATGTTACTCCGATACGATCGGATCCGGACGTAGTTCTGCCTATTGGCTACTACATACAACCGGCATACCAAAAACACATGCGTATAAAATACGTATCTCTGAATATTTAATCGGAGTTATACTAAAACACGATAAAACACCGACAACACACATCTTGCTCTATCATAGAGATGAGCACCACACAACCAATACGAAAACTCGATAAAACACCGACAACACACATCTCGCTCTATCATAGAGATGAGCACTACACAACCACCACAACATGCCTCACTCTATCCCAAAGCAAGACCATCACATTCACACGTCTCGCTCCATCACTGAGCCGAGAACGAACACACACCACATGTCTCGCTATATCACTTAGCCAAGACCACACGCATCACACATCTTGCTCTATCATAGAGTGAGATGGAACACAATTATAGGTCTCGCTCTATCACTGAGCCGAGACCGAACACACACACAATACGTCTCTCTCTAACCCAGAGCGAGATGGCACACATCATGACATATAAGCACAACATATCATAATATAAACATACACACAACCCATCTCTCTCTAACCCAGAGTGAGACGGCACACATCATGACATATAAGCACATATCATGGCATATAAGCATAGCATATCATAATATAAACATACGCGCAACCCATCTCTCTCTAACCCAGAGTGAGATGGCACACATCATGGTATATAAGCACAGCATATCATAATATAAACATAGCAAGCATATGGATCATAGCATAGCACACATTATAACTAGCACATGTCGTTCCATAATTAAAATAGGAGGTAAGAAACTCTTACTCCCCTGATGTCTCCCGACGTAGCGGTATTCAAGATGCTTGTTTCTGGGTGTCCTCCCCCTTAGATCCGGAGATAGCGGATAGAGCCTCCTCTATCCTCCATACGTTCATCGCCTTGTACTGAAGGACGACCCGACCAACTCTCCCCTTTCCCAGAAACTTCTCGTTTTCTGCGCCCGTGGGCACCGGACAGAACCTCCCCTACTCGGGGTGTCCTTCACACGTCGTGGTCCTTCAGTGGAGAATGTAGCCTCCCCTACATCGTACCACTTCTCGTGATTTGGCCCAGTAATGGAGGACGAAGCCTCCTCTCTCACCGGGCCATCTCTCTCTCTCTCTCTTTCTCTCTTGGGGTAGGAGGGTGGCGGACAGCCTCCTCTTGCCCCGGGTTGTTCCTCCCTTATAGGAGTGCCAACTTGAGGAATGGACTATTCCATTGCATAGATCACCCTCGAATTAGCTAGGAACGCCTCAAGAACGACTCAAATTGGACTTAAAATAAGTGAGAAATGAAGAACAGAAGTTTCTTAACGTGGGAGAGAATTCTCCTCCTCTTCTGGATGTTGTAGGTGCTACTTATAGAAAAACTGGAGAGATGTGAGGTTGACACGTATTAAGCTTATCCACTTCGTCAGCAACCTTATCCGCTGTGTCGTCGATCCTATCCACTGTGTCATCGATCCTATCCAGAAAGATATTATTTTATTCAAATAATATCCTAAACTCAAAACGCGATAACTTCCAACCTTGACGTTGGAATCGTACGTTCTTAATACCGATGGACTCCTGTTGATGAGCCCTTCGAAATAAGACCACACATGGGTAGGTTATCCCGCATTTTTTGAGTGGGCCCCGCCCATGTGGCACACTTCTCGAGGCCATAGCTTTCACTCCCGACCTCCGTTTTGCATGTTCTTTGATTCATTATACTCGTTACTCCGAGCTCTACCTGGATATGGGGATTTTACCTAATGAAACCCCCTAACACTAATCTCAAATTACTAAATTACCCTTAACCCACCCGGGTTAAGCGTAACCGGAAAACGGGTCGTTACAATTGTAGCCTAAGAAGACCTTCAGCTCACCCTGGCCATAGCCTAAGTAGACCTACTGCTCACCCTTGCCTTGGCCTAAGCTGTTTCTGATAAGCCAGTGCACACAAACTGTCACACCCGAGGTTTTTTCACACATTTACTTTAAAATTTTACGAAATCTCATTTTAAAAACACATATGTAAATCAAATAAATTTACAAAATTCAAAATGTGCGAAAATAACTTTCATAATTTAAATCATCTTAAAACAACAATGTTCTCAGGTGTGACATAAAATAAAAGTGTACGATTAAAACCTACCGTGGCCATGGGTTTTAAAAATAAAAACCTCCACGCATCTCTGAGTACAAGTTCTTTCTTAAAATTATTCGTACATACATGCACAAGTCCAGTATATAATACATTTCTCTCACCTTAAGCAAAATATGAGATCATAGCACCAAACTCCACATAACCTCACCGCGATTTCGCTGCACTCCAGGTCGAGGAAGAATTGTCCACCACGGAAAAAATCCAATCTCAACAGCTAATTATTGACCTGCAAAAGCCTCCAGCCGAAGGGGCTAAAAAGATGGGGTGAGTATTTTCATACTCAGTAGGAAAATACCCAGTAGGGGAAAAATATAAATCAATGAACTCTATAAGTTCATATATAGATGCTTCCAGGCAATCACACATGAAGCAAATAGAATAAGAAGTATAAATATGGTCACACATACAAATCATCGTACAAACCGAACTTACACTTACTCATACATCATACTCTTACACTTACACTCTGAATCAGTCTTATCAGCTTACCCGTACAAACGTACTCTTACACTTACAACATATGCCTACTCCTACAACCTTATTCATACGAACTTACTTGTACGACCTTACTCGTACAATCATGCTCTTACACAAAATGTACTCTTACATCTTCCTTAGAAGCTTACACTTACACTTACGCTTACCGTCTGAATCAAAGTCTCACAAACTTACTCATACAACATACTCATACTCATAAACTTACTCTTACTATCTTCCAAAGAAGCTCACACTTACTCTAAATCTTACACATACAACTTACTCAGAATCTAAAACCTACACCTTACTCTTACAGTCGTACACATACTACCGACAACTGAAGCTCAATACAATTAATAAGCTCCAGTGTCAGAAAGGAATGAAATGCCACTGGGGCGTCACCTTAACCTTCGGGGAGCAACTATACACCATGGACTTTTTCGAAGGCAAGGCACACTTATGCTCATGGGACATAGGATCAAACAGGTAAGAGTAGATCCATGATACTACTTACCTGAGCGTGCAAATGCCCACTCTCTAGGGCCATACAGTGCCAACTAAGGGCGAAAAAATATATAGTGCTACTCTTGGGTAGGAATCTTATAGTGCCACTCTTGGGCAGAACATACAATGCCATCTGTAGGTAGAAAACATACAAAGCCTACGAAAGGCCGAAACTTACAGTGCTCTCAACAGAGCATCAAATGTCTGGGCCGAAAAATAACACCAAGACTAAAACCTGCAGAAAAACACCATGGCTAGACCAGAAAGGACGCTCAGTCGATTACTTATCGAATGGCACAAAAACGGAACTCAATCCGTCGAAACCCTTAGTCTCAACCTCACAATGTTATAAAATTAGGGTTACTTACATTCAAGTTCATATTAGGTAACTTATGCACGTACAATTATGATCGAAACGACTTCCACCTTACAAATTTCTGCACAGTCTTACTTTAACTTGTAATCCATACTGCTAATCTTACCATCATACATTTACGGCCTTACATCTTACACCATCCACCATAAAACTGAATCACCTTACCCGAACTCCTCAAATGAAACCCTTAGACTTAAGTCCTGATATCATACCCTTACTAATTCCTTACTCATTATTTTTCAGTTACAATTCATATTACGTACATTATGCGGTACAATTATTTACTCCACTTTCACTAATTCACAATCCCCCAAAGACGTTAAAAACCCTGAATCTTTTCAATCATGACATCGCTTAGGTCTTCTACTCACTGCTCCAATGTACTATCCAACTCAATCCAAGCCAATTCTTCAACCTCATCAAATCCAACCTTCGACAATCCATTTTACATCTTTCCTCGTTCGTCATACCATCACCATTTCCATGTCGTAGCCTATGAAGCACCCTTCCGACACACTTACAAACAAACGCATGTACTCGTGCTCATCAACCACACATATTTATCACATACTCAAATCACACACATACAATTCACTAATTACTTATTGTCATACCTTTAGTCCTCAATAACATATGCATGATTCACATATATAAAGCATGCTCATTCAATTAGCATGCAAAACATTAAATTATAAACTCCTAGCATGCTACTACACAATCAAAGCATGCTAGAATGAAATTACGAGTTCAAGGTCCCCTACCTCGTAATCTATAAGAGTTTGATGGTGAGCGAACGATGGTGGCAGCGTCAATAGCGGACTAGGTGGCCAAAAGCATCGCACTGAGAGAGTTGTTGTGTCCCGAGGATTTTCAAAGATGCTGGAATTAATCTCAATAAAGTTAGATTAATTTCACTCGAAGCCAAAGGTTTGGATGCACTAAGGTGGCTGGACACAAGGTCGTGCCACTAGAAATGGCAAAAGCGACCACAGAATGGAGGTTGACTGATTGGAGGTCGGTCAACAGTTTAAAACACGTCATTGGCCACAAAACATTAAATTGGACAGCAGACACATCCAATGGTAGCAATTCTGCATCATTGAAGCCTCACAAGGTGGCAGAGGGCTTTAACGGCCATATTGCCTAGTGGTGTAGACGTTTCCTAAACATACGTTGAGGCACTAAGGCCTAACGTAAGAGGCCAACAAAGGCAGTGCCATTTCTAAACACTACTCACAACCAATCCATCATACCGATAATCGTGCATTAAGGACAGCTTAAGGTGGAGGATATGGCACGACATCAATCGAGCCTTCGATGGGCCGAGTTTAATGGCTGACTATGTTACTTCCACTTGGAAGGATCTGAATTCGAGGACTCTTTCCTCGTATGTTTTGGGTTGTGTGTAATAGAAAGTGGGGGTGCAAAGGTAAATTCAGGCCAGAAGTGCCAGCCCTAGCCGTCACTGGGCTGGGGTAGAGCCCATGTTGATTGGATCTGTAGCCTAAGTTCACGAAATCCCAAGCTAAACACATTGGCTTGGGTTGGAGCAAGGCCCATTAGCAGCAATCAGAGATGTATCCCAAAGTTTAGGGACATCTAGTGTGTGCAGAAGATGTGCAGAGGAGGTCGGGAGCGGCGGCCCCTTTCCAATATTGGGTAAAGCCGACATCTGCTGTGCCTATCACAGAACAACACTGTAGCAGAACAGCCAAACAGAAAAATGAACAGACCCAAGACCTGATTTAGTTAGGGGACAGGGTGCTAAATTGGGGCGGCAAGCATGCCTTACCGAGCTACAAACGGCCCGACATGGCCGGGGGTTAGACCTGGGAGAAGACAGGACGCGGCAGTCACTGGATTGTGGCAAGTCAAATGGACATTGACTCGATGTCGTCCGACATCTGATAGCAGAAAATGAATGTCGCGATCGAAAGCTATACTCTAATGTAGGTCGGCCGAACAAACGAATCAGAACTGATCGAGGTGAGCGGGGCCTGTAACGCCCGAGATTTTTCACACATTTTCCTTAAAATTCACGAAAATTTTTTTCAATATAACGTCTGTAAATCGGAGGAAAAATGACGAAACCAAAACCTGATAAAATAGTTTATAATTTAAAACATTAAACATCCACATATGGTCAATCATCGTACGGCCAAAGCAAATATCATCAGGCGCTACTCGAAAACACACGTACGAATAAATTTGCTATGATCATAGACTTTTAAATACAAATCACTCTCCCAGGCATCCCTGAGTACAAGTCCCATAACAGTCCACTGACTGATCCAAATGAAAGTCCAGAATAAACATCTTATGTTCTCATCTCACCCAATACAGGAGATCGTGGCACAAATAAACTCGCAGAGAGTCAAGCAGATACCTGAGTCAACGGGAATCAATCCACCGTTGAAACGAGCGTCCATCACCAAGAGCTCTCCGCACAACCTGCAAAACCTCCCGTACAACGGGGCTAAAAATAGTAGGGTGAGTATTTTCATACTCAGTAGGAAAATGCCCAGTAGGGGAAATCCCAAACGGTGAACTCCAAGTTCAAAAATGCATGCATCATGCAACTCAAACATGAAGCAGTCAACATAATATAATCATATCGTGCACATACGCATACGATCATACTAAATGCACTATCGTGCCAAAGACATACCAAATGCGCCACCGTGCCAAAATCATATCAAGGCATCATCGTGCCAGAATCATACCGAAGGCACCATCGTGCCAGAATCATACCAAAGGCACCATCGTGCCAAAATCATACTATCCAAACAACTTACACAAACACCCTTATCCAGGGTCATACAATTTACTCGTACCACCGTACGCATACTCATACAACATACGCATACTTGTACGATCTTACTCGTACAATCGTATGCTCACTCATACAGCTTACCCATACATGTACGACCTTACTCGTACAATCAGACTCGTACGACCTTACTCGTACAGTCTGCACAAAATCATACTTACTGTCTTACTCAGAACCATATTCTCACAATCGTACTCATACTCTTACAGTCGTGCTCATACTCATACGCTTACAGTCTTACTCATACTCATACGCTTACAGTCTTACTCATACTCATACACTTACAGTCCTGCTCATACTCATACACTTACAGTCGTACTCACACTCATACAGTCGTACTCATAATCATACACATATCAACGACCACTGAAGCTCATTACAACTAATAAGCTCCAGCGTCGAAATGGAAAAGAATGCCACTGGGGCAACACCTTAACCTCCGGGGAGTGACTAGACGCCATGGACTTTTCTGAAGGTAAGGCACACCAATGCTCATGGGGCACTGGATCAAACAGGTAAGAGTAGATCCATGATACTACTTACCTGAGCGCGCAAACATAAACACCCACACATAAGGGGTCATACAGTTGCCCACCATAATGGGTCTTATAGTGCCAGAGAATTGCCCACCATAATGGGTCTTATAGTACCATTGCCACTCTTGGGCAGAAAACATACAATGCCACTTTTGGGCGAAAACATACAACGCTCTCAATAGAGCATCAAACGTCTGGGCTTACACAGCACACAGACCAAATCAGAAACATACGTCGCTCTCAGCAGAGCATCAGACGTCTGGGCTTCATACAGCACGCAGACAAAGTCAGAGACGTACATCGCTCTCAACAGAGCATCAAATGTCTGGGCTTATACAGCACGCAGACCAAATCAGAAACGTCGCTCTCAGCAGAGCATCAGACGTCCAGTGCTCTACATAGCACACAGACAACATCCCGCAGGATAAACACCATGGCAAGACATGATAAATGCACGGCCAACTCATCAGCGGCCAGCACAAACACGGAACTTAATCCGTCGAACCCTCAGGTCTCAAACTCACAACGCTATCATTAGCTGTGCTTATAATTCCAGTTTGAATTAAGTATATTATGCGGTACAATTATGCCACACAAACTCACAGTCCTCGACTGGTCAAACTGAAGCTGAGCCCGATCCGAAACCCAAGTTCGTCAGGGCAGCAGACTTCACTTACCCGTCCACATCATGGACAAAACTCATCGTACACCATACCCTTACAGTCTTACACTTTGCCATCCATCTTATGGCCAAAACCTCTTACACTGACATCTCAAATATCGCTCCTCAGAGCCAACCCAGTTGTCGCCCTCTTACTTATATCTCACTTATTATACTTACTTTTCACTTCATAATCTGTACGTTATGCTTGTACAATTATGAACACTCTTACTGTCTGACAAAAGCCCAACATACAATCCAACCAAACCGATCCATTCTAATCCTTGCCCGTCATACTCAAATCCTCTGTCATACGCTTACACAACCGCATCCAAATTCAGACCAAGTCTCTGTCATTTCTTACTGTCCATCGCCCATACCTCTGCCCACATACACTTACGCACATCCAAAGCATAGGCAAATTGCCATCATACATACGTATGTCTCACACATACGTATAACATACACATACGGTCATACATACATAACTTACAAACATGCATGCTAGCCATCACTAGCACATGCATACACACGTCAAACGTGCATGCTAGCCATCACTAGCACATGCATCCACACGTCAAACATGCACGCTAGCCATCACTAGCACATGCATACATCCAACGTACACGCTAGTCATCTCTAGCACGTGCACACACACATTCATACATACTTCAAACATGCACGCTAGCCATCACTAGCACGTGCATAACCCATACATAGCATACTGACATATTTGCTAGCCATCGCCAGCGCATACATAGTCCACATCCATAAAACATGCATACATCTCATGCATATCAATCATACCATACAATCATGCTTACACGCACATCATGCAATCGGATCATTACTTAACATCCAAGCATGGAATCATACAATCCTAGCATGCTGCTACTCATTCAAAGCATGCTTCATGAATTTACGAGTTCAAAGCTCCCCTACCTCGTAATCACGATGTTCGATGGCGAGCACACGACGGTGGCGGCGTCGGCGGCGGAGTTGGCAGTCAAAACCGTTGCCTGGCTGAGAGAGCTGCTGTCCCGAGGATTTTAGGATGCGCCGGAACTATCACGGCCAAACAGAGTGTCAGATATCAATGCGGTAAAAATCCGCGATCCACGGCGGCACACCAGGGCGGCCGGGAGAAAAGTCAAGCCAACATAAGTGGCGATGTGACCAGAAGTCAAGGGTGTACACTCTGAAGATCAGCCGGTGGCTAAAACGTGCTCAGCCGGCCACAAATACATCGAAATCGGCCGTGGACAGCACCCAACGGCGACGATTTCGGTCAACAAAGGCCCACATAAGGGCGGAGAGCGTGGGGCAACGCTCGAGAATCAAAGGAGAGGTGGTGGAGGACAGCTCTAGTGGTCAACTCCACTCGGTGGCAAAGCCAACCGATGGTTAGGCGGTGCAAATGCGGTGCCTAAACCCAAAAGCACACGCGTGGCCACATGCGCACGCAGCCCAAAGGGCGGGGGAGATGGCTGAAATGAGGTGACTCATGGCCCACAAAAGCCAACCGGGCTAAGGCCCTAGCGGTGGCCAATCTAAGTGGCGACATCGCCGATCGCCACCCACAACCAATACTCATGGTGCGGGCGGCTGTGCATCTCGCACGGTATAGGGCAAATGACAAGCGGCCCATTCCGAGCGGTAATATAATTAGGCCAAGTGGGGCTGACCCTCACTGTCGCCGAGCCGGGGCAGAGCCCATAATGGCCAAATAGCATACGGCTCGCCGATGACCACGGCCCAAGACGCACCCAAAGCGTCTAATCGGGCGGAGCAAGGCAATAGGGGCGAGGTGGGGTCGGAAACGGCAACCCCCTACCGACACTGGGTCAAGGTAGGCTGGACAGAGTCCATCCGATGGCCGGACGACGACCGGAAACACACCGGCGTCCAAAACATCCCACGGACAGTGAGATGTGAATAGTAACAAAAACCCGACCAAAAGATCGGTAGCTCACCACGGAGCGAAGAAAGCATGGCGGCGGCTCCAGCCAGTGTCTATGGGTTCCTAGCGGCCAACTAAACATAAGTCTAGTTGAGAGCGGCCGCAAACGATGTCAAAATCGTACACCCATAGTGCAAAAACGGGATTGAAGGAGAGAAAAACCCGAAAAAAGGTTCGGTACCTCGTGGAGGAGCGAAGAGGCCGTGGCGGCGATCATGGCCAGTACCTACGGACTCGTGGCGGTGAGGCAAAGCGGATCCTGACAAGAATCAACGGAATCCGACGACGGAGGAGGGAGAACGGAGCGACCGGATATGCCCTCGGGTTTTCTCAAAAACTCACTGGACGTCAAAAAAGTTTCTGGAAGTCGGTTCTGTGAAAACCGACGGGGAGGAAGATATGTATAGTTAAACTTTTTAATTTTTACATCTATGTCCCCAATGCGCGTTAACTCACTAGTTACGCGCCGAACCTCCAAAATTCGCACCGTAAGCGCGCAGCGAGGCCCGTGGCCTGCGACTAAGCCCCACACCCGACTCTACGGGTATAAATATGGGGAAAAGACACAAATACCCATACGCTGAAACGTCACATTTTCCTGCCGAAAATGACCAGAAAAATGGCAGAAAAATCCCAGAAAATCATAGAAAAATCAGGGACCTTACAGGGCCAAACCTCGACACCTTGCCGTTGTTGGCTCAAGACGGAGTAGGTGAGGTGAGCCGAGCTCCTCTGATAACTCAGCACAGAAAAACAACCAAAAATAATTAAATGTTCTGTCCGAACCAGAAAAGGGCGGAAGAATGAGTGAAAGACCGGGAAGGTAGCGGTTCAATCCAAGGTGGCATCCTTGCCGTCGCCGGTCTGGGAGAAGGCCAACGGTCAAAGATCAACGGCATAGCCGTGGTTCACAACACCAAGAAATGGGAAAAAAAGGAGGGATTTTTGATCCCGTTCGAAATAGGGCGGAGGAACTAAGGGAGACGGAGGCCAAGGCGGCAGCCGGGGTCGTAGACTTCTCGGTGCTGGGCTGGGGGAAGGTCCAAGGCCGGGCCACAGTGGCCAGCGACCGGCGGCATGACCGGAGGCCACAACAAACAGACACAAATAATAAAAACAATGGCAGTGGCGTTCCTTACCTCACGGCGGCGAAGCGGGGGAAGGGAGGCTGGGACGGCGGTGGCGAATCCAGCAAGACCAAACTCGGGAAGAAGGAAAAGAATGGCAGCGGACAGCGAGAAGGCCGGGACGGCGGTGGCCAGAGGTCGCTTTAATCAAGGCGGAAACTATGGCAGCGGTCTGGAAGCCATGCAAGTGGAGGCGGTAGCGGATCCGGTGAAAGTTCTAAAAAACAGCCACCGGGCCGAAAACGGGAAAAAGGGAGAGGGGCAGCAGCTGCCGGCGGAGCCATGGCCAGCCGGGCGAAAGCCGACGGCCACCGGCAGTGGTGCCCCTAGCCTCACACATTGAAGAGGCCTTCACTGTTCGCTCAGCCGATCGGGCGTGCCTCAGCGCGCCCGATCCGTTTTATGTTATTCTTTTTTTTTCACTACTCTTTCTTCCTTTATGTTTCTTGTCTCACAAGTCCCGCCCGATTTACGTGCCAAAAATTTTTGTGATGCGTCAAGGCCCCTGACCAACGACTAAACACCACTCCCAACTCTTACGATCGCGAATATTAGAAATACGGATACGCCGAAGCGTGAAATTTATTTATCGAAAATACGACCAGAAACTGCAGAACATTGTAGAAATGGCAGAAAATTGCAAAAAAATTACAGAAAAAATACAGAAAAATTAGGGATATTACACAGACAAACCAGCCTAGATTCTTAGGGTCTAGATAAACTCACTAATTAAACATATTATAGTATTCCGCTTTTCTCACCCGGGGTGGAAACCCGTCATCAAAGGAACATAAAACCCCATCTATTGGACGTAAAACAATGCCCTTTCGGACATAAAATTGACTTGTTAAACAATCGAACAACTAATCTAGTAGCCATTGGCATCCAATTGCATCCACTTAATTAATTTTGTTTATAAATCATTTTGATGATGCATGTAACATGGTACATTTGTGAGAAAATGTTACATGAGTCCAAATACAAATAAACATGTTCAAATCAGTCCACTTGTGCCTAAAACATAGTCCATTTGTGTCCAATAAAACCATAAACATCTACCCAAGAATTTACATAAGTGATAGTGTGTAAACATGTGAAACATGAACACACTATAATCAATGTTATATATGCAAGCATCCATAATTTTATCATAGTCTTACCTTACTGGAATCATGATGTCAATGTGATGAAAACATCGAAATACGAGTTCAAGACATGTGAAGAATAATCCCCCTAAAATTAACATGCTTTGTACAAGCTTATATACATGATCATGGTTAAGACCTACTGAAATAATGAAATAATTATGAAGAAGTCATCAAACATGAATTTAAAATGGGTAGAATATCATACTAAATTAAACAAGTATAGTATTATTCATGCTTGAGCTAAGTTATAATTCAAAGATGGTACACATGCAATCACAACAGCATTTATATGTAATCATAAGTCATTTCAATCATAAAGAATTAGATTTACAAGAAGAAAACAAGAAATGGTTAAAAATACTAAAAAATAGATAGGCACAAAACTATTGTTTGATTGATTGAACACCCATCTGGTTCATTCAAACACCCTTCACAATCCACTTCATACCCATTTCCTGGTTCGTCTTCAACCTTTCGAAATTAAAAATGAAAATATTCCAAAATCTGAGATAAATTCTAAAATCACTATAGAACATCATAATATAAAAATCCAACCATGGAACATAATATATCTAATCATTTTCATACTTAATTACAAGAAAATAGTCATAAATACCATGCTTTTAACATTTCACCATTAAAGCACAAAATGAAGCAAGAACCCACATAGATATAAAATCATGAATTCCAATGGATACCACCACACAAGAGAAAACTCCTTTACATCTAATATGCTTTTGGATTTATGTAGAAGCTTCAACCCTCAAGAAATCCTAGCCAAAAATTAGGGTTGTTGTTAAAACTTAATTAAAATTGACTAATAGGCTCAAATCAACTTGAAATAGGTAGATGTTGAATATCCTTTGGTTAAAAACAAAAACTACCCATTTAGGGTTTTAAATCAAAATTAAAAACAAGATTTTTAATGGAAGAAATCAAGAATCAAATTGGGGGAAATGAAGATAAGAAGGATTAAGACCAAAATCGTAAGATTAGGGGTGATTAGGGCAAGAAAACTCACCTACCTCAGATTTTCTTCATTGGGAAATACATGTAGAGCAACTCCTTGTCCCTTGCGTAGCCCTCCCCAAATGGGTAAGTGGCTAGGATTTTTCCTTAAATAGTAAGGTTTTGGGCTATGTTTACAAACTGTTAGGCTATAAAAATAGGTTAAAACACCCTAAATGGATAATGTGTTATTTTGGGGCTGAAGATGAATTTAATCATTTCAAAATCCACTGAAACAAATTAATAAAAGTTTAGAGGGTTAAGTGAGTCACATACCATCCAATGTGGACGTGGGGCCCACGACAGGGTCCATACCCTTAATGAAGGAAAAATACAATAAAATGACATAACATCCATAAAAATTAGATAAATCAAGTTTGACACAAAAAATTAGAAAAAGTGAAATTAGACCTTGTTAAATCCATAATTACTAACCATTAACCCCAAAATCAAATTAAACTAGCAATTAAGCAAAACCACACCAATTCACATAATTAAAAAGGAAATTAAACTAGGTTAGAGCTAGAGATCTTATAGGTTTAAAGTATGAATGGTGAATGTTTAGATTGAGAATGCATACTATGTTTTTATGAGTTTACATTCCATATTAAAAACCCTTGCTGAGCTAAGGTCACCCCTTTTTGTTGTGGTTTTGTTTTGGGGTTGCATGTTGTGCCATGCAGGTGCTTAGGATGGGCTTTACATTGAGCATGAGGATGACCACGTTCATTGAGAGAAATTATAGATGTTTGGTGTTATGTTAGTTTGGATCTATGTTATGTCAAACTTTTACATTTGACTCTAATTCACTCTATGTTTAGCCATTGTTGGCTTAAACATGTTTAACCTTGAGGTTTGTTATTTTTATGTGATAACTAAATGATGTGGGTATGACTGGACTAAGATTATTAAGCAGTCCTTTATTTTCTCTAGCTTCTTTTTTACAAAGGCCTTGTGTGCTTACTCCGTTGTGTGTTCACTCAAGGATGAATTAAGTCTTCCACACTCCAACTCAACTTGGTCGCGCCGTGCACCGTTTCCTCCTTGGACTGGGTTCCGGTCATGGGTGGCATGTGTCAAGACGTAACACAACTCCTTGCATCCAAAGAGATGGACTATCAACATGATCCAACTGACACACCCATCATCAAGCTCCTCCCTATCCATTTTTTCACTCTCTCTGTAATCATCCACTCTCAAGGACGCAAAGCACTTCATTTCTACCCAGATTTCATGCCACCATATCTTCCATCACAGTTGTGTGAGGGAGCAGGGGAGATATTTAGAAGTGCAGCAAGACAATTGTATCAAGAGTGAGTCAAGTTAAATAAATCCTTTAAAAATTTGAAAATGTTATTCATGTTTGGTTGTTTGAAAGGTGGCTAATGCAATGTATTTGACAAGTTTTATGGTGTTGAGGAGCATTAATGTTAGCTTTCTCTATTAGGGGGTCTGTAGTATGTAGTGTATTTATAATTATGTATGTTGTAATTGAAGTGTATGATGGGTTTGCGATGATGTATGTGTAGTTTTGTTGGGATTGTGGTGAGAAATTGAAGTGTATTATGGGGTTGTAATGTATGAATAGGCATGCATCGCAATGTTATTTGATTGATAATGCTGACATTGCACATTGCAATTTCATTGCATGGGCCATCACAACTACAATGACGACCACATTTTCATTGCAGGCACAATTGCAATGGCCAACACAATTACACTACTATGGGCATCGCAATTGCATTGATATGTGCATCAAAATGGGCAACACAATAAACTCAACTTATTGGGCTAGAAGCATTGTACAACCTATAGGATATAGAGAGAAATTGTATCTCACAATCAAATGTGTAGGATGCTTGAGAAGAAAGTTGGACTTTCAGAAGTTGATCAAACAGGCATACCTTCATGGACAACTCCTACCCATACCCAAGATAAAGAGATGTTCTCCCCCAATTTTTCCAAGACAAGAATTAAGAAAAATGTTGGAGTGTAAAATGAATATAATGCACTAAATGAGGAACCAATCAAACCACTTTTGTTAAGTAATTTCATTTTAATCGATTAAAACCAAAGTTTGTTAAGAATGTGTACTAATCGTTATTTCATTTAAAGTTTAAAGAGACATCTTATTCATATATTACCACAATTTTATTGTTCTTCCTTTGCTTATATGATTTTATTCACTTAATAAGATTTAGAACAAAACACCAAAGCTCATCACAACTGTACATTTAATTTTTTTAAATAAATATATAATCATTTATAAACTTCATAAGAATGAATTAAATGCCCTAAACAACGAACCAATTGCACCACTTTTGGTGAAGTCATATAGGTTTAATTTATAAAACCAAAGTTCATTAAGAATATGTATAAATCGTTATATTATTTACAATTTAAAGAGACCTCCCACTCATTTTTCACATTCGTAATAATGAATCAAATGGACAAAGTGATACTACAATTTGACCGTTCTTTCTTTCCTTAAATGATTTTATTCACTTAACTCGATTTAGAACAAAGCACCAAAGATTGTCACGAATGAGTATTTAATTATTTTAAATAAGCATGTACTCATTTGCTAAGATCATAAGAATGAATCAAATGCCCTAAAAAATGAAACAATCGCGCACCATTTTTTGTCAAGTGATATCCTTCTAATCGATTAAAACCAATTTTTTTTAAAAATGTCCACAAATTGTTATATCATTTATAGTTTAAAGATACATACCATTCATGTTTTACATTCCCAATGACGAATCAAATGGATAAAGTGATACCACAATTTGACCAATATTCCTTAACTTATATTACTTGATTCGCTTAACTAAATTTCGAACAAAGCACCAAAGCTTGTCATGAATGTGTATTTAATTATTTTGAATAAATATATACTCATTTGTTAAGTTCGTAAGAATATATTAAATGAAATAAAAGATGAACCAATAGGACTACTTTTGGCCAAGTTACATCCATTTAATCGAATAAAACCGATGTTCGTTAAGAATGTGCACAAATTGTTATATCATTTAAATATTTATTGCATAAAATTTTCTTTTCTTTTGAATTCTAAATAGGAATCTAGCCAATGATCCTCTGATTTGATCACTTAGACTCCACTAAAATTGAAACACCTAAGTCAACTTATGTTTAAGAATTCTCTCTTGATGTACATACATAAAAGTAACTTGAGTCTCAATATGATATGTGCAAAATTTTAAAATCGGAGAATTACAACATCAAGCAAAAAATATTCAAATTGATCTTCACTCTCCTTTGTATATTATGTTGTTTTTCAACTTAAAAGAAAATTAATCTCAATATGTCTAAAGAGCTGAACTCATCAAAAACCAAAACAAAGTCAATTACAAACTCAAGTAGAAACTACACTAATTTTTTTGTGTTTTTGGTCATATTCCTTTTTTGTTCTTTATTCAATTCAAAACCTATAAATTAAAGAGATGTAAAAACAAAGTAAAATGCGAGAAAACAAAAAAATATGAATGTTCAAATGATAGAAAAAAATTAAACTATAGACACAAATCAAAATCTCTTACTAAGAGATTTGAGACGCCTTAGTCTTGCCTAATCATTCAATTCTAAAGCAACCTAAGGTGGACTTTCTTACACTTCCGAAATGATCCTTTAAAGCTTGAAGATCAATCTTCTTTGTAAGATCTCTAGTTTTATTTAATTTATTTCCTTTTCAATTATGTGAATTTGTTTGATTTGATTTTGGGGTTATGGGTTAGTAATTATGATTCTAATATGGTTTAATTTTATTTTTATAAGTATGAGTGTCAAACTTAACTTAAACAAATTTTATCAATTTTATGGCATTTTATCCCAATTTTTCCTTAATTATAGGAGTCGACCCTACCATGTGGCCCTGCATCCATGTTGGACGGTGTGCGGCCCATTTGACCCTCTAGGCTTATATTATTTTATTTAAGTGGGATTTGACCTATTTTAAATCTAAACAATTTGTTTACCCAACCCAAATATCTTACAATTTAAAGAAACCCTAGCCTATTTAACTAAATGTGGAAGAGTTGTGTTAGGAGGGAGGAAGTGCTCAACCCCCATTTTCCAAAGAAGAAACATTAATTAAGGTATTTTCTTGTCCTAATAACCCATAATCTTTCTATTTTTGTCTTAATCATTCTTATCTTCATTTCCCCCATCTTGATTCTTTATTTATTCCATTAAAAATATTATTTTAAATTTGATTTAAAACCCTAAATAGATAATTTTTATTTTTATCCTAATGATATCCTATATCTATCTATTTTTAATTTGATTTGAGTCTATTATTTAATTTTAATTAAGTTTTAACAAAAACCCTAATTTTGGGTAGGATTTCTTTAGGATTAAAGCTTTTATGTGGATCCAAATGTTTCATAGAGATAAGGGAGTTTTACCTTGTGTGGTTTTATCCATTGGAGTGCATGATTGTAGATTCATTTGAGTTCTTGCTTTATTTTGAGGCTTAATGGTGATTTGTTAAAAACATTCGATTTATGACTATTTTTTTGTGATTAAGCATGAAAATGATTAGACCTAATCAAGTTCTTGGGTTATATTTTGAATATATGATGTTTTATGGTGACTTTTGAATTTATCTAGAATTTTGGAATGTTTTTAGTTTAAATTTTGGAAAGTTGAAGACAAACCAAAAAAGTAAATTGTTCCATTCAATTGAACAAGCTAACAACCGTTCAAATAGTCAGCCGTTTGAATGGGCTATCTGCCCATTCGAATGGCCAGGCATTCAAATGGCCTGACAGGGCATTCGAACGACAATATTTTTTTCCTATTTTGTGATTTTTTTGTCATTTCTTGTTCTCTTCTCATAAATCAATTCTTTATGACTATGATGAGTTATGATTACCTTTAAGTCTATTGTGATTGCATGAGAACCATCTTTGAATTATGATTTAACTCAAGTATGAATATGACTATACTTGTTTAGTTTTAGTATGATATTTTACTTGTTTAAAATCCTTGTTTGATGATTTCTTCATAATTACTCTATGATTCCGGTAGGTCTTAATCATTATAATTTATATATGCTTGCACAATGTCATATTTATTTTAGGTGATTTATGTTTCAAATATTTTAGCTTAAATATGAACACTACCATACATATGTATATTATTGCTTATGAGTACATAATTTTATTTGTCACAAATGAACCATGTTGCATGCTCATAAGGACTGATTTGAGTATGTTTAATCGTGTTTACAATCGTTAGACTTTTCTCACATATGTATCATGGTACATGCATCATCAAAATGTTTTATAAGCAATGATTAATCATGGTTAGTCATGATTGATCGATTGGAGGCAATTGGATGCCATTGGTTGCCGGATTAGTCACTTGGAGGTTTATTGAGTCGGTTTTACATTTGAAATGATGGGGTTTTATCTTCAATGGATGGGTTTTACATTCCTTTGAGAACAAGTTTCCTCCCCGAATGAGAAGAACATGATGCTATAATAAGTTAAACGGATGTGTTATCTGGACCCTACGAATCCAGGCTGGTCTGTTCATATGCAGCGGCTTACCAATATGGAACTTACCCAAACTGCTCTAGTTTCCTCTTGGAGATTTGACCATCCCCATTAAGGATTGTCCATGGTGAGGAGGTCTACTTGTGCTTCGGTCGATTAAGTAGGGTTGTTTTCTTAATTGTGAAACATTCACCGATTGATTTATGCATATGTATGGATATAATGATCATTAACACAGGTTGTGTAGGAACAATGATGCTTATGTTACACATGCAATTATGGAAATGGATTTCCATGAATATGCAAGATGGTGTGTGTTGGATACACTTGATTTTGCAGGTTGATTGTGTATATTGACATATAATACGCATGACATGATTATTGAGAATTGATTTATGCAGGATGTGATTATTATAATGAGATTCATATGATTACACATGATGTGTAAATATTTTATGACCTATGAATGAACCCATGATTCACAAGTGGCATAATTATGTGATTATTGAATATGGGTTACATCATGATATGCAAGTGGCATGGTTATGTATTTATGGAATGTGTTATACATCATGATATGCAGGTGGTATGATTATATGGTATGGAATGTGTTATACATCATAGCATGCAACTGACATGGTTATATCTATATGGAATGTATTACATGATGCACAAGTGGCATGAGTACATTTTTATGGAATGTAGATTATAACATGATGCACAGGTGGCATGAAAATATGTAATTTATCCCATGATGAATGGGTGTGGTGAATGAGTATGTGATAAATGTTATATTGATAATGCCTGTAATATCTTCATGAGTTTACTTTCTGTATTAAAAACCCTTACTAAGGTAAGCTGACCCCTCTTTATTTTGTGGTTTTGTGTTGAGGCTGCATGTCATGTCATGTAGGTGCTTTGGATGGGCTCACGTTGAGTATGAGAAAAGCCACGCTCATTGAGATGGGCTATGGTTGCATAGGGTTATGTTAGATATTTTTTGAGATGTTAAACTTATATATTTGATTTACTTCACACTATGTTTAGCCATGGTTGGCTTAGAATTGTTTCGCCCTTGAGGCTTGTTGTTTTATGTGATAACTAGATGATGTGAGTATGTGTGGACTAAGACATTAATTAGTAGGACTTTATTTTGTTCTATTTTCTTTTCTACTAAGTGGTCATGCACAAACTCTATTATGTGTTTGACTAAGGATGGGTTAAGTCTACGGCACTTCAACTCAACTTGGTTGCACTGCATGCCATGTACTCCTTAAACCAGGTTTGGGTTAGGGGTGGCATGTACTGGGACATGACATTCTTCGCCCACAATCTCTTTATCTTTTTCTTATACACTTGGTAGGGCAACATAGGGGTAGTAGGGCTAGTATGATTCTTCTAATTCTTCTTTGATCTAAGTTTGAATGGATAATTCTTAGGACATTCTTTTCTATTATAGGTCTCACTATAGCAAATGTCACATACACCCACAATACTAGAAACTATCCTTCCTCCTTTCACTCTTGACCTACGTCAGTTAGGCACTATCTTAGGGTTTTTATCACTCCTTTTTTCCTTCACAAAGATAGTAGGTTTTGCTAAGGTGGTAGTTAAGCAATTTTTAAAACCTAAACTCATTTCGTTCGTTTGACCAATGCTAAGTATAGTTTCCAAGTTCTTCTTCCTACTCTTGAATCTATCTAATTTCTCTTTAGAGGACATGAGTTCTCTATTGAGAGCACTAGGCTTCTCTTTCTTACTCTCTGGGTCTTTCTTAAGGTCATACACCTCTCTTTGAAGTTTGTTATTCAACTCAACTAACATATTTGCCTCTTAAGAAGACAAAAATAATTCATCATCTTTCTTCTTCAACTCTCTCTCAAGGCTTTTGGTTTTCTTTGTCAAGACTAAGAATTTTTATGGGGATCCCTTAAACTCATTAGAATCAACCTCAGACTCTGAGTTCTCTTCAAGAGAAGTGGACTATGAGAATCTTCTTTAGAACTATCATCCTCCGCACTTGCATGGAAGGTTGTATAATTGCATTTTTTTTCTTCTTTTAAAGAACTCTCACCAGAGTAATTTGCTTTAAGCATCCTTCCTTTCTTCTTATAATAAAACTCATTTGATTTCTTAGGCTTATCATTAGAAAAGTTATCAGAATTAATAGTAGGACAATTAGCAGCAAAGTGACCTAATTTATTACATTCAAAGCATTTCAAATTCATCTTATTTTGTTTAATTTGCCTCTCATCCCTCTTCTCTCCTTATTTCTCCACATAATTTTGTCCCTTATTTCCAAATCTAAAGTTCTAAGTTTTCATGAATTTCTTGAAGTTCATAGCCAATAAAAGCATTAGTTGTTCATCATCTTCATATTCTTCTATGGTGTTAAACACTTTATTTTTCTCGGAAGTTCTTTTATATGCTTTTGAGGCATTATGTTTTCCCTTGGACTTTTCAAATATTTTTTGTTCTTATAACACTCTTCTTGTGTCACAAAACTTTTGAGGTTACCAACTAACTCCTCAATGTATAAGGTGTTAGTTTTTTTAGATTCATTAATGGCAGTGACCTTAATTTTAAATTTAGAGGACAAAGACCTTAAGAGCTTCCTCACCATAAGATAGTCAGGTATAGGTTGTCCTAGCTGATCACATGTGTTTACTATGTCTAAAATTTCAGCATAGTATTCAGAAATTGTTTCTTCTTTACTCATTATCATGTTCTCAAACTCTAGGGTTAATATTTGTAGCCTAGAGATTTTCACAACTTTAGTTCCTTCATTATATTTTATCAATTTTTCTTATGCCATATTGGCATAAACACAATTAGAGATCAACTTGTGTTGTGATTTTCCTACTACATTAAATAATGCACTAAGGGCTTCACTATTTTGATATGCAAGCTTAGTTTCATTCTTATCCCATTCAGTTTCATCTTTTAAAATTGAATTCCCTTGTCTTTGGTCATTTGAGGACTTCAACCTTTAACTACCACATTTTAGGCATTCCCATCAAGCACTTGTATAAATGTTCTCATTGTATTTACAACCCAAGCAACACTCTTTAAGCACTTAAATAAAAAAAAATTAAAAGAGAAGTAACTAGCAATCTAGGCACACAAATCAGCAAGTTTAATTAAGTATTTTTAAGGGAAAAATAAGTAAACCTAAGTAGAATTGAGAATCAAACCATAGCACAAGTTCTCTAACACAAAAAATCAAATTATGGAAGATTAAGAAAGATTATAAAGCACTAACATTCCAAATCAGATTGATATCATGGAGAAAAATAATAATTAAGCCTTAGCTACTATCACGCCCAGGCACTGCCTGACCCGAGCCAAACTTGGTCTAAGGGCCGGTCCAGTGCACAGGGGCGACGGTATTGAAAAACGATTAAAGAAATAGCGGAAGACATAGCCCTACCTATGGGCGGTCTAATTAATGAAGTTATGCACTACTTTGAGCAAGAGTAAATAAGCACAACAAAAGAGGAGTCTAACTCTAAATTAAACCACAAGTCTTAAACCTACATACTAATAATCCAGAGCCAACACACTTAGCTCAAACAGGGTCTCAAACAAATCTAAAGGCATAATATATCACAAGTCTGAAACGAGGATCACTCCACAAGGTATTCTAACATCATAATCAAATAATCAGAAAAACATGCAAAGTCTATAGGCCTCCATGCCTAGTCCCAAGCTCTCCCTGTTTGTTCCTCATACAAAGGATCATGTCTGACTATGTGTCACGCCGTGCAGCCTCAAAACAAAAAACACATAAAACATAAGGTGAGTATAAAAACTCAATAATGGTTTGAATACAACTATAATAATCAGAAAACATGACAGCATGGCAATGTAGCAATTCATATCCAAAAATTTATATGCTATACCACTTTCTGGTCATGCATTCGTATCACATAAACCTGTGTAATAGTGTCTCAACCATACAATTTCTGATTATGCATTCATATCAATAAACCTACATAATAGTGTCTCAACCGCACAATTTGTAATTATGCATTCATATCACATAAACTTGCATAATAGTGTCTCAAGTACACAATTTCTGATTATGCATTCATATCAAATAAACCTGCATAATAGTGTCTCAACCACACAATTTCTGATTATGGATTCATATCACATCCTCATCCATCCTGCATGACAAACGTGTCAAACATATAATACACAATCATGCATAGCATCCATAATACACATGCATCAATACAAATGGTAAATGCCTCCATCAAGGAGTAAACACAAGTATTGCCACAAAGGCGGAAGATAGTCAAGGCCATGAAGGCGAGGCGTGGTCCAATTTTCTACATAAGAAATAGAAGAGGGTCGGGGTTGTCAGCCCCTAAAGCTGCTCACCCTAGACGATCCTGGTCAAGGCTGTCCGATTCTCATACAAAAAACCTAGAGCAGGTGTGTTCACAGAGGGACATCTCTTGTAGTGGGGTAGAGCCCATATTCCCACACAGGGAACCCTTGAACACATGGTAGCCGGTGCACGAGGCATACCACTTTGGATTCTCAAGGTCCAGATGACAATCATGATAATCTTAACCGTAAGACAAGTACAAAACTCATCCCCACATAACTCAATTTAAGTAGACTCAACCCGGGGAGTGTACATTTTCCACACAGGAACTTAAAAAAAATATGTCCTTTCAGACCAACCAAGTTTTGATTAATTCATCGAGCGATTAATCTGGCATGCAATCTCAATCATTGCATACAATCAATCAATTTCAGTTAAACATCGGTATCATGACACATCTGTGAGCAAGACCTACGTGGGTTCCAACACATGGAATGTGCTCCCAATCAGTCCCTTCATGCATCAAAATCAAGCATAATTAACTACAATTTCATAGTAGATTCCCCATGTATGTGTGTATTCATGCATATTCTAAGCATATGACCAATGCTTTAATATAAACTCATAATGCAATATACACATGCTTAAACACATTCAAAACAATTATTCCTAACTGAAATCAAAGCAAAATCTATTAGAAAGATTAAATCCATCCATGTGAACTCATACACTCACTCCCACAAGTATGATGTTTCTCCACATTAAGCCATAATGTGATCACATCAATAATGCTTAAACCATTCTCATTATAAGAGAACACATCTTATCATTTTTCATGTAATATCCCTACTGGAAACATACTCTAATCACAAGAATTCCAACGTTCAAAGGTTCAAGGTACTTCAATATCAACATGCACAATTATCAACATATAATATAATACCACATAACAACACTTAAGCCTGATCCATAAACCTCCATCATCAATTCCACACCTCCAGTAACCTAATTTTAACATAACACACCTCCTATAACCATTAAATGGAGTAAGAACATTGAAATAAGCATAAATTCTCCAAAATAGCCGAATTATTGTATAGCCGATTGATCAGCCAGGCAGGCTATTCGATCAGCCCGATCGATCGCCAACAAGGCAGATTCAAGACCTTCTTCCCTATTTCAAAATTCAAAATCGAGGCTCCATTGAAGCAACTTAAAACCTTCATCTATATTCTCAAACACCATCACAATCCCATCAAACCTTCTAGAACACTAATTTAACACATTCTAAGACAAAACCCTAAGAAATCGAAACAAGATATTAACTTATGATAAACCCACCATTAGAGCTCAAATCAAGTAAGCCCATTCTAAATAAAACCATAGAAATCGAAAATTTTACCACAATGAAACTGAGATTTGAAGACCCATTACCTTCCTTCTTTGTTTGGTTTGGATTAAACCTTCAATCTCTTCCAACACCTTCCAAAAATACAAATTTTAAATTAATGCACATCTAAACTCGATTAAGCTTTGAAAAATCAAAAGTAAGCCCTAGATCTAGAGCTTTGAAAACCTAAAAATGAGATTTTGAAGATTAGGGTTTGGAAAAGAAGAGCAAAATAGTGATGTAATGCTTTCAAAATGGATTGAAACGATGGGGAAAGACAAAATTAAGAGCATATTAAGAAAACCCCAAAGCTTAAGCAAAGATTAAGCTAGACTCACCTCTAATCGTTTCCCTTTTGAGTTTGATCGAGGATTAGGCTCCAATATCCTAGCTAAGCCTATTCCAAATTTGGGAATGACACAACCCTTTCCTTTTATAGGAGGGGTTGGGCTATACCTAATTGAAATGTGAGGTAGAAATATAATTTTTAACTAAAATTATAAAATTTAGCAATTTAACCCAAAATTAGGTCCAAAAAATTCTAAAAATTTTTATCGTGTCTTCTATTGATGTCTGGGGCATTTTGATCCAAAAAAACTAATTTCAATGATGGGGCCCACAAGGGGGATCCCACCAAACCCTAATTTTTAAAAAATTAGGGAAAAATCAGAAAAAATCACAAAAAATTATATTTGGCCCAAAATCACTTAAAACTCATAAATGTGAAATTAGTTTTGATTAAAACGTTTAGAAACTCCATTTATTTTTAAAAATTACCGAATTTAATAAGAAAATGCTTAAGCTACATGATAATCGATAAATAACATTAAAAATAAATCAGTTCAAGATGAGAGTCCTTACAGCTACCACTTGTAAATCTAATATCTATCTAGACAAGAATAGTTGATCACTAGATTACTCTTAAAATTAGTACTTCGAGAATAAAGAATTAAATGTTCTAGCCTCTTTGCATAAATTTTTTTTATATAGCAGAAACAAGAAAATATACTCTCAAAGTGCATTCACGAGTATCAATCAATCAAACTACAAGCATTCAATCTACATATGAACACACAATAATTTAATGTGGAAAACACAAACTTGGGTAAAAAAACCACAGCAGTTCTAAAGGAACTAAATCAATGCACTTCTAGCAAGATAGACAATTACATCTATACAAGTAAACCACCAACCTTTGTTTTGACTTTAACATAAACTCCTTTTGTTTAGATCTCCACAAATTACTTTTGTTAATGGCCTTCAAGTCTTCTCCCTCAAGCACTTAAAACTTTTATTCCTCCTTGATTTGTCTTGTCTTCTTCTTGCTTTCAACAAGCTCCTCTTGTTGGATTGACTTTGGCCTCTTAGAATCTTCAATCTCCCATTGAAGATAAGTCGCAACTCCTCTTTAAAACTTCTATGTGATAAGTCGCAACTCGACCACAACAACCTCTAATCAAATTTTAAGACCAACTCGACCACAACAACCTCTAATTAGATTTTAAGACTAAGTAAATACCCAAGGTTTCTAGACATAATTTTGACAAATAAATTAGCCAATATACTTGACACATGACTCATATGTTCTTACAATTAACATCCAAGAGAAAGGGACAAGGAGAGTAGGTATGATTAGGGAGGTGAGGAGGAGGAGGGTGGGTTCAAATTTGGCCATTGGTGGGGTAGATCATCCATCAAATAGCACACAAACATGTTGTCTTAGATGAAGGGGAAGGGGAGAAGAGATGGAAAAACATGTCCAGAGAGGGAGAAAGGAGGGCATGGGGTAGGTGGTCCAGGCCAGCGATGGACAGAGGGTATGTTGCGAGACATAAATAGCCCACAATGGAGCCGGTTTGTCCCTCTAGAGTCATAAATGGGCTTAGTAAGAAAAAGAGGGAGGGATGAGGTAGATCTCAAAATGGAGAGGAGGAGGGAGTGGAGGTGCAGCGGTGACGGCTCTAGCTGATGTCGCGGTCGCAATGGCATCCAAATGGGGGCAAAGCCTAGTGGAGGGGCAATGACACAGTTAAGGAAGAAAGAGACCAAAGGGGTGGGGGGGTCATAACTTAGTTGAACACCAAGTTGTGATCCATTTTTGCCTTTTTTTATTTTTTTTATTTTTAAAAAACTTCCCACGCATTGTGCATCCAAATTTTGTGCCAAAACGGCATGCCCTTTTTCATACCAAAGCCCTCTCTTTCAAACCAAAGCTCTTTTTTCGAACTTAAGCCCTCTTTTATGTGCCAACCCACTCTTTTATGCACTAAAGCCCTCTTTTATGTGTTGAACACTCTTTTCTCCACCGAATCCCTCTTTTATGCGACAAAACTCTTCTACCCACAATTAGGCCCCACACACGACTCTAGGGGCTGTTTGTGTATTGAATTTTTGTAAGATTTTGTTGATTCTGCGATAATTTTGGCTCGAATTATCAAAATCATGTTTGTGTGTAGAAGGTAAGTGAAACCTCAAGAAATGTATCATATAAGTGGGGCACACTTTAAAAGTTTAAAATTACCTACCCTTGTGGGATATTGCTTGATAGAGTTTAAATTTAAGAGCTTAATAGTACAAAAAATGTGCATATTTGAATTTGGGAGAGAGAGTTACATTAGATTAAAGTTTTAAAATTGGGTTTGACATGATATCTAGATTTATTTTAAAGAATTTTATTACCAACTGTAATTCACATTTGGCGGTGAATTTTTAGAATTAATTCCAAAAAATTCCGTTACTAATCCAACTCCCAAATAGTAAGTATGTGAACATCAACAGAAAAAAAGATAATTATGACAAAATATTAAATCCTTGCAAAAAGGTGAACAAAAAATTATGCAAAAAATCTGGGTTGTTTACATTTATTTCAATCACTCACTAGGTCCAAATTCATTCTACAGTTTGAGTCAAATAAATCTCTAGCAATCCCACTTTGATCTCAATCAATCTCTATGTAACATCCATTCTAAAATTTTACCTTATTTACTTTTATCATGACTTCTTCTGCAAGGCAAACATTTTTTGATGAATCCTAGACCTATAAAGGGTAGAAAGACTTCGTTTTGCATCGAGAGCATAGAAAAACTCTATTAAGGAGGGTTTCACATTGTTTCATGAAGTTTGTCTAATCAATTCCTTGATTGAAGAACTGAGTTTAATCAGGGTTTGTGTGTGTTTTCTCGTATGATTTGAGAGATTTAGTTGAGAGATGCGCACACACGCACTGCACCCACCAAAAGCTTCAATTTTCTTCAAGGCTTTGTTCGTAAATTCAAATGTAAGTCTTTGATTCAATGAGATGTTTGAAGAAGCTTATCAATGTTGCATACTAAATCATATGTAGATGGATTTTTTAAGGAATTAGGAGTTTACATCAATCTATAATAAACTCTGGGATTCTAGCCATCAAAATAAATTCAAGGATTGAGTACGTACGCTAACACTGTGTAACTCTAAAAGTATTTAGTGCATTAGTTTGATTGTCTAATCAAGACTTTCTCACCTGATTTGGGTTTTCCACTTTATAAAATTCCTGTTCCCTTCTTTTGATATTTTCGTGTGTTTGATGCGTCATTACGATTATCTGCTGCATAATCCTTGCTCACACACGGAAGTTAGGTTTATCATTACTTAGAACGTGCAGAAAATAAAGCCCATGCTAATCATTCATTAGATCTTCATATCTTAATGCAATCAATTCTTTCATGTGGCATCATCATCAGGTTGCACGCAAAAAGCTTAAGTGCTTGTGTTGATCTAATTTCTTGTGATATCATGGTTGTGTGGTTGGGTGAATATGGATGGTTAAATGATAAGTCTCATATTTCTAATTTTATTGTTTCCAAGGGTCTATTTATTTAGTCTAATTCTGACATGAACGAATTAAACTGCTTAAAAGCCAGCTCTTCATTGTATTTGGTTGGCCCTGGATTTGGGTCACTTATATCAGTCCTCAAATCAGACACACGTTAATGAAGCCATATAGATATTTAGATCCATTTCCCCCTCTAATTGCCTCTGAAACCATAAACCTGACCCCCGATCCACCCATCCCTACTCATCTTCTCCTCAGCCTGATCCCCCGTCCCAACTGGCCGACTCCTTTTCTATCCACTTCTCCTCCCATGGCAACCCTCTTTTACCCTCACCTCCTCTCCCCTCTTCGAATCTCCCTTCCGTCGTGATCCTCCCTCATCTTCCACCACCATCTCTGCCTTAAGTTCAACCACATCATATTCCGTTTGACTGTATTCATCCTGGTTGAGGAATAAGTAGTGCTAATTCCTCTCCTCCATTTTTGTGTATCTAACGTGGGCTTGCTGCTTTATATCTTATATTCACTACCTCATTTGTTCCATGCTTTTTTTGCCTTTTTATTATGCACCGATTTTTAGTAAGTCCTTATCGATTCTAGTTTCCATCTTTCTTTCTAATGAATGAGGACGATTGCAATTTCCAATTCTTAATAAGGGCACCTACCCTCGCCAATTCATCTTTGTCCTTCTGTCCGAACAATGGGACTGTTTGCTGTGATGCTAAGGAAATTTTGGGATTGCGGAGAAAATTTTGAGATATAAACATATCTGATCCCGCATGTGCTTCCCTCGTCAAACCAATTCTTTGCACTGTACGTGGTAGTTATGTAAATTAGTTACTCGGCATGTTTGATTGCGTTTTTTGAGTTATTCTTTTTTATTAGGGTATCTGGTTGGCAATATGTTTCATGTTTCTTTTGTAATTTGAAAACTTTGGTATATACCCAAAAGCTTGGCCTTTAGGAGAGATGGTTAAGGCGTGGTTTGGATAAGGCTTTGTGTCATCCGGAAAGCTGTTTTTTAGTTGAAATCATTTTTTTAAAAATAAAGCAAAAGCAGGTTATGTTTAGATATTTATTATAAAACAACAACTTTTGAAATAAAGTTTCAAAAATCTTGTTTGGATGGCCATTACATTTCATACGTCTGAGTTAAGAAAAAAACCCACTTTACCTCTTAATAATTATGATTTATAAACTTTGCAAACCTATGTAAACTCCATCTCTACTTATAAAATAAAATAATACCAATTAGAAAAGGGGCCATTGATAGTCATAGTTTTTTTACATGACGTAGACCTCTGCAAGGATTTATTCTCTCCGCAACAACAACGTACTTTTGTTGTTGGAAAGGGAATGGGAACTAGCACCAAAGAAAGACTAGTCCGCCCAGAGATCAGGAACCACGAATGGAGAAGACGATCGGCGAGCAGATGCACTCGTGGCTCGAAGAGGAAGACAAAATGCTGGTCTGATTTGAAATCGGGCCCGGAGAGGATATAAGCGATGTCGGGAGGAGAAAGGGGAAGAAATTGGGCTTGGAGAGGATATAAACGATCGCGGGAGGAGAAAGGAGAAGAGTTTTATAGAAAAGAAAATGGTGTAGGAGAAAATGAATAGATAGCAGGATTGAGTTATGACACGATATGGGAGAAGGGCAAAACTGTAAGTAAATTTTTTTTTTACCTTTTGTTGACATACTTTTAGTCTAACCCTCCTCCAAAGGAAAGTTAGACAAAAAGTGGGTAGAAAGCAAAAATAAGTCAAAAACGAGGTTAAAGTCGTTTTTCAAACAAATTAAAACTTTTAATTTAAATTATCCAACCAAACAAGATTTACTTGTAAAATTGCTAAAAGCAGGCAAAAAGCCAGTAGAAAGCGTCATCCAAACGACACCTAACTAATGGTATCAGAGTGGAGATTCTTAAAGTTCAAATGAGCCCACATGTATGGGACAATAAGCGCCTGCAGTCAGCCAACAAAACCTGATTTCTTTTATCAGTTACTCTCCTGCTTGGGCTATTTGGTTCTAACCGCAACCACTATTGTTTTCATTTTAAGAATTTGCTGCCAATTCTATTGTGTAGGAGTCTTATTTGAATCTTCAAATGACATTTTAATTGAGGTGAATGCATTATAAAAAGCCATTTAGGAAAACCGAAGGCACGAAGTGGTCTTGTTTAATGTTTCATATGACTTTTAGCTGTTGTTTTACATCTTCTATATATAAAAAGTACCATAAATCCAGAATCAAATAATGAGTGCAAACCTTGCTCACTCTAATCCGGCTGGTTAATAGTTTACAATAAGAAGGATAGTACTACAGCTTTACAAATTAATGAGCTATGATTTATACCTTGATTTATCGCTTTCGTATCCGCTAAGTTGTGTGGTATCTTTAAACACCATCTATTTACAAATGTTCCCAAGAACTTCTGCAAGTATCTTTGTGAGTAAGTTGTCAATGTAAGAATTTTCATATTCAACGTCTATAATCATGCTTAATTTTGTTTGATTAGTAACATGTGAGCCACTTGATGCAAGAAAATGTGGTGGAACATTCCCATCTTAAATTAATGATTTCTCATTAGCTTAAGTATTACACTCTAGTTTTTACTTTAAACTATTTTCTCTCTGTTAATTTGGTTGCAAAAATGTGATCCATTTTCAGCAAAGCTATTTAAAATTGAATTGCAGTCTCAATCACTCCCGCTGTTGTGCAATTCAACTAAAGGCTTTTGTACAAAGGTATGGGAAACATGTCAAAATGTATATATACAAAATTCTCCATTCTCAAAGGAAAGTTGTAGCACAAGTTAATTCCTCTTCTATTTTGAAACTTCTTAATCTCTGGTAGTCTAAAGATGACTTCTGTGAAGCATTTGGTGGAACCTCCAGCAATGAATCAATATGTTTTGATGGTAACCTTATTACTCTAAACAATAGTACTGAGGCACTCAGTGCTCCTAATGGGCTCTTCCTTGAGAGAATTGGAAATGGCTATTTCCATGACATGGATGTTCATCATCGGGTCTTCTTATCTAATCAAGCTGTAAAATAAAAATAGCTACAGTGCCCAAAGTGGGATCTGGAGGAAGATTGGAACATGATGAGACTGATCCGTTTCTTGATTAAACTGATGAAGTACATTTTGACAGTGAGTTTGGGCTAACTATGTTGTATACACAATCTTGGTGTAATTGTTCTACATCTATGGGATGCCACCAATCCTTATAAACCGTCAATGGTATTCCCATCTTCTAAGCTTCTTTCCATCTTTACTTGGCATTGAGGAGAAAAGTTATGACCTTATTTATATTTCAGTTAAAAAAACTGGCTGGTTGTTTGTAACCTTTCAAGGGTTATACGTTTGAACTTTTTTTTTAAGAAACAAAAATTGATGTTTTGGAATTGCAGTAGCCACTTAACCTTGTTTCTCAGTTTTTCCAGTCTGTATTCATTTTTTTTTGCCTAGGTATATACATATATTCATTATGTCCCTCAGGAACTTTGTGAAGATTGCAATTCCAACTGGTTACTTTAGTCACATGGCATTCAAATCCAAGTCTATAAGGACACTTTAGCCAACACCGAGTCAGACACAAGGTCCTCTTCCGGACATGCCTGCCTTGCACCTCACCCTGACCTCTATACAACATGAGCTCTCCTTGTCCATCAGCCAACTTAACTTACAGAAGAATTCAACAAGAAATTAAAGACCGATATTAATTATATGAATTAAGAAAAAATTAACATGAACTAGGGTTTAAAGTGCATAAGTGTGAGCTTGAGCATCATAAGTGTACTTGCCTGCTCCTTAAATAATGTTCAATTGTGGTCAAATCAACTTAAAATGCAACTGCTTCAGATACTTGGGCTCACGCACATCTCAATCTAACAGGTCCCATGAATTTCATTTCATGGGTACCAACCATGAGTATGAGTGGTAACAAAAATTAGCTCAAATTCGTGATGAAGATGTCCAATTCATTTAGGTACTATGTCCTCCTTAGTTGGTACCCTTAAATTTAAATATAAATATCCCTACTTGCAACTTGCTTCTCATTCCACTTAGGCCATCTTGTGACAAGGAAGAAACCATGAAGGAAATTTTTCATAATTTTCATGCTTGGAGGTGACTTACAATGTTTGAAGTAGCATTAGAGTTTAAATGAATACGTCCAATGACAGATTAATTACAACCTACTAGAAATTTTTTCACTTTACTTCATAGCATACAATTAATATGAAAAAGAAAGGGCAAAACTCTATTAGCATTAGGATTCTCTCGTACATGAAGTTAATATGGATGATCTTGACACTTAACAAACAAATGTTGTGGTATATGACAAGCTTGAACACCACAGTAGTGGAGATGCGATTAGGGAAAAGAGTAAGTTCAAACATTTTTAATGCATATTATTTTTACTGTAATAAAGATTTTAGTAAAAATAAAAAATAATTTATTTTTAAAATTAAAAAATCAAATGTATTTAGATTTAGATTCAAAATTAGATTTAAATTTGATTCATATTCGAATTCAAATGATTGACTTTTTATGGGTCATTTAGTTGTTAGATTTTATAAAAACGGAAGTGAAATTTTTGGGAATTAACTCCAAAAATTTACCACTGAATGTGAATTATAGTTGATAATAAAAAAATTTAGAATAAATTCAGATATCACATCAAACCCAATTTTAAAACTTTAAACTAATATAATTCTCTCTCCTGAACTCGGACATGCATGTTCTTGATACTATTAAACAAGATTTCATAAAGGTAGGTAATTTTGAGCTTTCAAAATAAGTCTTACCTATATAGGACATTTCTCAAGGCTCAAATTGATGTGAGAGGACATGAGGTAATTCGGTAATTCTATCTGATTCCGGTTCTAAATCCGGTTCTAAACGTCTCAGAATTAATATTTGGATAAAATTTTTAATTCTACCCACCTTCTATACACAAACATAATTTTGATAATTCATGCTAAAATTTTTAATTCTAACTCTTAATCCTAATTCTCATGCTTCTGGTGATAAGATTGCCTATAGTTCATATTAAGATAGTAAATGTTATACAAAGAAGGCTTATCAGTTGGTGAAAAAAATATGCACCTTGTCAAAAAATAACAAAAAGCTTGTTAAAGAAATTGAAGAATTGAAAACTGAGATTTTCTCCTTCCGATAAAAAATGAAGAGTGGATGGGGTAACAGACAAAAGAACCAATAAATGAAATTTGCAGACTTAGAGGAAGAAAATACAATACTTAAAGATGAAAAATAGGTTGTAATCCTCTAGACAAAATTAATTTCTTAGAAAATGAGGCACATGAGAGTATTGAGAAAAATAATCCTCGTTTGCTTAGGGTAGTGAAGGATTATGGCTACATATATAAATTAAATGGCCTTTGCCTACTCGCGGAAGATTATTCAGAGTTTAGAAGTTAAGTCCTACTGCTTCTGCTCTCTCCCCATTGCCTATCCTCTTTATTCCCCTTGTCATTTCTCCCCCTCTAAGTTTCATCTCTTTTCTCCAGCCGTCACAACTCTGCTCCCTCGCCTTAAAACTCGCAATAGACAACCCATCTAAAACATTCTACCCATGACAATGAGTACGTGAGACAGTTTTGATTGATTGATGTAATATCAGTTAGTAGCTTTTACCAAGTTTTATTTTCCCTCCGCCTCATCATCCTGATTTGCCCCCTTTCTCTATATCTCCTCAAACCGTTTCATCCAACATTCACCCAAATTCTAGTATCCCTAATTCTTTTGCAATCCCAAGGGGCTAACAATACAAACACACACATACATGCGCGCACACACTACAAATTTGTACTTTAGGAAACTTTAGTTGTTTTTTTTTTTTGCTGAAAGGTTTCTTAATGTAGTAACAGAGCTCATAATTTTTTATTGTACTTCCGGTCCACCTTCACCATCCATATAATAGGCATAACAAATTCAAAAAGAAACAACAGAAACTATTCTATAATGTTTTACTTTGAAAAAGATGTAATGCATAGCTAAGAATGAAACCAAATGCAGGGAAGATATGAACACATAAAATCTGAATGTTTGCAGTGATTAATTTACAATGTTATAAGTATTATAAGAACATGAAAAATAAATCCAAGTAGACAAAAAAATTTATATAACTTACCCGCTACAGATTAAGAAGAAACATGGTTAAGAAAAAGGGCATCATTGTACCAAATACTTCTATTGAACAACAAATCGTTCATTGCAGTTTAAATAACCACACCCAATTATCTGGCTTCAGAGAAAAAAGTCCTAATAGTGAAAAATTACATTACCATAACCAAATTTTTGGTGTTAGAAAAAAACTACCACTATATTACCAAAAAAAAGTAAACAAAAACAAAACGGTTTATAATTTTTTTTTCCAAACAGAAAACTGTGTCCAGGATAGGCAGGAGTTGGAGGAAAGAAAATGAAAATATATTCATCACCCAAAAATTTGATAGTCTTGCAGACACAGATAGGTATCCGTTTGTTTTATCAACAAATGCCAGAAAAGAAATGCTAGGCACATTTAGTCATAACTTTGTAACTCCTTATCCAAGTAGATTATCTATTTGCATGTCATGCTCTCAAGAGACATACGAAGGAAAGTATACACTTCTCTCAAGAGCTTCTCAAAACACACATTTCATAGTAGAAAAGATTATGTAAAACATAGAACCTGCCATAGAAAACTTGGCCTTCTGTTCAATTTCTAGCCAGCAGAGATGTTTGAACCCATCCACGCTCATGAATTTCTTGTTGCATTTTTTAACCAAATGATGAACAGAAGTTAATTAGAAAAAAATAATTAAAATAAAGAACTTCTGCTAGTGTCAACCAGTACAACTCCTAAAAGTTCGCTCATGTACATAAGAAACGAAAGCAGAAAGCCACTCGGCATAATTCCCTGACACTACCAGATAATTACACAACCATGTTCATGAAATTATCAATCCATAATCAGAACAACATCCCATCCGCATTTTAGGTTTCTTTCCCTTTTCCCAGAAAATGACAAAGCATGTTCATAAAATTGTATCAAAAGACACACCTGTAGGCCAAGGATCAGTTCGTATTCCTATAGATTCTTTCCACATGAAATTCGTCTTTCATCAAATTCGGTTACACTACAATGAATAAATAAAACTTAAAATAAAAAGGCAATGAATCTTCACTAAATCTTTGTCAAAAGACTTGATAGAGAAGAACACATAAATTAAGAACTACAGATTTATTGAATTCACTTTTGAAAAATGCAACAAGGAAGATCCAATCTCATAAAAAGACAATGACGCCACAAAATAATAAAAAATAATTATGATATAATCTGTCTTCTATGTTACCTAGAACATAGGAAGATGCAAGCTACTGCAATAGGTACTACTATAAAAACAATAACAATCACTGTGACAGCATTTTCATATTTTGTAAAATGCGACAAGGAAGATGCAATCTTATAAACAGTCAATGAAGACACCAAATATGAAGAATAATTACAATGCAATCTGTCATATATGTCACCCAAAACATAGGAAGATGCAAGCTAATCCTGTAGGTAACCCTATAAAAACAATAACAACCACCGTGACAACATATGGTAAAGTTTCACAAGACAATTGCTACTTGAGTACAGAGTCAGAAGGTATAACACTCGTTACTATCAATTTGCGACGATCAAGCTCAACTACAGAAACAAGAATTGATACTTTATATTTTTTCTTAAGTGAAAAAGACTCGTATTCTGAATTTGTGCAGAACTTAGCTTATATAAAACACACAATTAATTCACAAAGATCCCTTAAAAAAATTTGTCTTATTGTATGAAACATAAGAAATGCGCGTAGAGTAATGCATGTCTGCATGCATTAAAAGCTGCAAATGACTGAAGACAGCAGTTGTAGCCTCTGGAGTAGGTACTTCAGAAGATTACATCAACAAAGCAAGAACCAAAGAGTTGACAGGATTACAGTTTTTCCGTTTTTTCCAGAAACCTTGACTAGAAAAATCTGACGAGAAGAAACAAAGTAAAACAAACGGTAATTCCTGCAGAAGTAAATGAATGGCATCAACGATACAAAAAATTAACAGCATCAACATATAGGTAAAATTACATAACAAACGACTACTGCTACGGGGCACCGTGTCAATTTCTTTTCAACAAACACCGTTCACGTATTTGACTTCAACTATTACAACTATTCGAAACTACAATCAGAATATGTAACGAAAAAGTGTACCCAAATTTGGTGGAGCAGTTAAGAACCCTAGTCTTGTTCTTTTTTACATTATCAAAACTCAAGTCAAACTCACCATTTTTTTTCCCATCAGAAAAAAGAACATACAGTGTGTATAAATACATTGGGATATAAATCTCCACAGAACAATTAACTTTCACGTGATTACAGCCAAAACGAGGCGGCTCCCCGTGCCGAATTGAGTGGAACAAATATCTGACACTCAATCCGAGTACTCAAACTCCTCCTCCCGAAGATGGGCGAAGAATTTCAAAGGGCCCTTCCGGCCCACGACGTCGGGGAGAAGGAATTCGACCTTAATAGGAAGATTGGCAGATATCTTTTTGCCCTTCCATTCCGTCACATTCTGCTTTACCACCCCTTCCATCCCACCCAGGTCCAGCTCAGGGACCTTGGGCACATGGTAGACCTTCAAGGGGCCCTTCACCCGGACCGTCGCTCCGATCCTAGCCGTGGGGGAGGCCTCATCGTCGCCGTCGGCGGTGATGGGGGCAGGATTCATCGCCGCCACCTCGCAAGCGATTCGGCCCGGTCGGATGATAGGGCGGCGACCCAATTGCCCACCGCCCAAGGAGAGGCGGAAACTGGGGAGGAACAAAGAGTTCTGAACAACTGACCTGCGGTGGCAGCAGCGGCTGTGGGGAACATTGGGGGTAAAGAGAGGGGCGGTCGTCAACGCCGCCGTCGCCGTCGGAATTCTGACCGGAGGAGCAGACATGAGCAGGATGGTGCGTGGGTTGGTGGTAAGAACGAGGGGTGGTGGAGTTAGAGTTTGATGGGATGGGGAAGAAGATTGGGCGGCCTGTGGATGGGATGGGCTTCCAACGTGAGGCCCTGCACGTCCTACCGGGTCTTCGTCGTGGCAATTTCATTCAGGATGAGAGGGGCTGCAACTCGAATCTGGTTAGTCGGGTCCTTCGATGAGAGATAAGAATCGATATTTCTTGGACCCAACTTATTGAGTCGGTCGATTCCAATAATTTAAATTAAATTTATTATTTTTATTTATAAATAATTATAAATTATATATAATTAAAATTAAAATTTTGGGTCGGCTTAATTCTTGAGTTTTTTACTTTTGACTCGGCCTAGAATGGGTATTATTTTTTACCTAACTCGACTTAGGTCAATTTTGAATATTAGTCGTTTGTCACCTCGTATTATAGCCAGCCTACTCCACATATATTATTTATACGGTTATGTTAAAATGGGTGGGCTAACTAAAACAAGGGTAGAAGACTTCTCACATTTTAATAAAAGTATAAGTAATTCGATACCCTAGCCGTTGATTAGTATGTAAAAAGTAAACTTGCTTAACGGATGTCCAATCAAAAGTTAGAAAAGGGTTTTAAGGATATTTGATCATAACTTTTGTTTTGTAGCAACTTTTCTCACAAATTCATAAAGTTTTAAAATTTTACTACATTTCAATAAGTGACACTTAGCATTCTTACCTATTTGACTAAGTGTACGAGAAGCCAAATACTCCTCCAATCTATATTAATAACTCTAATAAAAGAAAAAAATGTTCTATATTAATTGCTTCATTTGGCTCAATTTCAAACGTTAAATAGGTCTATGATGGTTCTCACAAAAAGAAGTCAATCACCCTCTTGTACCTATTTTTCAGGTCATTTTGGAATGTTTCCTTGTGGTTCCACCCCCAGAACAGCATCCACCCATGAGCCATCTTGTACACCAGTACCCTGAGAGGCCACCAATCAACCACGAACTTGTGGTTGTCCCCCAGACAACCTCCAGTGACACGTACTCCTCCATCCCCATGAATAAGAATGACCGCTCCCCAATGGTAAAGCTTGAGCGTCACCGACTTGTCGGCGAGACCCTTGCTAACTTCATCTTCTTCATACACGCACCACCCTTCTCCGTCACAACAACTGTGGAGAACATGCAGCACAACTTTAATCGTGCTCGTTGCCGCGACTGCGTAGGGAGTTGAGGAGAGGCAGGAGGCAGTGCGACCGATGTTCGTCGTAAGGGGAGGGCGCGGGAGAAGTCGAAGTCAGTGAGCATGATGTGTCCAGAGGCCTGGATGAGCATATTCTTTTGTTTCAGGTCATGGTAGACGATGTCGAGGACCATGATGGTGGTCGAGGGTGCCCGCAAACAACCTCGACAAAAGGGATGGGGCATGAGAGGAGGTTGAAGGAGATGTTGATGTTCTCTAGCATGCTACAATTGTCAAAGTTGGATGGGATCTGGCCTGTAAGCCGATTCCTCAACAAGTCCACATCCATGATGGATGGCAATTCTAGGATTTCAAATTTCAGTAAAAAAACCATTAAAAATTGTCATTTAGCGGAAGGGGAAAAATAAAATGTCCTATCTCATAGGTATCTTACCATATAAACTTTTATTACATTATTAGTTAAGTAGGTTCCACCATCTTGATAAAAATGACAAAAACTAGAAGAGTTTTTTCTATATTGCTTGGTAAAAATAGGGAATATTTTTCAAAAAAATGACAATAAACATAAGTTTACACGATATAAGGAAAGTTTTGGACATAAATACCTCGGGGTCAGGGTTTAGGGTTTTATATAGTGTACACTTATTACATGGTTGCATTTACACACAAACAACTTAATAGATCTGCAATTTCGACAGTCCAATCAGTGAGAAGCGAATATGTTGTGTGAGTTAAGATTTCCGACCCATCCCATCAGTGATTTCGAAAAAACTCCACAACATTTGGTTTTTCTTTTTTTCGAAAGGCAATTTTTAAAATTTCTACCACAAAGCGAGTTTCGGTCGTGAAGTTAGGTTCCGTCCAAGTGTATACTGATGCAATCTCAGTAAAGGAATGATCTTTGGTGAAAATCACTAGCTGATCGAGGGTTTAATCTACCTAGGATCAATTTCATGAAGGCCTTTCCCTAGATCTAAATTGTATGTTCATATACACAATGTTTTGAAATATCATGATATGGAACACACGACGTAGGTGCTACTTTTATCTCCTCAATAGACTGTTGTGTTACCAAGTATATGATATGTAATATATTGTGTTATCGATAACATGATATTCGATATAGATGTCTTCCTATCGTGTATATATAGCATACATAACGTGTTATTAATATCATGATATGCCAAAGACAACATCCAATTGTTGTGCTATCATGTCTGAGAAGGCATCATATCGTGTATCCGATAACATGATATATACATTTAGCATGTATTTGTACATTAGTTACATAATTTGAATCAATGCAACTCTTTGATTTTGGTCACAACCCATTATAGATATACATATGTATAACATCTTTTACAAACGAACAGCTATAAGAGTATAGTGAAATGGCGGAATCAGTGAAGGCATTAGAAGAGAATCAGTGGGAGGAGACCAGGTCGCGAAATGCATAGTTTCCTCGCTAATCTTATACTATCAAAAGACCTCGTTGAATCGAGGTCGGGATGCAAGGCAGTCACACCTTGGCACGACAAATGTGTCAAACACATGATACACAATCATGCATTATAAATCATATCCATATGTGTCACATTATCTCTACACAACCTATGCAATCCTAGGCATAATATAATCTCATACATAAACATCATTAACAAATGGTAAATGCCTCCATCAAGGAGTGAATACAATCATTGCCACACAGGCTGGACATAGTCAAGGCCACACAGGCAGGACATAGTTCAATTTCCAAATAGGAAATAGAATGTGTCGGGGTAGTCAGCCCCTAAGTCTGCTTTCATAGGACAATCCTTGCCAAGGATGTTCGATTCTCACACAGAGAACCTAGAGTAGGTGTTTTCACCCTTGGACATCTCCTGCGTAGGGGAGAGCCTGAATTCCCACATAGGGAACACTAAAACACGTGGTAGCCTGTGCACGAAGGTATACAATTCTGGATTCTCAGGGTCCAAATGACTATCTCAATAAATCTCAACCGCATGACAAGTACACAACTCGTCCCCACATGGCTCAAGTCAACTCAACTCAACCCAGGGTGTAACCGGTGTTCCACACATGAACTCAAATTGAAATCATGTCCTTTCAGACTAGCCAAGTTCCGATTAAGCCCACGATCGATTAATCCAGCACACAATCTCACACCATTGTATCCTATCGATCAAACACGACTAAACATCGGTAAAGTCTCATACCTGAAATCTATTCCATGATGCATACAATATGATACATACGTGAGAAATCTCTACGTAAATTCCAACACATAGAATGTGCTCCCATCAATCCCCACATTCATCACATTCGAGTCATAAACAACTACGATTTTATAATAATAATTTCCCCACATGTGTCTGTTCATACATTTTTAAGCACATGACCATGCTTTGACAATAGATCATAAGGCAATACGCACATGCTTTGATAAAATCTAATCATAGTTACCAACTAAAATCATGGGTGAAATTTATCATAAACCATCATTCCATTCATATGAAATCAAATGCTCAACTCTTACAAGTATAATTATTCTACACATGAAGCTAGAACATGATATCACTATTCACCTACAATTCATTCATATTATAAGATGATATATCATATCATTGTCATACAATAACCTTGCTGGAAATGTGCTTAAAACATAAGAATTTCATCAATCATAGATTCAAGAAAATCAATGCTAACATGTCTAACCATAATCATGTAATTTCACATAATACTTAAGCATGCTTCACAAATCCCAACCTCAATAACATATCCTTCTAGTAGTTTATTCTAACTCAAAACACTCCAAATAAACAATAGAAATATCAGTTGGGAGTAAAAATACTGAAATAAGCATAAAAACCCAAAATGCCTAACTCTGCTGTGTTGTCAGCGTATGATGGATGACAGAGGATATGAGTATGACGGTCAAGGATTGGAGTCTATTGTTTTGGATCATAGCGCATGTTGGGGGATTGTTAGACAGTAAGAGTGTGTATAATTGTACAAGCATAACGTACAGATTATGAAGTGAAAAGTAAGCATAATAAGTGAGGTATAAGTAAGAGGGTGATAACTGGGTTTGGATCTGAGGAGCTTAGTTTGATGACGTTTGTGTAAGATATTTTGGCCATAAGGTTGATGGAGGAGTATGTAAAACTGTAAGGATTTGATGTACGATGAGTTGATCATGATATGGATGGATTAAGTGAAGTCTACTGCCCTGATGAACTAGGGTTTTGATCGGGCTCAGCTTTGGTTTGATTAGTTGAGGACTGTGAGTTTGTTTGGCATAATTATACTGCATAATGTACTTAATTCAAACTTGAATTATAAGAAAGTTAATGATAGCATTGTGAGTTTGAGACCTGAGGGTTCGATGGATTAAGTCCTGTGTTTGAGCTAGCCAATAATGAGTCAGCTGAGTATTTCTCATGTCTTGTCATGGTATTTATCCTGCTGGATGTTGTCTGTGTTGTATAGAGCACCGGACGTCTGATGCTCTTGAGAGCGATGTATGTTTCTGACTTTGTCTGTGTTGTATGCAGCCCAGACATCTGATGCTCTGTTCAGAGCGACGTATATTTTCAATTTTGGTCTGTATGCTGTATTAAGCCCAGACGTTTGATGCTCTATTGAGAGCATTGTATGATTTCTACCCAAGTGTGGCATTGTATGATTCTGCCCAAGAGTGGCACTGTATGTTTCTGCCCAAGTGGCACTGCATGTTTTCTGCCCAAGAGTGGCACTGACACTATAAGACTCATAATGGTGGGCAATTCTATGGCACTATAAGATCCATTATGGTGGGCAATTGTATGACCGCTTATGTGTGGGTGTTTATGTTTGCGCACTCAGGTAAGTAGTATCATGGACCTACTCTTACCTGTTTAATCCTATGCCTTATGACCATTGGTGTGCTTTGCCTTTGGAAAAGTCCATGGCTGTTATGTACGTTTTAGGGCCATTATTAGGAGCCAAGTATTAGGGTAAGTAGGGTAATAGGGGTATTTAAGTAATTTAGTTAATTAGGTAATTAGTTATTTAGTTTAATTATGTTAATGGGCCTTAGGTGATTGTTAGTGAGCCCACTTAGCTAGTTTATTTAAATGTAAGGGTTGTGCCCTAATTAAGATTAGTAAATAATTAATTGTCTGATCTTCTCCCATTTTTTCTGTGCTTCTCCCCTTTCTGTGCCATCCACTCTTCCCTTTCCCGGTCTCCCTGTGCCGCTTTATGCTTGTGGACAATCGTCTATAACATTGGTATCGAAGCAATTACGTTCCCTGGCCTTGGTTTTGGTCTCAGTAACCATGGACAACTCGAAGGCAGATTCTGTAACAGCCATGGAACTGAAGCTCGACAAAATCTTAGCTCCATTGGAAGTCCTAAAGACGATTATGGCGCACGCAGGAAACGGCGCGGCGACGGCACACACGGTGCCACTTCTACCCAGGTCGCCCCCTGCTGCCCTCGTGCACGAGTCGCCAGAACCTCCACAGACGAATCAGCCACCGCTTGACGGCGGCGGCAGTGAACGACCTGCACTCCAGCCGCCGCTCAAGCCAGCAATGGCGAACTCCCAATGGATCTGTCTACCGCCCTGGCCGCGCTTGTGTCCGCAGGGCAACCTCCCGGTCCGCTGTCTCACCGCCGTGGGATCAGACCGCAATTCACCGAGGAGGGCAACTCCTTCTGTCCTCGCATCACAGGGAGGACCCTCCTGCAACATCCCCAGCATCTCAGTTGACTACCCCAGCGCCGATGAGCACTCTCCAGCGCCACCTGCCTCCACTGGCCCAGACGTAGGAGCAGCCTGCTCCTCAGATGCCGGAACGGCCTGCGCCTCAGAAGCCACAGCGGCCCGCGCTCCAGACGCCAAAGCGGCCCACGCTCCAGTCGCCAAAGGGGCGTGCACTCCATATCATGAGCCCCGGTCTCCACCGCCCGCCGCCGCTGTCGTCTGGGCGGGGAGTCAAGCCTCTCCATCCAGGAAAGATCTTCCATTGTGTGATTTTTGCAGGCGGTCTCTCTGTCCTTGCGAAAATCCCTCGGCCAGCTCCCCTGATATCAATTCCTCCAATCGTGGCTATGGCACCTTTCCGCCGGATCAGTACGGAGGATACGCTGCATTCCGGGATTTTTGTAAGGGATAATCTCAGTCAATTTTGGCTATTGTGGAAGGTTTCCGATTTTCGGCGGAATGTATGGCGGGTTCACCACTCTGGTTCGAACAGGGGAGGTGGCCTTTCCGCCACCGCCCAGCGCCGTCTGCCACCGCTGGCCCAGGCTCCAGTTATCCGGGTCGGACTTCTATCCCCGGACTCTGTTGAAGATTTCACTGCACTTCCAGTCTCCGTCCGCTGCCTTGGCATCACGTGCTATTGGGCTGTCTTCAGCAAACTGTGTCTGCTGGAAGGGGAAGCCGACCACTGCCGATACTCTGCTTCTCTACCTGATTTGTCCACTGCAGATTCAATTCTGGGTCTTTGTTTTCTGGCCGTGACTGCTGATAACGTTAGTGCTAAGGTTGCTGATAATGCTGGGATGGGGGGTGTTCTCTACGACCACCATATGTTCGACGTTTGGCTTCAGAGTTTCCTGGCTGCCGCGAAAATCAAGCCTGAAGACGTCCGATCCCATTTCACTCCTCCCTCTTCTGGAAGTTAGAGTTCTGAGTCCGTGATGGAGTATGCCCTGCTGGAGGATGCACTCTTTCTGAGTTTCCATAGTTCTACCCCATCTTTAAAAGCACCTGTCTTGGCTTCCAACTTCAAAATTGTTGCTTCTGAGCTTGCTCAATTTAATTCTGAGTTGCTCCACTGCAAGATCATTTTAATCCTTTGTCTTGTAGTGCGGCAGTTTATTTGCACCTATCAAACAGATGACATGTCATCCTTGTTAGACTCTAATATTTACATACTTCAAGAATTCAGGTGCTCTCTCTCACTGAACGTCATGTTTGATCCTGTGGTCCTCGCTTCGGGAGAGACATCCGAAAGACTATGGATGGAGAAATGGTTCAGTGAAGACGGAAAACATGGAGTGATTGTTCTTGATTTTTGCTTTCAACTGATTCCAACACTGTTTGACTCAGGGAGGTTCTATTCATCTACTTGCATCACCTCTAGTTCTGCAAATTCTCTGAATGTTGTTCCTTCCTTCCTCTTGGAGATCCAAGCTGTAGCATGTCGGAACCAAAAGGACATGAGCTATATCTCTATTAGCTCCTCATCAGATGCTCGCTGCTCTTTGAATCTATATTCTTCCCACATTCTGCATCGGGGGAGTTTTATGAGTGGAGAATTGCTGCCGCTTATGTTCTCTTGGAATGAGGATGAATGCCACCTGTATCCATCATTTTCCAAGCTAACCGTTATGACTAATACCAGGGAATCCCCCAGTCTGCGTGATGATGCTTTCACGCTGGTGCCTTCTGATGTTAATTTCCTTGCCTCTATTGTGGTGATGCTGGGGCCTGATTGGATCGAAGAAGCTGAGACAGACTTGGAGGAGCTAGGGATCACAATGCTGGATATAATGGTGTTTGGACATGTTCCTTAAGCTTTGATGATTTGTAGGCTGATTCCTCTTGCTATGAGAGCACTTAATGTTGGTGCTACATCCATCGGAGAATTTGACGCTAGACTCCACGCTGGGCCTACAGCAAGTCACTGACTCATATGGCGATCATGTCACCTTGATTAAGGCGAACTGGGCGTCACTCTTTCCTGTTGCATTTGGTTTATGGGCTGGACTATTCATCGGGTTGTGTCAGTATATTTCACTCGCAATGCTTATCGCACTAACCAGGATGTTGTTGATTCGTGCAGAACGGGAGTTGTTGTTCATGTCATTCTTGGACTCGCCTTGCGGTCTCTGGCATTTGCTTGTCACTCAGCCGTATTTCCTATTCTAGACCAGCTGTTCCGAGCAAAGCTTTGGTAGGGCCAATGTTTAGAGTTTTAAGTCACCTCAAGGACGAGGTGATGCGGAAGCATGGTGGAATGTTGTGTACGTTATAGGGCCATTATTAGGAGCCAAGTATTAGGGTAAGTAGGGTAATAGGGGTATTTAAGTAATTTGGTTATTAGGTAATTAGTTATTTAGTTTAATTATGCTAATGGGCCTTAGGTGATTGTTAGTGAGCCCACTTAGCTAGTTTATTTAAATGTAAGGGCTGCGCCCTAATTGAGATTAGTGAATGATTAATTGTCTGATCTTCTCCCCTTTCTTCTGTGCTTCTCCCCTTTCTGTTTGATGGTCATGCCATCCACTCTCCCCTTTCCCGGTCTCCCTGCGCTGCTTCATGCTTCAGCGGCATTCTTTTCCATTTTGACGTTGGAGCTTATTAGTTGTAATAAGCTTTAGTGGTCGATAGTATGTGTACGACTGTAAGAGTGAGTATGAGTACGACTGTATGAGTATGTGTGTTTCTGAGTAAGCATATGAGTATGAGCACTACTGTAAGAGTATGATTCTGAGTAAGTTTGTACGAGTAAGGTCATACGAGTAAGAATGTACGAGTAAAGTCATACGAGTATAATTATATGAGTAAGGTTGTACAGGTATGTGTATGTTGTATGAGTAAGCGTAGGATGGTACGAGTAAGTTGGTAAGACCCTGAATAAGGGTGTTTGTGTAAGTTTCATTCAATTATTTGCTTGGCATGTTTGTATGCATATGAGCATGAGCATGATTATGATATGCTTGTTTGCTTCATATTTGAGTTACATGAATGCATCTATATATGGATTTGTTGAGTTCACTGTTTAGAACTCCTCTACTTGATATTTTCCTACTAAGTATAAAAATACTCATTACCCTACTTTTTAGCCCTTTGTTTGGGAGGCTTTTGTAGGTTTGTGACGGAGAGCTCCTGAGATAGATGCTCGTTTTTGCGGTGGATTGATTCCCTTGGACTCAGGTATATACTTGACTCACTTTGAGTTTTCTTTGTGCCACGATCTGATGTATTGAGTGAGACTTGAATTAAGATGTTAATATATTCTAGACTTTTGTTTGGATTAGACTGTGGATTGTTATAGGACCTGCACTCAGGGATGCCTAGGAGAGATTTGTATTTAAAGTCTATGATCATGGCAATTTATTCATATGTTTGTTTTCGAGTAGCGCCTGCGGATGTTTGGTTTGGTCGTACAATGTTTGATCGAATGAGTAACAATTTGGATGGGGAAAACTGATGTGTTATGTTTTAAATTATAAAACTGTTTTCACAGGTTTTATATTTATCATTTTTTCCCGATTTATAGCAGTTATATTGCAAAAAATTTTCATGAATTTTGAGAAAAATGTATGAAAAATCACATACGTTACATGTGTAGCCGATCGATCGGCCTGCAACTTTGTTTGGCCGATCGATCGGCCTGCAAGGGCAAGTGATTGCCATAACGGCAGATCTGGTTCGTCTTCTTCACTTTGAAAGCCAAACCGAGACATCATGAAAATCAAATCAAACATTCCAAAATGCTAATTCAACCCATTTTAAAATCAAAACCCTAAGAAATCAAGGCAAAAGATTAACTTTTTATTAATCTACCATGAAAGCCCTAAACATAAAACCCATTCAAGTAAAATACATAAAACTTGAGATTTTACAAACATAGGAGGGCTGAGATTAAACCCATTACCTTTCACCTTGTTTTAAGTCGTATTACCTCCTCAATCACCTCTGAAACCTTCCAAAAATATGATTTTCTTGTTAATACACACCTAAATCTGATTTAAACTTGAAAATCATTGAAAAAATCCTAAATCTGCTTTGGAAACATAAAAACAAAAATTTAAAAGCTAGGGTTTGAGTAGAGAGGTGTAAATCAGTGATTTAATGGCTTGAAAACAAATTGAATCAATGGAGAGGGATGAGATTATGAGAAGTTTATAAAAAACCTTAATGAGTAAGAAAAAATTAAGAAAATCTTACTTCTAATCACTTCCTCTTTGGGCCTAATTAGGGATTAGGCTCAAGATTCCCTAGCTCAACCCTTTCCTTTTATAGAAAAGAATGGGCTAGACCTAATTAAAACTTTGGGTGTGAATAAACTTCTTATCTAGAAGTAAGAAATTTGACCATTTAAACTAAAATAAGGACCAAAAAAATTTTGAAAAAATATCTAATAACATGTTTTAATTTCTTGGATGTTTTGGACCAAAAACCCTAAATTCAACTGCGGGGCCTATAGGGGGTCCTGCCAAACCCTAATTTTCAATAATTTTGAGAAAATACCAAAAAATTACCAATGGCTTGGATTCACTTAAAACATAAATATGAAGTTAGTTTTTATTCAAACCTTTGGAAACCACATTTATTTTTGAAAATCATCAAAAATCGATCAGAAATGGCTTAAACCACACGATGACCATCAAATGATAAATAAAATTAAATATAAACCGATTAAAGACAAAAGTTATTACAATAATGAAAAAATAAAAAAAAAAAGTAGAGAAAAATACATAAATAAAACCTCTATCATAAACAAAGCAAAGGAAATGAAATATATCAAAAATATGGGTTGCCTCCTAAGAAGTGCTAAGTTTATTGTCTTCAGCCATACGATGCCAACATTCTCAAATATGTCAGGGCGGGTGGTAGATATTGACAATGACTCTTCTCTTAAGTCTCCAAAAGGATGACTCAAAAAATTTAGAATGCATAATTTGATTATGAGTTGCTACTACAAAAGCTAGACCTCTATCATAAGCATCAAACCTAAAAATGTCTACCATAAAATATTCAGCATCACAAGTCACATGTAAATGGTTAAACACATCAAAAATATTTAGTTGAACTTTCATGTTCCCAAAGGACATATCCATTACCCTCGTCCTACAATTGATACAAGCATTCACTGTGGCAAGGAAAGGATGACCTAGTATGATAGGAATCTGATGTGTGGAGTTGGAAACAATTTTCATATCTAAGATAATAAAATCAACGGGGAAACAAAATTGGTCAACTCTCACTAAGACATCCTCAATTACTCCCTAAGGCTTATGCACAAAATGGTCAACTAGCTGCAAGGTAACTGATGTAGGCTGCAATTCACCTAACCCTAGTTTCTCTTACACCGAGTAAGGGAGGAGATTAACACTTGCACCAAGATCAAGGAGTGCCTTATTGATGGAGTGATCATCTATGATAGAAAAAATAGTGGGAACTCCAAGGTCCTTATACTTGGGTAGGGTATCAAACTTTAGAAGAGAGTTAACTTACTCGGTGAGGAAGACCTTCTTAGACACATAGGTATTGAATTTACGCTTTTGAGTACATAGGTATTTGAGGAACTTAGCATAAGCAGGGACTCACATAATGACATCTAAAAGGGGGAGATTAATTTTGACTTGTTTGAAAATCTCAAGAATTTTATCCATCCTAGTCATGTTCTTTCTAAATGGTGGGGCTATGTCAAGACATTAAGGAAAATGTGCCATAAGGATATAAGTTCCATCGGAAGTGGTCTTAGATTGTGGCTCTAGTGAAGCGGAAGGAGAGATGGACTCCTTCTCATGTTTTGCACTCACTTCTACTTGAGACTCACTCGGGGCTGTCCTCTCTAACTCCTCACTCCTATCATCTGTCACTAGTACCCCCTAACCTTAATGTCAACAATCCTCCCACTCCAAAGGGTCATTATGGAGTGAACTTGTTCATTAGAGGGATGAACTCCCTCTACCCAAAATTGACCTTTAGGGTTTTATAGAGGTTGGCTCAGCAACTTCCCCATCTCTCTCTTGTTAATAGCATTGGCTAGTTGTCCGATTTGGTTTTCTAACTTTGCTATAGATTGTGTATGGGAGTGAAGGATTTGAGAATGAGATTGTAGCTCTTATAATGCAGTTAAGACCTTCTCTTCAAAACTCGGATTCCTACTAGGTTGGACATATGAGGGTTGCACTTGATGTTGGTGGATAGGGACTAATGGAACTTGGAATGGTTGTCTAGGAGGTTGGTTTCCTATATGCCCTTGGTTTTGTGCCCGTCAGGAAAAGTTAGGATGATTCCTCCACCCAGAGTTATATGTTTTTGAAAATGGATTGCTCTTAGCCCTAGGGAAGGTGTGGGTGGCATTCACATGATCTTGGACAAGCTCAAAAAATTGAGAGGCAGAGGGGCACTCCATGATAGTATGGGCTGGACTAAGGCATATTGTGCAAGTATCTTGAATGAAGGGAGTGGGCTGATGGGTTGAAGTCATAAGGAGGTCCATCTTCCTAATCAAAGTATAACCTTTGGAGGAGAGGTCTAATGGGTATTTGACTTCATATAAGCCACCCCTAGAAGGGGCATTGTTCAATGTAGATAGTTCACTCTCATTTTTACTCAAAGCTTCATGTTGAGAGAATTTTCACTCATCCTCAAAAAATTTTCATGCCTTATTTTCATTTTTTAGCAAAAAGTACCCCCACAACTTGCATCAATAAGGTGGTGGTTTTGTTCAGTAAGACCCTCATAAAAATGATGCACTAATTGCCACTTAGGGACAACATGATGGGGAACCTTATAAGAAGGTCATTTAGTCTATCCTAACTCTCATGGAACTGTTTGGTGAGAAGTTGGGCAAAAGTGGTTATGACCTTTCTCATTTGGTTGGTCCTACCTTTGGGGAAATACTTTTTGAGGAACTCTTGTTGCATTTGGGCGATTGTTGTGATGGTGTCTAGTTCTAATGACTGGAGCCATTCTTTAGCCTTATCTTTCAATGTGAAAGGGAAAAGCCAAAGTTTGATAGCCTCATCGGTCAAGTTAGAGAGCTTGAAAGTTGTGCATAGTTCCAAGAAGTCATCTAGGTGCATATACAGGTTTTTATTGTTAAGCCCATAAAAGGATGGAAGCTTTTGAATGACATTGAACTTATTTTCATAATTTTGAGCAGCGATCATTGGCAACCTAATGCATGGAGGAGAGGTGTACTCATTGGGAGTGTAATACTCCCTTAGAGCATTGAGAGGTGTATCTACTAACTGATGCTCAATCTTGATGATGGGGGAAGTAGTGGTAGATATGGTAGAAGTGGTGGAATTGATGGGATAATGGGCAAGGGTGAAGGTCAAGGGCAACTTAGCTCTCATATGTGTTTGCTTAGGCTCAGGATCAAGTGGTGCTAATAGGGGCAGCAAGGAGTGACAACCATGCATACATTACAAACACACAACACAATGGAAAGTGTAAGGGAAATAATAAGCAAAAACTAACTAAGCTGAAAAAAAACTAAAGAGAGAAAATGATATTGCAAACCGAAGAGAAGCACTATGCTTGCCAATGTCTACTTGTGGCCACAAGTGGAGTGACCACAATCTTCAACTCAACCTACAAGATGAAATTAAAAAAAAAGTACGTTACTAAGAATTAACCTAAAAACTAAAGTAAACTGAAACAAAAGTAACTATAATTATCCTACTACTAATTTAGTAACAAATCGACGTTGTCCCTGGCATCGGTGCCATAAACTTAATCATTTATAATTAAACATTTTGCAAGTGTACAAGGTAATTGTACTAGGATAAGTATTTAAGGGTTGTCGAACTTCAGCGACTGATGAATTAATACTGAATCTAAGAGAGGAATTTGTTTATTAAAAACTAAAAGAACTTAGACTTTAATCAAGCAAAGGAAGTAATCAACTAAATTAAAAGGAAGAGATCAATATGACAAAAATTTCTTAGTAAATCAAATCTACCATAGAACGATAACAATGTTTTAACCTTTAATCTAAATCTAGTGTGAATATGAACAAATATTCTCATCTACAAGCTAGAATTACTTCAAAAAGAATTATTAATTAAGTTCATGACATGAACTATCTTCGACAATAGCACGAATCATCTACACTAAACTATACGCATGACTCGTCTAATCTTAGTATAACTCATCCAATTCATTAATTATAGGAACAATAAAACTATTGCGTGACCATCTTATCTAAATCAAAGAAATTGGAATCAATGTAAATATCAAAACCACATCAATCTATCATCTACAAGACAATAAATCAACATAGATTTCAATAAACATGAAAACTCTTCTATTAAAAAGGAAATCTTTGTCATACAATTGTCATTGTTCACCACTGAGATCTAAATTAAAAAGAAAAAAAACTAAAACTTATCCAGCCTTCCATTGTAAAAGAAAGCACTTGAATTACCATTGAAAACTTTGAATAATCTTCCATCTTCTTCTTGCTTCTTCTCTACAAAAAATCTACTGGAATCCTTCAATTTCAAGCCAAATATGTCTTTATGAAGGCATAAGAATTATACGAGAAAGTCTAATATGAAAAGGACTCAAAATTAGCCAAAAATAGGAAACTACCCACTATCCTGTTTCAACGCCCTGCATGCTTGTTCGAACGGCTATATAATTTCTTCAATTTGGACAGTTTTGTTTAGTTTCATGTCCAGCTTCTATTCAAGAACCTAAGCCTGTTCACTTGACAATTCATAATCCTGTCCAATTTTCTACTCTATTTATAAAGCTCTTTCTTCACGTCCATATTAATTTCTGACTTGTTTCTAACTCCGAAAAGTTATCCAAATCATTTTAAAGTATATTAAGAGTGTTTGGAATTATTCTAAATATCATCTAAGGCCTTCAATAAGCTCACCTTACCTACAAAACATAAAAACTTTTCATTTAGACATATAGAATATACATAAAATCCCAACTTGATTTTAATACATGCCAAACCTACTAATAGCTCCAAAATTAATTAATAATTAAATTCAAATCTTAATATAAATAAACAATAACTAACTCTAAATTAACCTAATCTATACTAGCAAGTAAGGTAAAAAGGCATAATATATATATATATATATATATATATATATATATATATATATATATATATATTTCATACTTATCAGTCAGCCACCAAATAAAATGTGATTAGACAATTAGGACATTTAAATAACACTCGACTATGATTCGTCCTCCCTAGAGGCGAATGAGGATTGCATGGGTTTACTCATCCACCAACTGGGGTTGACAAACTTATGATTGAGCGTTATTTAAATGGACAAATCATTATACTTTTTTCTTAGTCGGATGACCATCTTGTGCTCATGGAGATAGATGGTGTTCGATCCATCTCGAGCATTATCCTAACAATCTTCTGATAGTCTCACCAATTTGGGTCTTGATCTAACCAGAGATCTTGATTTATAATGGCCAATTCGAGTTGAGTCTAGCATCAGAAATTGGAAACAGATGCGTGTTTGATGCTAGCAAATTGGGAACAAATGCATGTTCAATGATAGCGAAAAGGAGTGACTCTTCATAAATTGATCGCTAATTTAATGTTATTGTCCTATTATCGATATTATGACATTAGGAGATCATGTAATTGGTGACACACAATGTAGAAAAATATTATATTCATTGAGTTTATTATCGTGTAATTGGTAAAACGTAAGCTTTTCACCGTGTTTTATGTTACAAGATATGTTTACAGTGTAGAATGTTTACAAAGAAAAAATCAAAATATCATGTTATTCACAACTCAATTCATTAGTAAAGCATGTTTCTAAGAACACGACTGTACAATGACATTTCCTCCAATTAGCTAAAGAAAGGGGGTGGAAAAGGCAACCCCGATTGGTGTTCCCCCTCCTTACATCATTTTTCTACTCTTTTAGTCACCCTCATTCAGTTTGTAGTTAGACCATTACCCACATTTGGAGGGTCCTCTTGTCACACTGCCGCACCTGCCCGACCCGAGCTGAACTTGGTCCAGGGTCTGGTCAAACCACACAGGGTGACTAAATTGCATTGCAGAAGTCTTTAACCCCTTAAATCGGGTACTTAAGAAAAACACAGAGTCGCACACCTTCATTCCTTTGTGCAAGAGAAATAAGGTAAAATAAAAGAAGATAATGATTCTGAAATAAATCTTCACTCTCAACCCACATACATATCATCCTGAGCTGACACATAGCTCGAAATCAGAAAATCTAAGACAAATCTAAGAGCATAAGATACACATGAGTCTGAAACATAAACCACCAAATAAGATGTTCTACAATCATAATAGCATAAATCAAAAGACAAAACAATGTCTAAAGGCATCCATGCCTATTCCCATGCATATCCCGATCGTCCCTCATATAAGGAATCCTTATTAACTGTATGTCATGCAATGCAGCCCCCAAAATAAAACACATAAAGAGGAGTGAGTAAAATTCAGTAATGTTTGAAATACTGTGACATTAACCAGAAAACCATCATGACACACCAAAATGGAAATTTAGATCTATATTTACATAATATCCCCATTTCTGATAAATTCCCTTACCATACCCCTATTTACTCATAGGTAATCATCTTGCATACAAGTATCTCATACATATAAATCATGGCATGCATAATCACATCATGGCTTAATATTCATCCTGCATAATAAGTGATTCTCACACAATCACATTCATAATTATGCATATTAAGTCATTCTCCTTCATAACATTCAACCTGCATAAACACGTGTCTTCAACTCGTAATCACATAATACATATTCATATCATTCATCCATAGACACCCTGCACAATAAGAGTCTCAATCACATGATACTAAATCATGTCTAATAAATCATATTCACATGTGTCACATAATCTCAATTATCCCTACACAACCTGTGTAACCTGGGCATAATATTATCTCATACACATGCATTATCAACAAATGTGAATGTCTCCATCATGGAGAGAAAAACGATCAAGCTACACAGGCTGGACATAGTCCAATTTCCACACAGGAAACATAAAGTATTCGGGGTAATCAGCCCCTAAATCTGCTCCCCTTGGACAATCCTGATCAAGGATGTCTGAATTTCACACAGAGAACCTAGAGCAAATATGTTCACCTTGGACATTTTTTGCAGTGGGAAGAGTCCGAATTCCACACAGGAAATCTAGAATATGTGGTAGCTAGTGCACGAAGGCATACCACTCTAAATTATCAGGGTCCAGATGACTACTTCAAGAAATATTAACCACAAGACAAGTACACAACTTGTCCTCATTCAACTCAACTCAATATCAACTTAGATCAACTCAACCCGGGGAGTATCCATGTTCCACACAGGAACTCAAATCGAAATTATGTCCTTTTGGATGAACCAATTTTTGATAAGCCCACGATCGATTAATCCGGCATGCAATCTCCCATCATTACATCAAATTGATCAACCACGACTAAATACAGTAAAGTCTCAATCGAAAATTCGTTTCATGATGCATGCAACATGGTACATACATGAGAAAGGTATTCATAAATCCTAATTCATGATAAGTGCTCTCATCAGCCCGTCATGTATCATTTATAATAATAATACTAAACATCATCATAATCATCCATCACATGTGTGTGTACATGGTAAAAACAACTAATTCTAAGCACATGAACATGCCTTGTAATTAACTCCTCATCTTACCACACATGCAAATTAACATCTTCTCATGGTTCCAACTGAAATTATGGGTAAAAACCATAAAAAATAATCAATCAAGTCAAGTGTAACCTCATACTAAACCCATGCAAGCATATTCACACTGCACTTGCATCTATACATAACACCATTATTCACCCATAATTTAACCTCATTATATGAAGACATACAAGTTCCTTCTCATGCTATAATCTTGTTGGAATCATGCTTAAAACATAAGGAATAATTCAATCATGAATTCAAGATAAGCAATACTAACATGTGTAGCCAACAACATACAATTTCTCATAATACATAAATACTCTTCATAATTTCCAACATCAATAACATGCCCTTCCATTGACTCATTTTAGAATATATTACTCAACATGAACATAAGAAATAGTTATTAAGAATAAAAATAGGAAAAATGAGCTAAAATACACAAAATAGCTAAGACTATTGTGTTGGCATTCGATTGGCCTGCATGGCCGTTAGATCGACACAACAACAATTCCTAGTTTGTCTTCCCCACTTCGAATTCAAAACCGAAACTTCACATACACTTAATAAAACATCAAATCTCATCCCCAAACTTCATGATAATCAACTCCTTGCTTCCAGAACATTAAATCTAGTCATTACTAAACATAAACCCTAAGAAATTTCCTCAAAGATTAAACCTTTCTCAAATCACCATTAAAGATCATAATCATGGAACCCATTTCAAAACGTCAACATATCTCGAATCTTAAACCATAGCAATGTTTAAGACTAAAACACTTACTTTCTAACAAGTTCTTGATTCGAAATGGCTCCTTAAACACCTTCAAAACCTACCCAAAAACTTGATTTTTATTAATAATTCACAAATCCAATTTTAAAACACCTAAAACCTTCAAGAATAAGTAGATCTAGGGTTCAAGAGACCCAAAAATAAAATTTTAAATATTAGATTTTGAAATAGAAACCCAAATCAATAGTTTTTGTGTAAAAATTGAGATTAATCCAAAGCAAAGGAAGTGATTTGAAAGATTTAAGCAAAACCCTAATGGATTAATAAAATATTAAACAAAATCATACCTTATGGGGATTAGGCTCCTAAGCTCCTAGTCTCAGCCCTTTCCCAATTGAGAAAGTGGCTGGGCCATTCCTTTTATAGTAAAAAGGAAGGGTAGACCTAATTAACTAGTGGGGTACAAATAAGGTTTTACACCAAAGATGGTAAAACTTGCTTATTTGAAACCTAATTGGATGTCTAAATTTTTTGAAATAACTGCTAAAGGTCTTAGGTTAATGTTAGGGTCATTTAGGGCTAATAACTCCAAATTCACAAGTGGGGCCCATTGTGGGTCCCACCCTCTAACTTTTCAGAAAAAATAGTAAAAATTCCAAAATTTTGAGAAAAATCCTAAATGACTTAAAATAAGTTAAACACCTTAAACATGAAGAAAATTTTAAATAAAACCTTCTTTAACCACTTTAATTTTAAAAATAGTCTGAAACTTTAATTTTAAAAATTGCGGACGCCCCGCTACTTCAGTGGGATAGGTGGGTTAAAAGTAGGCAAAACTCTAGTTAATGCCCATTAGTGCCTAACCACTGATGACTATAATGGTTCTCAATATGTCAATTTATAGGTTTTTGTAGAGTACCATTTTTTGTAGTAGTCAGACACATAAAAGTGTCTGTGATCAATTGTTACAATTGCATGTTTACATGGTAGCCCCAAATGCGGAAACTTTCATCATGTGTAGCTACATTTGACCAGATTTACAACATCCTTTTCAATACATATCACGTAAATGAGAACACGATAAATGATCAATATTGTGTTATCGCATACACGACCCGTAACGCTAACCATATGATCACACTATATCATGTTATTAGAACATATAAACTTACACGATATGGACAATAATGTATAAAAGTACAAATGATATGGACAATAATGTATAAACATATAAACTTACATGATAGTAATTGAATTTTACTTGGTAGTATAGCGAGCTAACTTGGAATTCATATATTGTTACTCGCAATACATGCACATTCGTTGCTTGTTCTCTTATATTTACGATGTGTTTACGGGCAAATGAGGCTAACTGTATAGTCAAATTTTGTCCATTGGTCCGACATTTCTCAAATAGTACAATTATGTGCTTCCTTGTAGGCTCAATTAACCGAGTTGTAGTCATCGACTTGGCTTTTTTAAACATTGTATTTGAACTTTCTGACCTGTTTGAGTTGATGGTTCTATATCTTTTTTCCTAAAAATGTAACATTGTTGCAATGCTCTGAACCTATCTTATTTAGCCAAACAAAATATTTCAGGATTATGTTCTTTAATATTGTTCATTATTTCATCTTACACGTTCTGTCTGAAAGTTTCATCTGCCATATGGAGCTGGTTCTTTAGGTAGTTGTCATTAAATCTATCCAACATATTTGCTATCATGTGACGGATGCAATATCCATGGTGTATAGAGGGAAAATTCTACTTAATAGCATTTGCCAAGCCCTTCATTCTATCAAAAATAATTGTATCCAACTCGGCTAAAGGATTAGAAAATAGATTATTTGTATGCAATTCAAGAAACCAACAATATGTTTTCTCACCCGTTCTTGACCACTGCAAATGCAATGCATAGCATATTATTGATCCTGTCTAGTGCAGTTTTTACTAATACCTATCCATGATACATTCCCTTCGAGAAAGTCGCATCTACCATTAGCAATGGCCTAAACATTGTTCTGAATGCTGTAGCAACTGGCCCAAACATCCAAAATACTCTTTTAAAATTGTACCCCAGATAGGTCCTAGAATTTCACATGATTTGATTTGGACAACTAGACTTCCAAGATTTATCCTTTCTATCTGAAGTCCATATGCAAGAAGTCTAATGACTTATTTTTCGATTATGCCCAATTCGTGAGGTCATGGGTAATTATATAAATTTTAGGGTTTTCAAGGGATGAAATATCCATATTTATTTAGAGCTTGAAGTAACAAACGTAATGGATCAAAGAACATGCGAAATGGAGGTTGAGAGCAAAAGTTATGACCTCAGGAATGTGCCACATGGGTGCAACTCAGTTAGAAAATGCTCGATAACCTATCCATGTACGGTCTAGTACCAAAGGGCCTGTTGATAGGAGTCTATTGGTACCAAGAATATGTGATTTTGACATCGGGATAGAGAGATATCACATTTTTGAAGTTTAAAATAAAATAAAATAAAATAAAATAAAATAATGATGCATCAAATAGAATTGATGATGTATCAGATAGGACTAATGACGTATCAGATAGAATTGATGACGTATCAGATAGGATTGATGATGTAGCAGATAAGACTAAAGATGTATCGGATAAGATTGATGAGATGTCAAATAGGATTGGTGACATGTCAGATAGGACTAGTTAGTCCTATCTGCCATGTGTCAGCCTCATGTCTATCTATTTTCCCTATAAATTGCATCCAGTTTTCCGAATTTTTAGACTATTACATGTCTAGAAGCTTCTTTTCTTCGTTTCTAACTCGTTCTAAGTCCAATTCGAGTCGTTCAAGAAGCATCTCCAGAAAGAGAGTTTTCTCGTTCATTCAGAGTTTGTTTCTATTCGTTCAAGAGGCTTTCTTAGCTAATTTGAGGGTGTTCTATGTCCATGCCTCAAGTTGGCAACCATATAAAGGGGAAACGTCTCTGAACAAGAGGAGGCTCTGCTTGTCACCCTCACACCCCAAAGAGAGAAGTGGCCAGGAGCAAGAGGAGGTTCTGTCCTCCATCATCTGCCCACAATGAGAGAAGTGGCCCCAAGTAGGGAAGGCTCTATCCTCCACTGAAGGGCCACGCAGTGGGAAAAATGTCCCTGGAATAAGGGGAGGTTTTGTCCACAACTTATGGGTATGGAAAAAGAAAAAAAGTCTCCGATTGTCCATCACCTTTGGGCCCTAATAAGAGAAACATCCTGGGTTAAAGAGGGGTGATGTCCACTGACTTCGGTGAAATGAGAAAATGTTCTAGAATTAGGGGACGTTTGGCAAACAATTTGAAGTAGAAAGAAAATGACTTTGTAAGAGAATTGATTTTTGATAAAAAAAAAAAGCAAAAATATGATACGTTTGGTTAGGGTTTTTTAGGATGATTTCAAAAAGAAATTAAATTTAAGCTCACTTTTGATTTTCATATAAAAATGATAAAAATACCCTTCAACATAATAGGTAAAACGGATTTGACTAATGGGTAAAATGTCTTTTCACACCTTTTCAAACCAGAAAGCGATTTCTTCAAGAACTCACCTCATGAGGAGAGTTCTTGAAGAAATCAGATTTTGGGTCAATTCAGTTTGAATTGACCCAAAAGTTGACTTTTGTTGGGAAAGTCATTTTAATGCTAAATGACCCTTTCATACGGTTTTTAGCTCAGAAAGTGATTTCTAACCTAAACAAATCACTTTCCACTCATAAAATCTACCTCCCAAACAGTCCCTTAGAGAAGGTTATGCCCATCATCTCCAGACGTCAAAAGGAGGATGCCTTGAGAATTGAGCAACACTGAACACCGTTACTTCTGGAACTACAGGGGAGTAAGTGTTTCTGACTTTCTAATTTAATATAATTTATATGCATGCACATTTTAATTAGTAATATTAATATACTAATTAAGATATATGATTTGCTATGATCTGATAGATTCTGATATGTTTTGATTCGATCTACTTTGATACGTTTTGGTTTTGTCCCATCGATAAAATACTCTGTTTTGATCACATATGGTCCGATACGATATGGTATGATTTGATATTTACTCTGCCTTGTGATAGAGTGGGATGTATGATTCCATAGATTTATTGGCTTCCATTCGACCCCAATAATTTATGAGATTACCATTTGACTCCAAATGATTTATTTGGATATAAGGATATACGTATTTTAACGTGTATGATTTTGTAATGCTTGATGCATGTATTAGCCGTTAGGCAGAATTACACTCGGATCTGATTGTATTGGAATAACTTCATGGATGTTATCCAATACATACACAGGCAACAATTGGCAAGGTTGGCCCGACCCAAATTAGTTGTAAAATTTGGTTTGTTTTGGCCTACACACAACGGAGTGCTAAAGCTCCGTATTGCATAGAGAAACATTATGACTCTCGCACTTAGAGTCTTCCACTCCTCGTCAGTCTAGTTTTGGTTTTTATGCAAATAAATTAATTTACTCCAATTTTGTTTTCTTAAACCCCCGGTCCAGGTCGAGGTGTTACAAATGGTATCAAAGCTTTTCTTTGTCTACGAGAGGAAAATGTTTTAAAAATATATAGGGGTTTGATTTGAAGCCCAATTTTAAATTGGAATCAATCTCAAATCTTCTTCTAACTATGTTACATAGAATTTAAGATTTTCTATTTTGCAAGTGTTGCAATGAATTTAACACTAATTCCGAATTTGAACTCTCTGTTTTGTATGTATGACATCGGATTCAAGAAGAACTCATATTTAGTGAATTTTGATTTTTAAATCAGGAATAATTCAAATTTTTGTGTGGACTGGATTTGATCTGAACTTTGATTTTACGAATTCCAATTTTTAATTTGAATTAATCAAAAATATTTGTTCTGAATCTGTTACATGATTTAAAAAAATAAATTAGTAACTTCGGTTTTAAATGGTTTGTCAAATTTATTTTAAACGACAATAGAATTACCAAGGAGTAACCACCAAATGCCTGTTGTGTAGGACACAAGACACTAGTTGAAGACTCTTAAATTAATTCAACTGAGGTATTGAAATTTAATTCGATTTCGAATTGTCTATTTTAGAAAATTCATTTGATTAAGAAATGAATATATTTTAAAAGACAATGGAACTACCTAAGAGTGACTACAAAAATACCATAGTATAGGACGTGAGTGTTAGTAGAAAACTCTAAAGATAGTTTTGTTGGTATATTGAAATAAGAATTCAACTTCATTTTGAAAAGTTCAACAAATCTATTTTGAAAGATAGTGAAACCACTTAAGAGAAACCATGAAACACCCATGGTATGGGACATGAGGTTTTAGTATATAGCTCTAGTGTTAGTTATGCCGATGTGTTGAAATTAAAATTCGACTTAAATTGTTCGTTTCAAAAAAATTCATTTGCTTATCAAATGACTTAGTTTGAAAGGCGGTAGAGTTGCCAAAGAGAAACCACTAAACACCCACAATATGGGACGTGAGTTGTTAGTGGAAAGCTCTAAGGTAATTTCTGCCGATATATTCACAATGGACCCAATTTTGAAATGTTTATATTTCAAAAGTTAATTTTTAGAAAAATAGTGGAACTACCTAGGAGGAACCACTAAATACCTGTCATATGGCACACGTGGTGTTAGTGGACCACTCTTGGGTTAGTTCTGCTAGGGTGTTAAAATTAAACTCAATTTCGAAATGTAATTATTTTGAAAATTTTCTTTAACTTAGAGCGAATTATTTTCCATTGGACAATGGCATTCCTTAAGGGAAACTGCCAAATACCCGTGGTATGGAATATGCGGTATTAGTGGACTGCTCTAAGGTTAAGTCTGCTGGTGGATTTGACATAAAATTGAGTTGAAATCCTCTGTGTATTGTAAAGTGAATTGAAATTATTAAAGTTGTCTCTTATGGATAGTAGAATTACTACGAAGAAGCCATCAAACGCCCGTGGTATGGGACATGAAGGGTTAATAGATAGATCCAAGGCTGATTCTGCTAGTGCATTGAGACGAATTTCGATTTCAAATCTAGTTTGGTTTGAACTATTTGTTCTTACTATGATTTAAATATGGAATGTAAGCCCTAATGTAATTGTAAAAAGTCTATTTTCTATCGGTGGATTTCATTTCCTAAAGACTCTAAGAAAGTCTAATTTCTATATAATGAATTTTGCCGGATGTTTTAATTCCAAATGACTATGCGAAAAGGTTATGATTGACATCTGTTTCTAACAAAGAAATTTTATTTGAAATTTTGATCTGATGCGTACAATGATATGTGGGTGCTTGCACTCTTTGGATATCCACTAAGAAAAATAATCCTTTTTGGCACGTGCATATAGGTGTGGAGCATCATGGGAAAGCTCCTATTCTTCTAAGCCTTTCGCTACCCCATGAGTATCGAGTGGAACGTCATTTGGTATCACAGCTTTGGTTTTCTCTTCACTTGGACGAACTAACAATTTGTGCATATGTTTCTGAAACAAATTATTTATGAATGATTCATTTTATGACAAACAATTTCATGAAAAAGATTATAATCATTTTCATAGATTTTCACTTAACATTATTTTAGATTTAAACTCAAACTACAGTGTAGGGGATTTTAAATTCTATATTTATTCTTATTAGCCATGATTTCTGGAAAAATATCACATTTGTAAAATGATTTACATGCATTACATTTTGAATATGTGCACTTTCTGGGTAGTTCTTGGGTAAAACCTAGGATTATCAGTGCATTCTTTGGATACCAACTGAGAAAAATAATCGGTTATGTCGTGCGCATATAGGTGTCGAGTATCATGGGAAAACTCCTATCTTTCTGAGCCTCCCGTTGCCCCATGAGTGCTGGGGGGAACGCTGTTCGATATCACAGCTCTGATCTATCTGTTCTAATTTTGACAATTTATCTAATTTTAAAATAATAATCTGATTATGTTATCATATTTTGATTATGTGCTCTATTAGATGTTTTAATTTTGAAATTTTTGATATCTATTTCTGGATTAATCTATCTTCTCTGCTCTAATTCTAAAAAAATAATTTATCCAATTTTAAAATTTAATCAGAATCTGTATGATATTATTTATTTGATTTTAAATTAATCATTGGATTTTGTTTAAAGTGTTTTATCTGATCATACAATATCAGATTATGTTTATGAAAGTTCTATCCGATCTTAAATTATTGGATCCTATTTATGAATGTGTAAATCCAATTTTTATCTATCAGATTCTATTTACTAGTGTTTATTCCAATTATAATTTATCAGATTTCATTTCGCTTTATTTGCGTAATTATCATATTATGTTTGTATGTGTTTGTCACGATCAGAGACAATAGTACGAGGCATGCCCTGTAGTTTGGCCACCTCCTGAACAAAACCACCAAGTACCGTCGTTTTTGCAAACTAGCAACACCAAAGACGAGTAGGAACTTGTGATAGAGTGGATGATCCCAGACTGAAGCATGTCAGCCACGAGACGCTCTATCTCTGACTTCTAGATGTGAGGATAGTGGTAAGGGCGGACATTGGCTAGGACGCCCCAGGAATGATGGGGATATGGTGGTCGTGAGGCCGTATTGGAGGAAGACCCTTTGGTTCAGCAAACACATCCCGATGCTCCACCAATAACTCAAGAAGATCTAGGGCTGGCTCATCTTGAGGCACCTCGACTGTTGCCCACTGATGCAAGAGGAACCCTTGGGGTGTGAACTGGAAGAAAGAACTCGCCGACTTAGCTGAGAGGAGGGTGCTTGGCCGGGACCCTTTAATCTGAACCCCTAAACTTCGAAGTTCATAACCATGTCTTTGAAGTTCCAAACCATGTCGCTGAGCTCCTATAACCATTGAACCCCTAACACCATGTCTGCCCCCTTTGTGGGCAGTAGGAAGAGATCGGTGATGAAGGTGTGGCCCTGAATGGCGAGGGTGGCCTGAGCACAAATGTCAGAGCTCCAGAGATGCTTCCCATCACTGATCAACACATCTAAGGGCTTCAAATCGGACACAAAGCAGCCAAGACGCTGGGCCACCTTGTCATTAATGAAGTTGTGGGTAGACCCACTATCGACTAAGATGGCCACTTGTTGTCACTTGAGGTGGCCTTGAACCCGCATCGTATGAGGAGTGAATGCCCCCGAGAAGGCAGTACATAAATTTCAGGCTGAATGTCATCATAATGGGATGAGTTTGCCCTGTCCTCCATGTCCTCTGCCTCAATCTCCTCCACGAGGAGGCTGCCCTTGACAGAACAGTAGTGTCCTGGAACGGACTTCTCATCACAACGGAAACATAGTCCCTTGGACCGACACTCCTCCATCTGTACCAGTGTAAGACGACGGACAATTTGGCCCAACAGCGGGGATGGCTCGCCAAGTCGGCCTGGCTCTAGGCTATTGTTCGAGCCGGCAAAGGGGCTAGCATTGGTGCTGGAACGTGGGAAGGTCCCAAGCCGTCCCCCTCTCTGCCGTCGGGCCAACTTCTCCTCCTCAATTCACACATGACACACGACATCCCACATGTTGGCGCATGGAAAGTGGCACATCTCCTTAGAAATCTTTGGTTTGAGACCTCTCTTGAACATGCTCACCAAGGCGGCCATCGGCCAGCCGGGAAGGCAGTTGACCACTTTCATGAACTCCGAGTAATAGGCCCGGACGGTGGTAGTTTGGCGCAGCATTGAGAGCATCTTGTTGAAGTCTTGGAACTCATTTAGGCCAAACTGAATGCACAACTCGTCAAAGAAGGCGGCCCAAGTGGAGTAGCGCACCTCCTTCTCAAAACTTTGGAACCAAACAAAAGCGTCCCCATCGAGGTGAAGGCCGCTTTGCACAGCCGTTCAACCTCCGAATGCATTCCCTGGTAGGCGAAAAACTTTTCAGCCTTGTACAGCCATTCCATTGGGTCGTCGTCTCCATTGTAGCGTGGGAACTGTAGGCGGGCAAACAAGGCTCCGCCCTTCCTCGTGGTCTGCTGCGGGGTCCCGGTACTCCTACCATTCATCCACCATCTCCTAAAACAAGTTTCTAGGAGGCGGCATCATTGGGGCATTTTACCGAACACCGGACATGCCTCGTACACCCCAGGCCTAGTGCCTCTTATCCATGGCTTGGTTGACTGTGCCAAAGCTCACATGACCTTGGAGAAGGCGCATATCCTTGTCTGCCGGTGCCGAAAGGTCAGAGGCGTGCAGTTTGGGGGCCTAGGATGGACCCCCCTTCTCCATGGTAGTAGTTGATGGTCTAGGCAGAAGAGGCACTGAGCGCTCTGCCTGGAGCTAAGCCACTGCCAGGCCCAGTCTACCTTGGCCACGCCCACACTCAAGGACTGAATTGCCACCAGATTTACACAAAAGTTGGTTCGCCGGTGGTCTCTAGAACTATCTTCGGGCTGTCCGCTTAGGCGAGAGCCTCCTTCTCAGGTTGAACTTCAGGGGCCGCGGCAGCTAATTTGCCTCGTGCCATGGCTGAGGATCGTAAAAGCTCTGATACCAATGATGTGCCGATGTGGCACAATCGGTACCTTGGAGTTTTACACAGGGAAAGGGAAGGAAGAAAGGGAAGAAGAAAGTGAATATCCAATTGCATAAACCAACAAAGGGAGGGGACGACTCTCCTATAGGAAGCCGCACCCTCCTACCTTGGGAAATGTGCAGCTAGTGGGCCGAGCTATTTCATGGTCCACTAGCATTTCTAACACAGTTTAATAATCCAATACATATGCAAATACTAATCAAATACAAAGAAAAATAGCCTAATATACTGAAATAGAAGGTAAATGAAGAGTCTAATGAACATGCACAACATGGGCTTCATTAGATGCGCTTCATAAGGCGGACCTCTTGCTGAATTTCTAGGTTCTACTTGGAGGGTTTGACATAACGGGAGCGAGCTCTACTCCTTAGAGCCCGGGGGGACGTGGACCCTGTCACGGCCTGGATTTTTAAAAGTATTTTTAAATAGCATGAATAGTAAGTAGCGAGAAATTTTTTTTTGTTTGAATACAAAACAAACCATTCGATTAAATATCCAGGTCATGATAACTGGGGTTCACAAATACGAATATCAAATCATACGATATTATTAATGTTTGAAAATTCATAAAGACCAGCTCATCCATCTAAGTACAAGTCCATCATCCGTCTGAAAATAAATAATAAGTTGACTCTCACGCTTAAGGTACACTTACGTACTGGAGTTACAGAAACGCAGAAACCTCTTGTGCACGCCTGCCTTGGTCTCACTTTTCGTCGCCTGGAGAATCTGCAACAAAGCAAACCAAACAACAACCACAACCACAATAGAGCATCTCCGCCCACAGGAGAAGAGCTTCCAAAGGACAAAAGGTTTTATTAATATTTTCTAGATCGGGCCAACATCACCCGATGTTAGCTGCCTACGTACTCATCAGACAACATCTCCAATGTTTCCAACAAGATCGGATCCAAACGTAGTTCTGCCTAGAAACTACTCTATCCTAAGAAGCATAGCATCACACATGCAATGCTTAGATATTTTCAACCTACATTTTAGTAAGTCCTTTAACCGTTCCACTTGTCTAATTAAAAAGCAATATCAAACATTGTTATTAATTATCTATCCCTTGTTCGATAATTAAAACTATCAAATCTGCAACTCGAAGATGACTCGCCCCTCGAGAAATCTCCAAACAAAGTACTCCAGCCTTGGAGTGGACTGCTTAACAGCAGCTTGACCCAAATCCCCAGGGCTCTCAATAGCCTGCCACGAATTTGGAGAAGAGGATCCCAACTGTGCTCATGGACACAGATTGGCAAGAAACACAAGCCTTCCATGATGCTCATGTAACTCCGCTTTTCGTACGTACTAAATAGTCTTGGGAAGACCTGCGGGAGACCCGCGGTAAAGACCCTCTGGTTAATACCCAAACCAGCGTGGTGATGAAGATGCATATTGCAATCTCCACCTTCCCAACATTGGGAGAAAATGTCTTATAAGACATTACTAATATATCCATAGAAGCCTCAGGTCCTTATGACCATTGACTCCCTCAAACATCTGAAACTTAGAATAGATTATTTTCATCCAGTCAAGTAACCACTCAACCATGTGGGTCCTCTTCACCTTGTGAATCGGCCCACTAAATAGCTCATCCACTGAGCTATGACTCAGAGAACATCCCAAAATCACCCTCGGTTCATTAACCAAGGTCAAAATCTATGTCATGGCCCCGTTCACTCCATGAACTAGTCCCAACCCTAAAGAGGGTATTTTAGTCATTATCTTTATTAGGTGTTCTCCCCACAAACCAACAGCAACCCATGTCTCTTGATTAATCTTCATTAATCTTAAGTTACTGATATAAATCAATACATCAATATCAAAAGCATGTATCAGCATAAATAATCATGCAATCATACAAACGTATAAATAATAAACGGAGGCCCATTGCATTCATTTGCAAGACTAGGGCTCAGAGAATTCAAACTCGATATGTAAATTAACGTATTCCACGAGTGACGTACATAAAGCCCTAGTGGATTTCTGCACTGTGCTACAGACACGTATAATACACTGCCCTAAACCCTGAGAATTAGGGTTTTCCATTGGTTTCCCATGACGCTGTGACCTGTCAAGGTCTTCGTGTCACCTACCGGTCACACCCCTTCCTTTTGAAGTCGTTTATAGGGTACCTTAACTCTTGATTCACTAGGTCATCCGTTTCGACAGAAACAGAATATATTGCCCCTAAGGGCATTAGGGTAATTTTACTACCTAAGGTATGATACCCTCCCTTGGGTCATTCTAGTCATTTTACTACCCCTCTATTGATTTAAGTCATTGACCTCTCACAAGGCTCCACTCTCAGACCGACTCACGCTTCCATTCACACGAATGTGGGCGGGTCCACTTAAAGGGTATTTTTGTCATTTGGTTTAAGGCCTTAATGACATCCAATGGGTCCAAAATTAGGGTCAAGGGTACTACTTGACTTCATGGACTCTATGTAATTTTCCTGGCATGTGACGGGGTAGTGAACCCCTTGAACCGACCCAAATTTTGACTAACGGTTTACTATAAACACTAAGGGCAAAATGGTCAATTAACCACTCACTGGGATTTTTCTTCACTATTTGGTCTATAATTTGATAACCAATTGGACTCTCATTGAGAATTTTTTCAATTTTTAAATCAACTCCTAGGCTCCTGGACCAGGGCCCCGAAGTCGGGTAAATGGTTCTCACACGATGATTTAACTACCAAGGGTAAAAAGGTCATTTCACAATCTCTAGGATTTTTTCCCAATCTGAAACTGGGTCAGAATAATCCCAAACCTCTCCAGGTCCAATAGTAATTTTCTAGGATTTGTTTGACACAATTAACCCCCTGAACCGGACCCGGTTCAGGGAATGTATATTGTTTTTTTTAAACTCGGGCCGAATGGGTTGGTTCACCCCGTCTGGCCCGGCCCGAAACAGAGCCCGATGACCCGCTGGGTCGTCTTCCTCACAACCGGCCCAGGCTGCCGCTCTATGGTGAGGTCTGGACAGAAATGAATCGCCGCTAGGCGGCGACTCCGACCAGCCCAGCCCCGCCGCTGTCCGGTGGCCGGCTGACTCAAAAAGGGGCCTTTCTTCCCTTTCTTTCTCTTACTGCTCGTGCAGCCAGGGCTATTGCTGCGGCAGGGCGCCATGGCCGACAATAGGCCGGGCTCGACCGGGATCGCCTTAGCTCAGCGATTCCGGGAACCCAATCCTTCTTCCGGCCAGCGGCTGCCCACCTCCGTCCGGTGGCGGGTTTGATCTCAATTTTTATTTTTTATTTTTTTGCATGACGGCCTGTAGCGGCAGTTTCACTGCCACCGCCAAGGCCGCCGGAGTCAGGGCCGCCGTGTCCAAAGCCACGGCCGCCACGGCAAGGGCCAGCGGCCCCCTTTCTACAGTGATTCTGGCGACTAAATATTTAATGAACAGTATTTGCAGAAATATGCAGAAATTACTATAATTTTTTATTAAAATTAATTAATGACATTTTCATCAGTCTCAGTGGGAAATCTTACCTCTAAGGTCGAGTTGTTGTCGATCCACTGCCGCCAACACCTCGCCGGAGTCTCGCCGGAAAATTCACTTTCTTTCACCGTCCAAAAAGCTCCTCAATCAGGCAAAAGACCCCCCTCAACCCTAAGAAGGCCTTTTATAAGCATGGGATTAGGGCTCCTAATCTCATGAGAAATTAGGCATCAAAAACCCAATTTCGGAACAGTAATTGATCGGGCCCGCATAGTGACTTAAACGGACAATTCGCACGTTCAATTTGGGTAAACGGGTCCTGTACGATATGTTCAACTTCAGACGGTCGTATCTCCCTTACCCGAACTCTGATTCGTGTTCTTGGTGGTGTTTCGAAGCTCTTTCTGTCTACTTTCCATCCATATATATATCAGCCACCAAATCCAATCATTGTTTAATTTATTCCAATAAAAATTTCAAGGGGTCTAGCACCCTAATTTCCACGTGTACTTCTTCGGGAATTTAGAAAATTCCCGGACGTTATAGACCCCCTACACATGGCCAAGCCCACAACAGGGTCGATCCCTTGCTAAGCACAGGTCCGACCATCAACACTAATTCATGAGTCAGGCCCCATAATGTAATAATGCATACCCTAGTCACATGACTAGTGTGCATGTGTGATGAATGTGGGTCTCATATAAATTTGTATCACGATGGCTCATATGGAGTCAACGCAATCGCCCCCCCTGACCATGGACTTGTGGCTCATACCAGCTCATCTAAACCGCAAACAAAGTGGACCATAATGGACCCGAGCCCGTTCCCTTGTCCAACAGTGGATGGCTACACAGAGAGAATGACAATGGCCGATGGAGTGAGAGGGAAGGAGATGATGGTTGATGATGGACTGAGGTGTGGGTGGAAAGGAGATGATGGTTGACAATGGGCAAAGGAGATGATGGAGCAAAGAGTGGGAGGAAAGGAGATGACGGAAGGAAAGGAGACGATGCAGCCCTAAACCGGAGCATGAGAGGAGAAACGACAAATTGCTGCGACGGTGTTTTAGTTTCGTAGGAGTTTTACAAGGCATGGGTTCCATAAGCCTCCTACTCCTACAGAATATCAACATCCAATATTATTTATGGAAGAGGACTAAGAAGATAAGTGCTTCTCGGAGTGTGGCCCAACGAAGGTGGTGGGGGCCACTTGACTATGGACCTACTTGCAGCAAGTAGGATTCATTTGTTCCTGCATGAAAATTAGACTCAAGCCTTTATGGGGTTTATTCTATGAAATTTTTTATAAATAATATTAAAATAATAATAAAAAAATATTTATTAATATGGTGATCTTATTTGCCATATAGGCGTGAGCTAGATGCTGACGCCTAATTGATTTAAAAAAAAATTTAATTCTATCTTTTAAATTTAAAAAGACAAAATTAGTAATTTGTATTAATTTTGTCTTTTTTAAAGATAAAATTAATAAAGGATGAACTACTCATCCTTGAATTGATTTCGTCCTTTAGTAAAGACAAAAGCAATACATTTACTAATTTCGTCATTTTAAAGAACAAAATTAGTCAAGTATATTTATAAAAAATTTAAAAAACAAAAGCTACATGGTGAAAAAGAACACCACATTAGTAAAAAACAAATTCTCTCCATTATTTCGATGATTATTTTATAATATTATTAAGATAATTTTCCCTTTATTCTAAAAAAAAGAATGTTGTTTATTCTTAAAAATATTTTAGCAATGCCATGAATATACTTCATCACCTAAACACTGTTGATTTGTAGGGCCTATTTTCCTAAACCCCACTCATTAACAGTATTGAGAAGTTGAAGAAGGTCCATGACATATGAACCTTCATGCTAGTCTAGCGTTGCTCTTCTAAACAAAAAATTGAAAACTAAGCAAGCACAAGGCAAGTTCTTTTTTATTTATTAAATAATAATCACTAATATACAATTCATTAATTCTTGCTTTGTGTTCTTTTAATATTCTCTCCATCCCAAGTGTTCTATTTGGTCTTTTGAAATGAATTTATTTTGAAAGAGAAAATGGAACACTTATTTTAGGATGAAAGGAATAGTTTGGATTAGAAAACCCAAAATGTACAACTTGGTGCTAATTTTTGTTTTCTTGTTCATGTTATTGTCAAAGGGACAATGCAAAAAAAGGGCATTAGGGATACATTTATAGCTTTATTTTAAATAATAGTCATTAAATATCGCGTATTAGTGACACTTCAAAGTAAACAAGTATTAATTAAGCAACGGTAAACACAACATTTACCCACGGTAACTTCTCCCTCTTAAATACGACGCTTACCCCTCCCTTTGATCTCTCCCGTGTATTCTTTTCTCCACGTGCCCACTTCGAGGGGATTTTGGGTAAGTTCTTGTGTGGGGATTTCTCCTCCACCCGGTGGCCATAATTTGACTTCGACACAAGGGGACTGCTGCCGCATTTGCTTCTTCACCCTACATGACATCACCTTCGCCCAAATCCTCCTCTGCCTGATTCCGCCTTCTTTTGACCTCCACCGTATCACCTTCGCCTAAATACCTTGCCTCACCTTCGCTGAGTTGTGCCACTTATGGGCCAACATTCTTAGTGTTTAGGTTTCTATTTCTCCTTTTTTTTCTTATCCTTCGTTTAGGTTTGTGCCTTCCTTCTCTGATATGAACCCTCACCACCTTCTCTTGCTCATATGATTAAATGTCCTCTCCTTTTACTCTCATTTGGCATAACTGTACATTGATAACTATTCTTTATAACTCGTATGCGAGTGGGGATTTTGGCCATATTAGTCGACCAGGAGATCCTTTTCTTTATCGACTAGAAATATAATGAATGAGCCAAAGTTCTCTCAGTACTATGTTAATTGCTCTGTTTGCAGGACGTCCTTGCTGCAATTTATGCCTTTTCAGATCATGTGTTAGTTGAGGCACACATTTTAAGGTGAGAAATCTCAAATAGATTGTTGGGTGTTTTTTTTTAACTGACATGATAATTAAAGGTAGAATTTTTACTTGAATGTAATATATGTTGTCATCTTGAGTTGAAAAGAAAAATGTTGCACTTGAAATTATGTATCTTGGTATTTAAAAAAACCTAATCTTCCTTCACAATCAATGATTGGAGATTGATCATATAAGATTTTTATAGCATAAAAAATAATGTGTTCTATCCCCACAGCCTGCTGGAATTCCCTTATGGACATGTTCATGCATCAGGTTTTTGTTGAATTAAACAGCCAGTCGATTAAAATCCGATGAACTAAATAAATTTCACATACAAATAATAGAAGCATAACCAACAATAAATAAATAATACAAGAATTAAAATTTGTTTTTACCTTGAAAAACAGTTTGTAGATGGAATCATACAAACTTATAAAACCTCAAAGTTAACAAACAACTAATGGGTTCCTAAGTGCTGCTAATCGCTCCTCCAACTCTTCAACATCCAAACTGGGATCAGAAAATAAGGCATTCAGGTGAGAATATATTTTCTTTTAACTCAATTTTAGTAGAATATTCAACAACAAAAATTTAGATGTTGATCATTTATAATTAAACATTTGTAAGTGTACAAGGTAATTATACAATGACGAGTATTAAAGGTTGTTGAACCTCATGGACTCATTAAATTATTATTAAATCACAAAAGAGAGTTTATTGATAATTAAAACTTAAAAAAACTTAAATTAAAATTAAACAAAGAAGTAATCAACTAGACTAAAAGAAAGAGCGATATAATAGTAATTACTTAGGAAATTGAATCCACTAATAAAATCATAACAATTTCTTAATCTCTAATCTAAATTAAGTGTGAATATGAATAAGTATTCTCAGCTACAAGCTAAAATTACTTTAGAGAGAATCATTAGTTAACTTCATGGCATAAACTATATTCAACATAGAACAAATCATCTACACAAAACCTAACTATAGACATGACTTATCTAATTTTAGCATACACGATCCAATTCATTATCATATGAATATTAAAACTTATTGCATGACTATCTCATCTAAATCACAAAAATTAAAGTCAATGTGGATATCAAAATTAAATAATTGAATAAATGATTTTATCATCTATAAGATAATAAATCAACATAGAACTAAATAGACATGAAAACTCTTCCGTTAAAAATAAATTTTTTGTTAAACAATTGTCATTATTCATAAGCGAGATCTAAATTTAAAACAAAAAGAAACTCAAACTCATCTATAGTTTTGTAAACTTTTAAGTAAAAGGAAAACCTAGTCTTGCATGGTAGAAGAAGGCTCTTGAAACTCTATTGAAATCTTTGATTGCTCCTCCATCTTCTTCTCATTTTTTCTCATCATAAAATTAACTAGAATCCATTAATTTAAAGCCCCATATGTTTTTATATAGGCATAAGAGTCGTGAGAGAAGTTCTAATTGAAATAGAACTTTAAACTGGCTCAATTTAGGAAACAGCGTGTTGAGCCGATCAATCACCCTAAGTGCCCGATCATTGGGGAGCAATGTGTGACTTTTTCAATTTCGTTTGTAGCCGATCGATCTCCTTGTGAGGCCAATTGATTGCCTACACTATTTTTGCACAAAATTTTCAATGAGTCAAATCAATGCAAAACATCACACAAGTGTAATAACATAAGTAACCTTAACTCATAATATCTAAGCTATGTTACCTTTTTAAAAAGACTAGAAAATATAATAAATAAGGGTTAAATAATGTATAAAGTTTAATTTTCTTTTTCATTGTGTGAATTTGTGTAGTTTTGCTTATTTGCCGGTTTGATTTTATTTTTGGGTTATGGGTTAGTTAATTTTAACTTTATTAAAGTTTAATTTTATTTTTATAAGTATTAGTGTCAAGCTTGATTTATCCAATTTTTACTGATTTAATGGCATTTTATCTTAATTTTTCCTTAACTAAGGGCGCAAGCCCGCCGTGGTCCCCATGTCCGTGGTGGACATCGTGCAACCCATTTGACCATCTGATCTTATAGTATTTTTTTAAGTGGGTTTGGGTGTGATTAAATTTATTTTTTAGCTAAAAATAACCTTAATAACGTAGAGCATTTGACCTGTTTTCCAGCTCAACGATATGTTTACCAAACCTAAAACCCTTACTATATAAGGAAAATTCTAGCCTATTAGCCAAATGGGGAAGGGCTGTGTTAGAAGGGAGGACGTGCTCTACCCCCATCTCCAAAAAGAGAAACTTGGTTGGATTAAGGTGTGTTTTATTCCCCTAATCACCTCCAATCTTTCAATTTTGGTCTTAATCATTTATATCTTCATTTCTCCTAACTTGGTTCTTGATTAGGCAATTTTTGTTAAAAACATGCAATTTATGGTTATTTTCTTATGATTAAGCATGAAAATGATTAGATCCATCATGTTCTAGGCTTAGATTTTTATTATATAATGTTCTATGGTGATTTTTGAATTTATATAGAATTTTGAAATATTTTTGGTTTGAATTTTGAAAGGTTCAAGATGAACCAAAAATGAACTATTTTGATCGTTCGAACGGCTTACCAGGGCATTCAAACTACTGTACTGCAATTTTGTGATTTTGGCCTATTTTGTGGATTTTCAACCATTTCTTGTTCTCTTCTCATAAATCCAACTCTTTATGACTATTATGAGTTATGATTGCCTATAAATGTCACTGTAATTACTAGTGAAACTTCTTTTAATTATCATTTAGCTTAAGCATGGATATAACTATACTTGTCTAGGTTTAGCTTGATGTTATACTTGTCTTGAATCTATATTTCGATTATTTCTTCACATTTACTCCATGATTCCAGTAGGATATTACTATGATAAACTATGGATGCTTGCACATGTAACATTGATTATAGGTTATTCATGTTCAAAAAAATTTTAGCCTAAGAATGAACACTACTATGCATGTACACTCTTACATATGCTTATATGATTTTACTTGACACAACTGGACCTTGTGTCATGCACATATGGACTGATTAGAGTATGTTACCTATGCTTGTACTCATTTAATATTTTCTCACGTATGTATCATGTCGCATGCATCATAAAAATGATTTATAAATGAGTGATTGATCGATTGGATGCAATTGGATGTCATTGGTTGTCGAATTAGTCGCTTAGAGGCTTATCGAATTTGTTTCATGTTTGAAAGGATAAAGTTTTCATTTTGCGTCCCTTTGAGGATGAGAAAATTTGCTATATAATTTAAATTGATGTGTTATCTAGACCCTACGAATCCAAGATGGTATGTCGGTGTGCACCGACTTACCAGGGTGCTTTAGTTTTCCTTTTTAGGAATTTAGACACCCCTTGCAAGGATTGTCCTGGGTGAGCAGGAACTACTCTAGTTTTCCATTTTAAGAATTTGGACCTTCCCTGCAAGGATTCTCATAAGTAAGAAGGGGGTACCTTCCCAGTTAGGGAACTTACCGAAACCATACTAGTTTTCCTTTCTAAGAATTTAGACCTTCCCTGCAAGGGATTGTCCTAGGTGAGCGGGTTTGATTAATTTTCTCAATTGTGAGACATTTACCTAATAGTGGTTACATGGGTATGGAATATAATGCTTATTGACACAAGTTGTGTAGGAACAATGATGCTTATGTTACATATGGTGTGCATGGCATGATTATGCTTGAACATGCAGGATGAGATATGTTGATACACTTAATTATGCAGGGTGAATGTGTATATTGAGATATGATTGTTGTTGATGTGCATATTGATATTTGATTCATGCAGGATGTGGATGTTATAATGAGATTCTTATAATTACACGTGGTGTATATATGTTTTATGAACTATAGATGAACCCATGATGCACATGTGGCATGATTATGTTTTTTCATGGAATGTGTTTTACATCATGATGCACATGTGACATAAATATGTGTTTATAGAATGTGAGTTATAACATGCACATGTGTCATGTGTGAGATCTCTAACTTTAATCCAGTTTGATTTCTATTAAATTTTGTGTTATTATGTGATTTTGTTTAAAATTGTTAGTTTGACTTGATTTTGGGGTTAAGGGTTAGTAATTATATATGGTTTTAACAAGGTTTAATTGCATTTTTATAAGTATTAATATCAAACTTGATTTATCAATATTTATGGATTTTCTTGAATTTAATTATAATTTTTCCTAAATTAAGGGTGTGGACCCCGTTGTGGGCCTCACGTCTAATTGAACAGTGTGTGACCTACATGACCCTAAACTTCAATTATTTTATATTAATAAGTTTTTAAATAACTAAATTCATTTTTAGCCCCAAAATAACCCTAATTAGCCACTTAGGGCGTTTTACCTTATTTTACAGCCCAATAGTTTGTAAACATAGCCCAAACACTTACTATTTAGTTAAAAACCTAGCCACTTGCCCATATGGGAAAGGGATGTGCAAAGGAGAAGGAGATGCTCTACCCCCATTTCCCAAAGAGGAAAATTGGGTTAAGGTGTGTTTTCTATCCTTAATCACCCCTAATCTTTCAATCTTGCTCTTAATCGTGCTTATCTTCATTTCTCCCAATTTGATTCTTGATTTCTTCTATTAAAAATCTTACTTTAATTTCAATTTCAAACATTAAGTGGGTGATTTCTGTTTTTAACTAAAGGAAATTATAGATCTACCTATTTCAAGTTGATTTGAGCTTATTAGTGATTTTTAATTAAGTTCTAACAAAATTCTAACTTTTGGGTATGATTTATTGAGCATTGAAGCTTCTGCGTAGATCCAAAGGCTTCATTGAGGTAAGAGGTTCTCCCTTGAAATGCCATTATTGTGGGTTTCTTTACGCTTTTGATTCATCTTGATGGGTAATGGCGATTTATTAAAAACACATAATTTATGGTTCTTTTTGTATATTTAAGCATGAAAAATATTAGATCTATCATATTTTAGGCTTGGGTAGTGATTATATGAAGTTTCATGAAGTTTTAGCAAATTTTGTTGATTTTTAGAAGAATTTCAATTTGGTTTTGTGAGGAAGAATATGACTTTTTTTTACAGTTCTATCCTAATCATTAAATTACCAGTGTGCTGATCTAATGGTCAGCTATTCAAACTACCAATTTTTTTATAGTTTTGTCATGACCGTTAGATTGCCAATGGGCTAATCTAACGGTCAGCTATTCAAACTGCCCAAATAGCTCTCTTATTTGGATTCACGACTATGTTTTGGATACTTTAGTTTTGAGTTTTTCTCTCAAATTTTTTTTGGGAATATATTAACATGTCTAGATTATATTTGTAATTATTTATATTTTTGCAGAATAATATGTTTTTATTATTGTTTTTGAAATACATGATGTATAGTAAAACAAATCTCTGTTTCCGTGTTTAGAAGCATGTTTATGGATGAAAACATATGATTTTTTGTTCTTTCGTTTTATGATGGATCAATATATGTGTTATGAGTTTGCTATAAAACTTTCAAATATTTAGAGCATGATAAGTCAATGGCATAGTCATAAATTTGAAGGTCAACGATTCTGGTAGAACTATGTAGTCTCATTAATTAAATCATAAAAATTATTTTTGCACTCATTTTCATATGATATTTATTTATATTTTAATTAAGCATATGATGTAGGTCTTTGTTAATTTTCACATTGATTGGAGTTTAATTTCTAGTTTTCCTAAAATATACAATTTACAAGTTGTAATTATGCTAAAACATTCACTTAAGCTAGTATGGGATAAATGTGTATACGCCCAATTTTCAATGAGATTTTGATTATTTCTTCATACTTACTCCATGATTCTAGTAGGTTTTACCATGATGACATAAATATATACTTCACATGTTATATTAATTTTAGGTGAATGTATTCTATGTTTTATCTTAAGTATGGCTATGTTTATACTTGTCTAGGTCTAGCGTGATGTTATACTTGTCTTGAACTTGTATTTCAATGTTTTTATCATGCAGTAGGGAAGAACTATGATAGCCCATCTATGACATTGACTATAGTTTGTTCATGTTTCACATGTCTTGGCTGAGGTTTGCACATTATCACTTATGTACACTCCTGTGTAGATGTTTATGATGTTATTAAACATAAATGGACCATGTTTCATGTACATGTAGACTGATTGGAGCATGTTTACTTATACTTGAATTTGTTTAGCATTTGCTCATGTATATATCATGTGACATATATCATGAAAACTATTTATAAACAAGGATTACTCGTGATTGATCGATTGGATGACATTGGATGTTGAACTAAATCATTTGAAGGCTTACCGAATTGGTTTTGAGTCCGAAAGGACATGATTTCGTTTTGAGTTCCTTTGAAAGCATGGTGCCTCCACAGGTTGAAATGAGCTAATTGTGGTATGAGTTTATTTATTAAGTTATCTAGACCTTGAAAATCTAGGATGGTATGTCCGTGCACACTAGCTTACCATGTGCTCGAGTTTTCCATTATGGAATTCAGACTCTCCCCTTAAGAGATTGTCCTTGGTGAGCACACTGCTCTAGTTTTTCTTTTGTAGGAATTCGGACATTCCCCGTAAGGTTTGTCCTTGGCGGGCAGACTGCTCTAGTTTTTCTTCCTAGAATTCGGACTTTCCTTTTTAAGGATTGTCCTTGGTGAGTGGGTTTCCTCACCTCCCAGTTAGGAAACCTACCTAACGCACTAGTTTCCCTCGTGGAATTTGAACCTTCCCCATAAGGGATTGTCCTTGGTGAGTGGGTTCATTATTTTTCTAATTTGTTGCATGTGTATGAAATATAATGCTTATTTACACAGGTTGTGCAGGAAGAATAAAGCTTATTTTATACATGTAATTATAATATGATTTGCATGGCTATGTAGGATAGTGTGTAGTTGATACACTTGATGTTGCAGGGTGAATATTTTTGAGAAATGATTCATGCAGGATGTGATTATGATAATGATGTTTCATATGTTTACACATGAGGTGTTTATGTGTTATGAGCTATATTTGAACCCATGATGCACAGGTACCATGAAATGTGTTTATGGAATGTGGGTTATAACATTATATGCAGGTGGCATAGATGTGTGTTGATGAAATATTTTATATATTGCATGATATGCAGGTAGCATGACTATGTGTTGATGAGTTATGTTATAGATATCATGACATATAGGTAGCATGAGTAGATGCTAATGGAATGTAAATATGACATGATGCACATGTGGTATAGGTTTAAGTGATTATACCATGTTGAATGGGCATAATGATTGATTATATTATGTATGTTGTGATTATTCATGCTTGTGTTGTCATTATGAATTTACTTTCCATATTAAAAACTCATGTTGAGCTTGTGGCTCACTCCTCTTTGTGTGTGTTTTGTTTTGGGGCTCCATGTCGTGCCATGCAAGTTGTTTCAATGGGCTCTATATGGAGCATGTGGATGGCGTTGATCATTGAGAGGGGATGCAAAGATATAATGGGTTTTATGATAGCTTTGATAGCATGTTGTGTTGATATTTTTACATACTTGACTATACTTCACAGTTCTATTTAGCCAATGTTGGTTTAGACTCTTATTAGCCATTGTGGGCTTAGACTTATACTTTAGCCATGTATAGGTTGTTAAGACTATGGTATGTGAGTATGAGTGATTAAGTAGTCCTTTAGTTTCCTCATTTGGCTTTTGTACAAAGTTTTTGTGTGCCACTCCGTAGTGTGTATACACAAGGATGGATTAAGTCTTTCACAATCCAACTGTACTTCATCGCACTGCGTGCTGCTTCCTACTTCGACCAGGTTTGAATCAGGGGGTAGCATGTGCTAGGGTATGACAAGTAAGTTTTAGTATATGAGTATGGCTTTGTTCAATAGAAAATGAGGTTAAGTGATAAATCTTAATGATAATGGGTTGTGAGGTGATAAAAGGTTTAGACAATGCAAGCGATGTTGAAATTTTGTTACTTGATTGTCTTGTTGTTTCATTGCTTGATGTGTTGCTTTAAGCTTGTGTTTGCTTTTGTTATTAAGCCTTGTGATTTAGTGTCCAGTTGTGGTATAAATGGCTGGACTAAATCACACCGGTGCTAATAATGATCACACGGCCAGAGATCCTAGGGTTGATGACATTTTGACCACCATTGGGGGTTGACACAAGTCATGAGGACCTTAACGGGAGTTCTCCATACTGCTTTGGTTGTGGAGAAAGGTTCATAGGGGTAGCACTAGAAGAAGGTGCAGCCTAAGCATGCAGCTAGTTTGCAACACAAGAAGCCTCGTGGTGGTAACCTTTGGAGGGCACATATTCTCCATGTGCAGCCAGTTTGCAACAGCTATCGTGCCAACATCACTTGCTTCTTTTGTGGGCAGCAAGGGCATTACAAAAGGGACTCTTTTCAAAGAGCTCAGGGTTATGCCAACTACGTGCAGACGGATCATCGCAATTGCCATGCCAAATTCTCTTGCTTTATGTGTAAATAAAAAGGGCATTACATAAATGAGTGTCCTTGGAGGACTTAGAGTAGTGCTCTTAAGTGTCAGCAAGTACCACAGGACCAAGGACCTCAAGGGAGACCACAAGGCGGGCAGCAAGATGGACAACAAAAGAGGATGGTCAACCACGGGAAAGTCTATGCCATTTCAGGTTATGAGGCGGCCAACACTTCGGGAGTGGTGGAAGGTATGCCTGTGATTGCCTCCCATTATTCTAGAGTTTTGTTTGATAATGGATCTTCTCATTCATTCATTTTACCGCATTTTGCTTATGAGCTTGATGTTGAACATAAGATGTTGTCTATTGCCTTGCGTGTGTCTACTCCTTAGTCTTCCCTTCGGGCAGAGGAATATCTTGAGAAGGTCTCAATGTTGACTAATGGGCATGAGTTGTATGTTGATTTGATTATTTTGCCTATGATTGACTTTGATGTGATTTTATGCATGAAAATGATGTCAATGTATCATGTACATTTTGATTGCCGTGGGAAGAAGGTGGTGTTTGCCTTGCCAGATGTTGAGCCTTTCATTTCAGGGTATGAGATGGGCTAGTGGTGAATTCTTAGTGTCTTTCTCTCAGGCTAGAAAGTGTATTAATAGAAGGTGTGTAGATTTTCTTCCAAGCATATCGGTGAAGCATGTGTAGCTACTTGCTCTTGAATCCATTTGGTTAGTGTCAGAGTTTGCGGATGTGTTTCCTAAAGACTTGTCGGGATTGCATCTGGAGAAGGAGATCGAGTTCCTTGTTGACCTTCTTTCGGGCACAACTCCTATCTTAAAATCCCTATGACTAAGTTAACAAGGAAGAATGAGATGTTTGAGTAGGGTCAAGCATGTAAAGAAAACTTCCAAGAGTGGAAGAAGAGGTTAACCTCAGCTCTAGTCTTGACTTTGCCTTTAGGGAGTGGTGGATTTGTGGTCTTTAGTGATGTTTCACTTAGAGGTTTGGGATGTGTTTTACTGAAGCATGGGAGAGTGGTGCCTTATGCATATCGTCAGCTTAGAGTGCATGAGTGAAACTATCCTACTCATAACTTGGAGTTAGCGGCCATGGTGTTTTCATTGAAGATTTGGCAGCACAATCTCTATGGTGAGAAGTTTGTGGTATTCACCAACCACAAGAGCTTGAAGTATCTCTTTACACAAAGAGACTTGAACATGAGGCAAAGAAGATGGTTGGAGTTCCTTAAGGACTATGACTTCACCTGGAAAGCTAATGTGGCGGCAATGCCTTGAGTAGAAAATTAGCTACTTTGGTAGCTTGTGTGCGTGTTCCAGAATGGCTCTTGTATGAGGAAGCCTTTGAGCTTAACCCAAAGTTAGTTATAGAGGATACATGTAGTTGATTTGCCAATCTTTCCATAAGCTCTAACTTGGTTGATAATGTGGTGGAAGCTCAAAAGACGGATGAGGAGACCCAAGCAATGAAGGCTAAGTTGAGGGAGAGGGTGGTGACAAACTTTGAGGAGAAGTCCGGTGGGAGCTTAATTTATAGAGGATGGTTTTGTGTGCCAAACTCAATGGAGACTAAGTAGCGTATTCTTTCAAATGCATACCATTCTAGGTTCTCCATCCACCTAGGGGAACCAAAATGTACCACAATGTGAAAAAGGACCTTTTGGTCGAGCGGTTTGAAGAGAGACATTGCTTCCTTTGTGTCCAAATGCCTTATATGTCAGCAAGTTAAGGCATAGCATTGTTATCCAGGTAGTATGATGCAACCTCTTCCCATCCCCAAGTGGAAGTGGCAGAACATAGCGATGGATTTTGTTTCTGGACTCCCAAGATCACTGAGCAATAATGACACAGTGTGAGTCATTGTTGATCGACTCACTAAATCTGCATATTTCCTTGCGATAAGGATGACTACTCCCTTAGACATGTTGGTTGCCCTATATTTGAAGGAGGTAGTGCATTTACATGGAGTTCCTATGTCTATGGTTGCTAACCATGATCCTCGCTTCACCTCTCAGTTTTTGCAAAGTTTCGAGGGCCTTGGGTACATCATTGCATCTTAGTTCGGCCTATCATCCTCAAATTGATAGGTGATCTAAAAGGACTATCAACACTCTTGAAGATATGCTCTGGGCTTGTATACTTGAGTAGAAAGGGAGTTGGGAGCAACACCTGCCTTTGGAAGAGTTTGCTTATAATAACAGTTATCAGGAGAGCATTAAGATGTCACCTTTCAAGGCTTTTTATGGGTGACCATGTTGATCTCCTCTATGCTGGAGTGAGTTTGGGGAACATTTTCTTACCAGCCCTGAGCTCGTGTAGCAGTCGATAGAGAAGATCCATCTCATTTAGAAGAGGTTGCAAATGGTGCAAAGTCGGCAAAAGAGCTATGCCGAAAAGAGGTGGCGGGACCTAGATTTTGATGTGGGTGATCATGTGTTCTTGAAAATTTCTCCTTCCTATGGTGTTGTCTGTTTTGGCAAGGAGGGTAGACAATCTCCTCAATTTATTTGACCCTTCAAAGTCCTTGAGCACATTGGCACTGTGGCATATCGGGTGGCCCTATCTCCTCACTCATGAACATTCATAATGTGTTCCATGTTTCACTTCTTCGGAAGTATGAGCCGGATCCATCCCATGTGCTAGATTTTAAACCATTGGAGCATAGGGAGGATCTTTCCTATGTGGCGGCACGGGTGTGTATATTGGACAAGAATGAGAAAACCTGTAGACACGAAGTGATCCCATTGGTGAAAGTCTTGATGGTGGAATCACAATGTGGAAGAGGCCATGTGGGAGCGAGAAGATGAAGTGAAGGAGAAATACCCTCATCTTTTCATTGCCGACCGATAAAGAATTTTGGGGACAAAATTCCTATAATGTGGGGCGATATATTCTGAACTAGTTGCGGCTGACGAAGAGGATGAGGGGGATGAAGACGATCGTTTTGATGGTTCAGGATGTGACATTGATGCTACAAGGGATGATGATGATTCAATTATGGGTGATTAGTCACCTATTGCAGGGGCTACTTTTATCTTTTCCTTTATGTTTCTGTTTTTATTTTTTTTCTTTCTTTTTATTGTAGTTGTTGTTTCTTTCCAAGGAGTGTGGTATTTTAGGTTGGCGGATGTTCATTTAATTTATGTATCTCATGCCTTCTCAATCATATGTACTTCACTTTTAGATAATTGGATGTCACGACCCGGATTTTTAAAAGCATTTTTAAATAGCACGAATAGTAGGTAGCAAAACTTTTTTTTTCTTTAAATACAAAACAAACCCTTCGATTAAATATCTAGGTCATGATAACTGGGGTTCACAAATATAAATATCAAATCATATGATATTATTTAACGTCTGAAAATTCATAAAGACCAGCTCATTCATCTAAGTACAAGTCTGTCACCCGTCTGAAAATAAATAACAAGTTGACTCTCACGCTTAAGGTACACTAACGTTCGAAGTTGCAAAAATGCGGAAACCTCTTGTGCTCGCCTGCCTTGGTCACACTTGTCGTCGCCTGGAGAATCTACAACAAAGCAAACCAAACAACAACCACAACCACAATGGAGCATCTCCACCTACAGGAGAAGAGCTTCCAAAGGACAAAAGGTTTTATTAATATTTTTTGGATCGGGCCAACATCACCTGATGTTAGTTGCCTACGTACTTATCAGACAATATCTTCAATGTTTCCAACAAGATCGGATCCAAACATAGTTCTGCCTAATGCTACACTATACTAAGAAGCATAGCATCACACATGCAATGCTTAAGTATTTTCAAGCAACCTACATTTTATGCAAGTCCTTTAATCGTTCTACTTGTTCTAATTAAACAAGCAATATCAATCAATATTATTAATTATCTCTCGAACCTTTGTTCGATAATTAACACTAACAAATCTGTATTCACTTAAAGACAACTCGCCCATTGAGAAATCTCCAGACATAAGACTCCAACATGCAGAACATCAATATACAGTAACACATGTAAAGTAATATACAGAACACTGAATATAACATAGCTCAGAATATGGGCTGACCTTTAACCAATAAAGACCAACACAATGGACACCGTTCAGGAACAATACACTAATTGTTACCTGAAAATACCGACTCCCGCTCAAAGGAGTAATTGTATGCCAACCAAAATCCTAGCATCTCTAGAGATCCACTTGGATCAGCCATGGGTCTAGAGATGTAGGTACCAGCTGTGCTCATGGACACACTGGCCGGAGGTAGATGAGCCTTCCATGATTCTGAAAAATCTGGTTTGTGCATTTGCAAGGATCCATTGTCCCAAAGAAACGGAGACCATAAAGGTCTGAAAGATTACCGCCATGGCTATTATCAGAAATTCCAGCATCTTTAGAGATCCACTTGGATCAGCCATGGGCCTAGAGATGTAGGTACTAGCTATGCTCATGGACACACTGGCTAGAGGTAGATGAGCCTTCCATGATGCTCAAAAACTTGGGTTGCGCATTTGCAGGAATCCATCGTCCCGAAGAAACGGAGACCAAGAAGGTCTAAATATCCGCCATGGCTATTACTGTGAGCTTAATGAACTGGTCCCAACCCTAAAAAGGGTATTTTAGTTATTATCTTGATTAGGTGTTCTTCCCCCAATCCAAAGACAACCAAAATCTCTTGATTAGTCTTTATTAACCTTAAGTTACTAATATAACTTAAAACATCAATAATAAAAGCATACATCAACATAATCAACATAAATAACATGCATTCACACCAATGCATAAATAATGAATAAGGGCCCATTGCACTCATTTGCAGGGCTAGGGCTCAACAAGTTCAAGCCCGATAGTATAAACAACTCTAGCGCATCCTATGAGTTACATATATGACACTCTAGTCGATCGATGCACTCGGTTGCAAACATGTAAAATACGCTGCTTTAAACCTAAGAATTAGGGTTCTACCCCTTATTTCTCATGACACTGTGACCCGACAAGGTCTGCGTGTCATTTATTGGTTATGCTCCTTCCTTTTAAATTCATTTATCGGGTACCCTAACTCTTGATTCACTAGGTCATCCGTTTCGACAGAAACAGAATATATTGCCCCTAAGGGTGTTAGGGTAATTTTACTACCTAAGGTATGATACCCTCCCTTCGGTCATTCTAGTCATTTTACTACTGCTCTATTGATTTAAGTCATTTACCTCTCACAAGGCTCCATTCTCAGACCGACTCACGCTTCCCTTCACACGAATGAGGGCGGATACACTCAAAGGGGTATTTCTGTCATTTAGTTTAAGGCTTTAATGGCATCCAATGGGTCCAAAATTAAACTCAAGGGTACTACTAACCTTCATGGACTTTGTGTCATTTTCCTGGCATGTGACGGGGTTGTGAACCCTGTGAACCGACCTAGGTTTTGACTAATGGTTTATAATTAACCCTAGAGGCAAAATAGTCAATTACCTACTCACTGGGATTTTTTCTCAACAAACAGTTTGGCTTTTAATTAGTTTACCCATTAAACTCTCACTGAGAATTTTCTCAATTTTTAGATCAATTCATAGACCCCTGAACTGGAGCCTCTAAATCAGGTAACTGATTATCACACGATGACTTAATTACTAGAGGTAAAAAACTTGGTTTGAATACTCCCAAACTTCTTGGAGTCCATGAGTACTTTTATTGAATTTTTTCAAATTCTAAATCCTATTGAACCGGGCCTGGTTCAATGGGAGTTATTTGTTTTTATTAAAACCAACCCAGGTACGGTTTGCAGTTCCCGCCCAGAACGGGGCGGACCCCACAGACCTGCCTGTAGGTCGTCTTCCCCGCGGAGACGTCTGCAGGGCTGCGGGTGGTGGTTGGATCGAATCCAACCACCGCCGGCCCGACCCTCCATCCACCGGCCTAGCAATCTCATCGACGGCGGAAGACTTCCGTCAGAGCGAGGTGACCAGATCTGGAATCGACGACCGAAATGACGCCGATCTGAAATTTTTACTGAGACAGCCTAATTTCCGGCTACCAGCAGGCACCACGGCCGCCATGAACAAGAGCAAGGCCGGCCCTGGTCAGATCACCTCTAAGTGGCGGATCTGACTGGCCCAACCTTGCTATTGTCCAGTGGCCACCGACCACCGTCGAAACCACCTAGTTTCGCTCACTTCCACCTGCGAGCAGAACCACTGGCAGCTGCAACAGCCATCATGAATGGAGTCGGGGGTAGGGCCTGTTCGATTCGCTGCTCTCCGGCAAATCTCAGGGATCCAGTCCCCTACCGTCGGTAGGCGGTGATTGCCGGCCGGAGCCCAAATCCGGTTAGGGGCAACCAGCTAGTTCTTTCTAATTAATTAAAGGATTAATGCTCTAATTAAGAAATTGAAACAATTACATGCCTAAGCCTGTTAATCACACAAGATAATCAAGTTTATACAATGATCCTACCTTGATTGCTGATTTGTCGTTGATCCACCGCCATCGGAGCCTTGCCAGAGCTTCACCGTTTACCCCATTCTCTCCTCCGATCGGGCAAAGACCCCCCAAATTGTGCCATAAGAAGGCCTTTTATAAACATGGGGATTAGGGTTCCTAATCCCTCTAGAATTTGGGTAATCCTCCCCAATTAGGCCACCTTATTGGGACCTTAAAAATTAATTTTGGAATTATAAACAACCAGGCCCGCAAAACGACTTAAACGGGCCAAATACAGTCTAAATAGGGTAAACAGGTCCTGCACAATATATTCAACTTCAAACGGTCGTATCTCTCTCATCTGGACTCCGATTCGTGCGTTCTTGGTGGCGTTTCGAAGCTCTTTTTGTCTTACTTTCTACTGTTTCAACCCCAAATTCTATCTAGGGAGAAAGTTATTCTAATAAGAATGTTAATAGGTCAAACACCCTATTTTCCAAGTATTTAAATTTTGAAATTCAGGAAAATTAGGGATATTCCCTCCTTAAAAGAATTGCGTCCTCACAATTCGCCACAGCCAACCCTTTTCAAGCTCGGCCTTTAACACAAAAGTCATTCTACCCTTTCAAACCACATCAACTGCAACTTATAATTTAAGTAGCACATACTTAAAATCCCACAAAATTGAGGTCGTTACATCCTTCCCCTCTAAAATAAATTCTTTTTATGACTTGATTAGTTCTATAGCCTTTATTGTTTGAGCTATTAAGCTTGAGGGGTGTCTCAACACCTAGTGCCTATGACTTGCATAGTTCTATAGCCTTTATTGTTTGAGCTATTAAGCTTGAGGGGCGTCCCAACACCTAGTGCCTTGAGTCAACTGGATTGCGATACTAGCCTAACACTTGTTACATGTACTATTTAAAAAACATAAGAGAACTAGGTATTGCATGAGTCATAATTTGAGGCATAGTATGCTCTTATTCCGTAAAATTGATTAAAAATTTTGAAAAATAAAAGTCATTGAGTGAGATCTATTCTGAGATGTTAAGGGTGAAAGATTGTCATTGTTATATTATTGAGTTAATTACTTATCAAGCTTAGTTAATGAGTCACATTGAGATATGCTTGTTAATAAAGATTAAAATTGTATGACTACAAGTTTCTACTCTTTGTGTTTTTGAAATGTGTATATATATATATATATGTAGTTGCACAATTATTTCCATAATGAAATTGTAGAATGGATGATTCCTTACTTGAAAGTGTTTGGATTGAAATTATTTACTTGTTTTAAATATTTATGCTTGTTTCTTTTAAAAAGAGTTATATGTTTTGAAGAGAGTATTATTTTTAGGATTTTGTTTTCTTCTTTTTCTTAGGTTTAGATGTTTGTGGGTATCATTGTTATAAATCATCACAAGACACAATCATCCAACTAGGGACACCTAGGGGTTCAATGTCTTGCTGTATATGCTAAATGTAATCGTAATTCCCTATGAAAGTGGCGTATATCTTTTTTAGTTTGTTTTGTTTAGGTTAAGGACAAGCAAAATTTAGGTTTTGGGTTATTTGAAAAAGAATAATTTATACATTATTTAATCTTTATTTACTTTATTTTTTAGTATTGTTTAAGAGTTAATATAGCTTATGTAATTAGAAATTAGGGTTAATTTTCTTAGGGAACACTTCTGTGAAGTTTTGAATCGCATTGGCTAACATTAGAATTTTCTATGCAGAACCATTGTTGCCAATCGATAGGCCTCCTAGGATGATCGATCAGCTATGCGTGCAATTTCCTAACTTAAGCCATTTTGAGTCACTTTTCAACTAAAACTCTTCCAAAGACCCTTAGGCCTATATGAGAATGACCTATGGGGCTCGAAATTAGAATTCTAGCCAATTTTCTAAAGAGAAAAATACAAAGCATTTATGGACTTCAATAGAGATTTAAGAGTTTTCTTCAACCATGCAAGGTGAGATTTCTTTTACTTAGGAGTTGATAAAACTATAGATAAGTTTTAGTTTCTTTTTCTTTTAATTTCAGTCTCAGTTGTGATGAATGACAATTGTATGACAAGAGTTATTTTTAATGGTAGGGTTTTTGTGTTTATTTAATTCTATGTTGATTTATTTGTCTTGTAGGCGATAGATCCATGTGGTTTTGATATTCACATAAATTCTAATTTCTGTTATTTAGATGAGATGGTCATACAATAGGTTTTGATGTCTATGTTATTAATAAATTTGATGATTTATGCTATGATTAGACAAGTCATGTCTATAGTTAAGCTTTGTGTAGATGATTTGTTCTATGTTGATGATAATACATGCCATGAAGTTAATTGTCAATTTTCTACTAAGTAATTATACCTTGCATGTCATGCCGGGTACACAACACCCCTAAACCAATCCAAGCCCAAGGAGCTTGTGGCCGTGGCACGACTAAGTCGAGTTGAAATGCGGAAGACTTAACCCATCCTTAGGTGAACACACAATGGAGTACTACATGAACACTTTCTATAAAAGTAAATAGAGCAAAATAAAGGACTACTAATTAATGTCTTAGTCCACACATACCCACATCAACAAGTCACTACATAAAACAAGCCCACAATGGCAGAAAAAGTTTAAGTCAACAATGGCTAACAAAGTGTGAAGTAGAGTCAGATGTATATATATCTCAACATAACATGGAATCAACTAACATAAAATCAAGCATCTCTACAAACCCCTCTCAATGGCCAACATTGTCCTTATGCTCAATGTAGAGCCCATCTGAAGAACCTGCATGGCACGACATGCAACCCCAAAACAAAACCACAAAACGAAGAGGGATGAGCCAATGCTTGGCAAGTAGGGCCGCTAATGGAACGATACGGTTATGGTATAACCTATTCCATTACCATAATCTTTTTCTAAATCTTTATCCATAACCATTCCATTAAGTAAATGGTATAGATACTTCCATAATCGTTTCTTTCACTAATAATCGGTCAATTAATCGGATAAGCATTATCCATTACATTCTTTTAAATGCTCTAAAAAAAGCTAAAATAAATATTTTTTATTCACTTAATTAGATATCAGTAAGGTAAAAAACTAACATCATTACTACTGTTATTTATAGTTGTTGCAAATAAATTGTAATGATTAAACATGAAATGCAAATAGATACATATATTAAGCATAAATACATAATAAAACTACTTATTTTCTAATAATTATTTTATATCATATGAGTCTAGCTTCAAGGCATCCATCTATTGCTTGTTTTAAAAGAATCCTAAATGTGAGAAGAATAATAATCGCCTTCTTATAGCCAGCTATTTTCAAAGGTGTATTGCAAGCAAGAATGAGACTGCATGTAGTGATGCACATCATTCATTAGTGTCTCTTTGAAGCAATCATTTAAAAACCAACCAAGACCCTGACCCATATTAGTGGTAGGGAGGGTCAACCCGGGTTGATCGAATGATGGCATTATCACCTAAAAATATTTAAAAGAGTCCTCCATAGTTTAGAAAAAATTTCACTTAAATTGCTTAGTCATTCAAAACTTGTTGATTCCAACCTATTTTTATAACTAAATCATTCTAAATTTCATAATCTTATAACATGATTTGTAACATAATCATGATTCCAACCGACATATACCAAATCTCAAAATAAACCACCAACACCGCTCGTTCAAAGTTAAGTAAGCTAATACTCAAACCAAGCCAGTTCGAGATGGGAAAAATAAAAGTTTCGTTCTATTAGCCCAAGTTCAAGCTTTGATTTAGGCTAACTTGAGTCTAAACTCGAGTAGAATAGAGCTGACTTGGCAATCCTACTCCAAACCCACCAATCATTTCCTTGCACAAATAAACACTCAATAAGTTTAATTATAAAAAAAAACTCATGTGTTTGAGTTATCAAAACAGAATATAAATTAACTTGAGGTTGCAAAAACATTTTGTACAAAGTATCTATGTAGCTTGTTAAGATTTTAGCATGTATAACTAAAGATGAACCGTGACCTAATGAGACCAGAAAAATTAGACAAAGCAACTAAATGAGAAACATCGAAGTGAAGTGACTTTAAGAGAATATAAAATAAAAATTATAAATGGATTTTTTATGAAAAAAATACATTTAAATCTGAAAGGCTAGAAAGAGCAAGTTATCTACCAAGTAGCAACTTGTAACAACTATAATGAATAGTTGTAATGAATAGTTGTATGTAGTTAAATTAATTTAATAAATATTTAGGATTTGAATGATATCTTTCATTTGAGTAAATCACTGTGGTGAATCATGACATATAAATTATTGTCAAAAACCATAAGCCAATCTCTTTTGAAATTAGACCACTTAAGATAATGAGTATATATATGTATAATTTTAAATATGACAAATGGGAACGGATAAAAGGGTATGCAAGAACTTTTTCCATTACCTTCCATTTAGATAACAGTTGGATAAAATTATCCTCTTATTTACCCATTGAATAAATTTAACCATACCATTTAACTTCATAACAGTACGGTACGGAAGGTAGAACGGGTACTGTTAGTAGCCCTATCAGCAAGGGTTTTAATACGAAAAGCAAACTCATAATGACATCATAGGCATTATCAACATAATATCCTTCACATGATCATCCACCATGTCCATTCATCATGGGACAAATCACATATATCCATGCCACCTATGCATCATGTCATGATTCACATTCCATGAACATATATTGTAATGACCCTAAATTTTTGGTAAGATTTTGTATTGAGTTTTAATAATTTTGGATTATTTTTTTAGAGATTTGCCTAGATTTTATAATAGAGCTTCTAAAAATGAACGCAACGGTACTTGAATTGAGTAAATTAGACGACAAGGTTGAAAGTATGACCTCGAGAAGCGTACCACATGGCAAGACCACTTCAAAAGAGCGAGATAACCTGATCATGTGTATCTTGTTTGGTAAGGCTCATTATACCAAGCCCAATGGTACTTGGAATGCACAAATCGGAGGTCGAGGTATAAAGATATAGAGTTTTGAAGTTTTAGATTCATTTGAAAAAATAATAATAATAAAATAATATTGGCGGTGCGTGCCCCTCACGCGAATGTGCGCAGGACGTGCACCTATGTTGTGACAGCCGCCATGACATGTAGTGCAACGCGGCATGCGCAAAGCGCCAACTGGGGCCCCAAGCCTATAAATAGGCTCAGCACGCTAGTTTTTTTCTCCACACACCACATAAATTTCTCTTTCTTGTTTCTCCAACATTCGGAGTCCGACTCAGACAATTCAAGAGCTATTTCCAACTAAATCGAGTATGCTCGACAAGGTGGTAGGGTCATTTTTTCTATTTGTCTTTTTTAACTATGAAATTATAGTCCAAGTTCAAGGAGGGGAGTCTTAAACTCTAAACTGATGATCTACCCGTAGAATTAATTTTTCTAAACAGTTCTTGTTCAATTATGCTTATTTGGTTTATTTTCTGAGGAATGTTATATCTGTGAAATGTTTTGCATGCACCTTTTTATGTTTTGGTGTGTGTATTTTCTTGATAATTTTGATCAGATTTGAAGGGTACTTATTTGGCACAAAAGTCCAAAAACTATCAAAGCATGGCTCCTTGATACTCCTTGAGAAAATAATTGGTATGGTTCGCGCAAGGGTGTAGAGCATCATGAGAAAGCTCCTCTCTTTCTGACCCTCTCGATGCCCCATGAGTGCTAGGGGAATGCTGTTGGGTATCACAACTACTGGATTGATTGTCATCGGATGAACCAACGATTTCTGATTCTATTTCTAAATTGCTTTTTAATATAATTGTTTTGAGGCACATATTCAGTTTTTAATTATTTTATGAATTTTTGGCTTATCATTACTTTATATACTAACACAACCTACTGAGTATAAATATACTCACCCACTCCCAAATTATGCAGGTATTACAACTAGAATAAGGTAGAAGAGGAAAAGTTATCAAAATGAAGTTGATATTTATAATGTTCTGGCTATGCAATTATTTTGATGTATTTAATTTTTGTGTGTTATGTTCACCGACGGCCATCACGTTCGGTCCTATGAGTATAATTTACACATGTTGGACAAAACTATGATGTTTATTATATCATTTTAAAATGGCGATTGTCACATTTGGTATCAGAGCCTAAAGTACACTGTCAATAGAGCGATATTTTTAATTGGTCACAGAAATAATTAATATTTTGTTTTATTTGATTTGATGGTTGTTTTGTTTTCTTGAATGATATAATAAAGATTGCTGGGAATTCGGAGAAGATAGATATCCATAATTCATTGCACCACTCGACGGTCAGAAAATTGGTTGGGCTATCACAAGTTGAGAAAAATAAAGGAGTGACTTCAAAGAAAACTATCATTGTAGAAATTTCAGACTCCTCAAGTGACTCTAAAACTATTGCTTCACCTGCCTCATTTGAGAGTAGTAAAGTCCACAAAGTGATAACCATTTTCGATCCCCCGATTACAATCGAGGAGTCTGGTGAGGGACCATTTGAGAAGGGCCCATCTAACTAGGAACTATATGAGGAGAACCTTAATGAGGAGGAAAAGACAGAGAGCTATGAGGGAGAAAATAATATGAGGGATATTGACCTGAGCGAATTTAATCCTAAGGAAGAGGACTGGGAGGAAGATGTTCAAAGAGGCGATAAGGGCAAGGAACCAAAGTGGAACATAGAGCATATGAGATATGTCTCATGTGGAAAGAGGGAGCACTACTTCGTTGAAGGCTCATAGAGGAAGAACTTTCCTTAAGCAACTCTCCCAACTTGAATAGTTGTGTGTTGAGTTAAAAGTTTGTTTATGTTTCTAAGTTAAAGTATAGGGTTTAACTTATTTTGTGAATGTGTGTTTGGTGTGTGTTCTAAGCACACCACTACTTGTGAGTTAGGTGTTTTAGATACACCTCTTTTAGTAGGTCTGTATGAGTAGGTTTATAAATAAACAATGTCTGTTGGAACATTTTTGTGTTTCTTGTGAACTTGGGGTTGATACAATCTATTAGCACCCTAGAAATGACTTCTGCCAGTGGTAAAAGGATTCAACTGTCTGAGGACTCAGCTCACATTGAAGCTTTCCTTTGACTCATGAATTAACAACATCAAAAAACCCAATAGAATTTTGATATGATGAAGGGAATGATCCATCAGTTATGAATACAAGGATTCTAGACTAAACCCACTATTCTTGCTAAAGCAGTGGAACTGGACTATCTGCTCGAGCAAGAATATCAGTTCTTGGGAGAAAGAAAAGACTACAAGCAAAGAAGCAATTCTAAGAGAGAAGACAAGAAGAGGAAAGTGACATTTCCTAACCAAAACACCAACCAAAAATTTCAAAGGTCCTCTAGATCATCAACCCAAACTCAATGGGAGAAAAAAATTAAGCAATGTTTCAAATGTAACCAATTTCATCAATCAGAAAGCTATTATATCTCTTAAAATCGATCTTGGACATAAGATTAAGAAATGCACATATGTTTCCTCAAGTTGTGTCTAGATTATTAGAAAACCTGGAATGGAAGGCTAACCTTATGCTCGTATGTATGATAGACATTGAGGACAAATTAGGAATGGATTGGTTAGCTAAAAATGAAGTCTTGGTAGACTGCCAAAGGAAAAGAGTTATATTCCTTAAGCAAGAAAAGACAAACTTTACCTTTTGATGGAAATAAAGAACATGCAGGAACATGTATCATGCCTGCTATTAAGGCTCAACGATGGATATCAAAGAGATGTCATGCATATCTTTCAAGTATGTTGTTTTAAATGCCTTTAACTTCTAAATTTGAAAATATTAATGTGGTAAGGATTTTTTTCCTTAGGGGTTTCTCTGGGGAAATCACCATGAAAAGAGATTGACTTTCCACCAGAAGTATGTCCTATTTCTAAGGCACCCTACTTAACAACTACTATAGAATGAAAGAAAGTAAAGAGTTAATTGCAAGAGTTGCTGGATAAAGAATTTATTCAACCCAGTCTTTCACCTAGAGGAGCTCAAGTTTTGTATAAATTATTGGATGTATAATTCTATTACCTTAGAGAATAAGTATCCTTTTCCCTTTATTGATAATTGGTTAAATTATTTAAAGGTACTCTTAACAAAAGGTTTGAATACCATCAAGAGAAAAGATGGGATGACAATGGTTTAAAGACAACTTGCTATACCTCATATGGCCACTAAGGATTTTTATATCATTGGATTGACAATTGCTCTGGTAACTTTTGAAGCTTTTGAACCAAGCTCTTTAAACTCAATTGTGATTGATTTTGGTTGATGCTATTTTAGTATATTCTTGTAGTCGAAAAGAATACCAAAAATACTTACCAATAGCTCTGCAAATTCTGAGAGATCATCGGCTATACTCTACACTATGTAAGTATGTATTCTCACTAGAACAAGTTGTATTTTGGGACACTATTAAGATGAAGAGTGAGTGGACCCAAATAAGATCAAGGTTATAATAAGTTGGGGAAGGACCAAGACAATTATGGAAAATCAGAAGTTTTCTGGGATCATCATTACCGAACGATCATCCAAGAAATTCTTGGTATAGCATTGCCCTTGACAAATTTAACTAGAAAAGGGGAGAAGTTTATATGGAATGAGAAATGTGAGAAATGATTTCAAAAGTAAAAAAGGAAGCTAATGTAGTATATGTCTTAGCCTTACCATTTAGTAGAGGAGGATTATTAGTATATAGTAATGTTTCCAAGCACTCCTTGGATGTGTGCTAATGTAGAATGGTAAAGTAAATTTTAACAGGAAACAAAGTCAGGGGGCAGAATGTGATAAGGACTATGATTTTCTATTCAATATCACTCAAGAAAAGAAAAGGTGGTTGTCAATACATTGAGTTACAAGGTCAAAGGATGAGTTGTTCAAATACTAGTATAGTAGTAAAATTGATGGAAGAAGTAACAAAATTTCAATCTGGGTTGTATATGGAAAACAAGAGTTCTTTGTGGGCAACTTGGGAGTAAAATCTAACCCAGATGAGCACATTCTGGAGATTCTAAATGAAATGTGTAGAGGTTGCTAGAAATGTCTGATTTCAACGAAGACTCTAATGAAAGAGGAGTTAGATTTATAATGAATGTAACCGAATGATTTGTTTTGGATTGAAAACAAAAATGATTTCTTTAGGATTTACTGTTCGCACTATTAAAAAGGATTGTAAAAATCCAGGCCATGATAGCTAGTATCAAAGACATTCTTTTGAAGTACAAGTATGAGATCATATGAAAAAATTTGATATGGTGGAGAATGATTAGTTTTGGAATTTGAAACACTTTGGTAAACATGTAGTAGGGTTGTGGAACAGCAGAGGAGAAACTATTCGACACTTGTGGTATGGGACGCATTATGACAATGGATAGCTCCAAGGCTTGTTGCGCTAGAGCATAGTAGAGGTTATTTCTTTAGTGACATGAAATACTCATAGTATGGGACGTGAGTATTAATCTTGACATATAAATATTTCTATCTACATACCCAAAAATATATTACCTAATAGTGGTTCTGCAAAGTCAGAGTTATGTAGAGGAAGTTGGTACAAGAGTGAGTTTAAGTTGAAAATTTAGAGATGAGGAGTTGAAGTTCATCTTGGGAGTTAAGTTTATTTTTGGAACCGGTCCTGCCTTACAGCTAGCAGTGTTTTTTATATGATTCATAGGTTTAGGTTTCTAAAGTTTGTAAGTTATTCTTCAAATATTTTCGATTAAGCTGTGGTTGTTTTAGAATCAGGATTATTATTTTTGGATCACGAGGAACAAGAATGGAACAAATTCTTCAAACAAAGAGAATTTCATTAGTAAAGGTATTATGGCAGCATCAATCGTTAGAAGAAGCAACGTGGGAATTGGAAAGTGAAATGTTAAAGAAGTATCCCAAGCTTTTCAGTGGATACAGAACACAAATTTCAAGGATGAAATTTCTTCAAGGGGAATAGATTGTAATGGACCTGTAATTTCCCATTTCTACACACTTCCATGTTGAGAACCTTCCATTGCTTCACGTTTCTTCATAATCATCTTCAACTCCAGCTTCTGCACATCAAATCTCTCCATCACGAACCATAAGGAACCTGCATTTCACTGGACTATTTCGAGTTTAACATAAATTAGTGGAAACAAACTGATTTATTCTACCAAATCAGTCCCCACTTCTCAATTTATAACTTGAATCAACTTCAACACCATAAAAACTAAAATGGGCTTTAATTTCATATTAATCAAACCTCTCTCAAGCAATATGAAAGCATCACAATTTCATCAATGGTGTCTACTACAGTAACTTGAAACTGACCCTTCAATGTGCAAATCCGAATTCAACTCTCATTGGCCCAAAAATCCTAATTTGAGATCACCCTCTTCTTTAAATTTGAGTTGAGAACAAAAACCCTAAATTAATTGATGTGATTACAACCCATACAGTGGTCAATTTTGGTGTTTTATATTTCTGGGTACGTTTCCTTCAATATGGGCAGTTCTATCCAATTAAGTGTCCAAAACGTGTTCAGGAAGGTGTTGTTCTTCACTGGACAATCCATTTTCCTATTCAGTACTATTCAGTGTTTATTAAGCTATTTTGTTCATGTCCATAAATATTTTGAACGTGTCCGTAACTTCATAAAGTTGTCCAAACCACTTGTAAGCTATCAAGAGTATTGTAAAATTTTCCAAACATCGTCCACCTTCCTCGGTAACCATGCATTACCTATAACACATAAACAGTCATATTTCAAATGTGTAAGACATATGCAGAACATGATTTTATTCAAATACACTTGTAAACAATTAACATCACCCAACTTATCTAATAATTAAATCACACTACTAATATCTATCTTGCCATAAATAAACTTAAATTAACCCTTAATTAACCTAATCATACACTAGAAAATAAGGTAGATAGGCATATAAAATGTATAAAAATCATGCATATTAGTATTATCAATAAAATGATAGTACCTAATTCGTTATGTACTCCTGCTTTAACAGAGATAGGTAGTCAGTGTAGAGGAGAGTTGCCACAGCCACTGCTTTTATGGATGCACCAAAAGATCCATGATGGTGTCCTTATCTTTAGTCTTCTGAATCTCAATGTGGAACACTAACTCCATGTCAAGATAGTCATGTGGCAGCACATGGGTCTCCTCCTTATTCGTCTTCTTCGCATGCCACTCTTTGACGTCTATCACATTGCAGATACTCTCTACTACTTCCTGATCAACTAGAGGAGTATCCGATAAATTACTACAACTAGAGCCAACAATTGATCCCACTGGTGCCAGGGTGGGAGACTTTGGCTATGCTAGAGGGATAATGTACGAGCCAGAGGCCGATGCAATAGGAACTTCATCACTTGCTTTGCATTTTGTTCCGTGGGTCTAAACTTGGCTAGCTTCTCCGCTATGTAGCTACTAAACTGCTTTGGCTTCTTCGAGCCCTGAGCAACCACCTTCTTGATTGCATCCTCACCTTGAGCAGGTGGTTCAATGGAGTTGAACCTCAATTTCTAACACACCGAAGGTAAGAAGGGTGCAACAAGGGCAGTTTTCCATTCAAATCTTAGTTTTATTGAGTTTTAAGGAGCTGCTTCTTTATTTGTGCATTCCCCTCCTTTATTTTCCTCTTGGAGTTGTTCCGATCCCTCCAGGGCTAGTTCCAGTCACTCCAGGACTTGTTCCCGTCTCACCCGGTGTTGTTCCGGTCCCTCCAGGGGTTGTTCTAGTTCCTCGATCTCCTGGGGTTGTTCATTGACCTCCCAGGGTTGTTCATTGACCTCCCAGGGTTGTTCATCGACCTCCCAGGGTTGTTCATCGACCTCCCAGGGTTATTCTTCCTCCTCCCGGGGTTGTTCCTCGACCTCCAGGGGTTGTTCTAGGACCTCTTGGGTTTGATCCTGGACTTCTTCATTTATTTTATTTAAAAATCTCATTATCATGGTCATTTGCAACTTCAGAGCTGTCTTCTTTGTTTTGGAGGCAGATTACGGTTGCCTTTTTTATTAGTCAATAAATGATATGCATGCCAATCGTGTTGTAGCTTACATTATGAAACACCATATTGTATCAATGAAAAAATCGCAAATGGCCTAATCGTGTTAACGATCACACAACCACAACCAGATTGTTTTCTTAACAAATGTCTGGTTCAATGATTGTGTGATCGATTGCATGACCACAATGAAAATGTCTTTCTTAATGCACGATTGTTTAGGCTATCATGTACTCGATCAAACAAATATCCCCATATGAAACACGATACATTAAAATGACATGCTTACTCAAAATGAATCCCTCATCCACTAGCTATGGGACAGGTACTGGTTGATCTTCATGGGCAGATGGTTGGTAAGCTTCTTTGGAATTTGAAGCTCTTGCCTTGACAAGAACCAACTTCGATCATTCGGTTCTTGGAGGAGGGGTTGATGCACGAGGGAATTCTGGTTGAGGGGTTTCATGAGGTCGTTCTGTCTCCGGTTCCTGAGGGGGTTGCATCTGTTCTATGAGGCTTGTTGCCACCTCCAAATTATTTTTAACCCACTAGAGTGCAGCTTCAACTCTCTCAGTGTTCCATCCTTGCTCAACGTAGAGAATAGCCTTCTCCAAAACAACATCACAAATCCCGGCAATGACATCCGCTGGCATGACAAATGATTCAATGATGTCCTGGACAGAATGTATATGCACCGACGTCTGGCCGTGGTGAGCATGGATGGATTTCTGTTGTGAACATCCTAGGGGCTGCCAATGGGGCCACGTGTTAGGGTAATTAAGTTAATTTGGGTATTAGTATTTTCCTTTAATTATGCTAATGGGCCTTAGGTGCTTGTTAGTGGGCCCATTAGGATAATACCCTAATTAATTTAATTACCTAAATGCCTTTCTTACATAATTACCTAATTATCCTAACACGCGATCCAATCAGTTAACAATAGTGGCTTCTGGAGATCAACCTGGCTTTGATACCAATGTTGTGGACAGAAGTCCACCATAGCCTGGCTAGTTGGTAACGAGAGGGGAGCGGCGCAGGAAGGCCAGGAAAGGGGAGAAGGAGCGCCATGGCCGCCGGACAGGGAGGAGAGGCAAAGGAGAAGAGGAGAGGATTAGACACTAATTGATTCATTGCATAATTCCACTTAGGGCATAGCTCTTACATTTAAATAGATAATCCTAATGGGCTCACTAACAGGCACCTAAGGCCCAATAACATAATTAAAAGAAATCACTAATACCCATAATTAATGTTGTGAACGTCCTAGGGGCTACCACTAGGGCCACGTGTTAGGGTAATTAGGTAATGTGTAATAAGGGCATTTAGGTATATAAGTTAATTAGGGTATTAGTGTTTTCCTTTTATTATTCTAATGGGCCTTAAGTGCTTATTAGTGAGCCCATTAGGATTATCTATTTAAGTGTAAGGGCTATGCCCCAATTTGATTATGGAATGAATTATTGTCTCTCTAATCCTCTTGTCTTCTCCCCTACCTCTCTCCCCTATCCAGCGGCCATGCAGCTCCTTCCCCCCTTTCCCGGCCTTCCTATTCCCTGTAACACCCCGACCCAGAAAACCCTTCCCAGACCAGGGGTTAGTTCGGAAGATAGAATTGGAGTGTATAAAATAAACAAAAAAATTAAAGCCGACTGACCAGGAGCTGCAAACTCTGAGTGCAAGAGTCATAACATTCTTCTACGCACTACTAAGCTATAGCGTTTTGTTGTACGTAGATCAGAACAGACCTAATTTTATAACTAATTTGGATCGGGCCAACGTTGCCTTGTCGTTGGTTGCCTACATACGTGTTGGATACCATCCAAGATATTATTCCAATACAATCAGGTCTGAATGTAGTTCTGCCTAATAGCTAATACATTCTTCAGACATTAGAAAGTCATATATGATAAAATATGTATATTTTATATCTGAATAATTCATTCAGAATCAGATGAAAATCTTATAAATCATCGGAGTTAAACAAAAGCTAATAAATCGTCAAAATAAGCATCTCACATAGGTGAGCAGAATATTAACAAAACCACCCATCCCACTCTATCATGGAGCGAAGCATAACACACAATAGAGCATGTTGGATCATATCATATCCTATTAGATACTATCAGATTTCATTCGACCATACTGATCACATCAAATTAGATCGGAGTATATCATATCACAATAGAGCATTTTAGTGTAACTCGGATCACCACAGAATATATTAAAGTAGATCGAATAGGAACATATCAGCATATATCATATCATAGAAACGTATATATCTTAATTAATATATTACTAATTAAGATGTGCATTCATATAAATTATATTAAATTAGAAAGTCAGAAAAGCATACTCCCCTACAGTTCCGAAAGTGGCAACGTTCGGAGTTGCACGTTTCCTCAGGGCGTCTTCCCTTTCAGGTCCAGAGATGGTGGGCAGAACCTCCTCTAACTCAGGAATACTATTCACTTTCCATGCCTGTAAGCTACGGACAAAACTCCCCTTTACCCGGGATACTTTTCTCACAATACGCCCATAGGCAACAGACAAAATCTCCCCTTACCCAGAGATACTTCTAGCTTTTTGCACCCATAGGTGGCGGACAGAACCTCCCCTTACCCGGAGACACTTTACCCTTCCTACGCCCATAGGTGGTGGACAAAACCTCCCCTTTTCTAGAGACACTTTACCCTTCCCGCGCCCATAGGCGGCGGATAGAACCCCCCCTTCCCGGAGATACTTTACCCTTCCCTCGCCCATAGGCGGCGGATAGAACCTCCCCTTTTCTGGAGACAATTTGCCTTCCCGCGCCCGTAGGCGGCAGACAAAACCTCCCCTTAGTCCAAGGTGTTTCCCCCATATAGGGTCACTAACTCAAGGAATGGATGCTACCATTTCGAAGAACACCCTCGAATTAGCTAAGAACGCTTTTTGAGCGGAAGAAAATAGACTTAGAACTCCTCCAAAAGAATGAACAGAAATAAGTATTTATAAGAGAATAGAGTGCGAGCATGTGACGGTGGCCAGATACGCACGCATTTGCGCATGCCACGTGCAAAAATTTTATTGGACAGCAAGAAATGGTCTGCACTGTTGACGCGCATGTCAGGGTGCTACGCAAGGCGTGCGCGATGATGCCATGCGACGTGAGCATCTGGCCATCTAATCGCGCGGACCGCATCATGTGGATGGCTTGGCTCGGCTCGAGTCAGATTGATGACATCAGCTACTTCATCCTTTCTTGAATATTTTATTATTATTTAAATCAAATACAATCCCAACTTCAAAATGCAATAACTTTTTATCCCGAAGTCGGAATTGCACAATCTTGGTACCGATGAACTTGTATCAATGAGCCCTTCAAAACTAGACCCACATGGGTAGGTTATCTCGCACTTTTAAAGTGGGTCCCACCTATGTGGCATGCTTCTTGAGGTCGTAACTTTTGCTGACCACCATTTTGTGTGTTCTTCGATTCATCTCGCTCGTTACTTCGAGCTCTAACTACAAACGGGAATTTCATCCTTTAAACCTATTAAAATTTAACTAAAATTATATAATTACCCCTAACCATCATAGGTTAAGTATAATCGGAATACGGGGTGCCACATTGCTGCTTCCCTCTCGTTACCAGCTAGTCAGGCCATTGTGGACATCTATCCACAATATTGGTATCAAAGTCGTTGATCCCCGGAAGCCACTATTGTCGAGCCACCTTGCAATGAATTTTGTACACTCTCAACGTCAGCTCTGCCCACCACCACTCTTGCCGGTCTTGCCCAACTCAACTGCTCACCCACCGAACATGACGAGTGCTGGCAGAATTAGCAGAAAGGATCTGAAGGCCACTATGTTCGCATGGGCAGACAGCTACATCACAGCCCTCCATGAGGAAGAGGAAAAGGGGGATACAGCCTTTGTGATGTCCCAACCTTGCATATCTTCATCCTGGCCGGCCTGCGCTCCACCCTTGCTGGCCTGCGCTCTGTATTGGCCGGCCTGCACTCTGCATTGGCCAGCCTGTGCTCCTCCTTCCTAAACTTCACTGTTCGGTGCTTCCGGCCGCTCGATCCCTGTCCTTGGCTAAGGCCCGAGTGAACAACGGACATCTTGTGTTGGCAGATCTAGGCGAATCTGCGGTCCAACAATGCACTCTGACATTCGGGGGCATTGTTGTGGGCGCTATAGCAGTCGACCGCTGGCAAGGACATCTCCTCCATCACCAAGTTGGCATGTGAGGAGATCATCGCCTATCTGGTATCCACCCTCTAAAGAAGCTTGCCTTCAACCTCATTCACCTCTACACTGATCCATGGCTCCCGTCATAGCAGCCAGAACTTCTGCCGGTTCACTGATTCTGCAGAGGGCAATGGATTTCCTTGTTCGGTAAAGGAGAAAGTGTTTCGGGAGAGCACACCAGACATCCAAGCTGGCCACCATGGACACAGTTGCTGCCTTTGTCCCGTCCTCTTGCTGCCAGAGTGGCCTATGCTCCAGTCGCTCAAGACAGCAATGGCGAACATTCCCAAACTCCCTGTTTCACTGTAGAAAATAGGGGAGGTGACCTCCTTCTCCGGCCATTCACCTCCGCCACATCTGTAGCCGCTGGTCTTCTAAGGCTTGGCTGCAGATGCGAAGGCGGTGGCCACCTGGGTGTCTCTGGTGGACGTCGTGGAAAGAGATCAAAAGCACCGCAAGCTGAGAAGGGAAAGACCGAGTTTGAACCGGATCTTTCGAGAGATGGCCTACTGATGCGGGATTTTCTTTCCATGTGGGTTAGATTTTTCACTGTTGTCCATAGTTGGAGATTTTCCACCACTCACCATCAAGATTTCCTAGATTCTAATCTAGTAACGCCAAAATTGAGACATACTTTCCTTTTACCCCTGGCGACAATAATGGCATGTATCCTTGTTGTTTCTAGGTTTTCACAAGGAGGAGTTATGCATGTGTGCTCTGGGCATTACCACAACTGTGCAGTCCTTCTGGATGGGCTTTATATGAATCTGTCCCTAATCGGATCTAGATGCAGCCTCATACATGGGCTGGGCTTCCCGTTGGCACTAAAATTTGGGTGGCCACATGGGTTCAGTACTTCACCTATGTCCAAAGTTGTTGCACCGTTGATGCCTCTGCTGATTGCTGCCTTTAGTATTTATCTGACCTTGATGTTGGTTGATGCCCTCTGTGGGTCGACTTTGATGCTGTTTGATGCCCTCTTTGGGCCGACTTTGATGCTGTTTGATGCCCTCTTTTGGCCGACTTTGATGCTATTTGATGCCCTCTGTGGGCAGTCTTGGGGTGCCCTATAGCCCCTATGGTGACCCCGCTTGTTGGAGACCTGTGCAGGTACTCCACGTCGTCGTGCACCCAACAAGTCGAGCCCATTCCTTTGCTCTGCTGCCTCCTTCATCTTTCGTCTCTACCAGCCACAACTATGCCTTGCCCTTGGGTTCAGTTAACTACACTCCCCTCATGTTCGTGAGGGCTTCTATATGTCTGCTTTTGAGTAGTGACCCACTATCTCCATCATTCTATGTGTCTCATCCACAGTTCCGGACTAGTTGTTCACAGCTGAGCTATGGTGGGCCCAATGTTTGGAGTTTTAGGTCACCTCAAGGATGAGGTGATGCAAAAACGGGGTGGAATGTTGTGAATGTCCTAGGGGCTGCCACTAGGCCATATGTTAGGGCAATTAGGTAATTATATAATAAGGGCATTTAAGTAATTAAGTTAATTAGGGTATTAGTATTTCCCTTTAATTATGCTAATGGGCCTTAGGTGCTTGTTAGTGAGTCCATTAGGATTATCTATTTAAGTGTAAGGACTATGCCCGGATTTGATTATGGAATGAATTATTGTCTCTCTAATCCTCTTGTCTTCTCCCCTGCCTCTCTCCCCTATTCGGCGGCCATGCTGCTCCTTACCCCCTTTCTCGGCCTTCCTGCGCAGCTCTTGTTACCAGCTAGCCAGACTGCTGTGGACATCCATCCACAATAGTTTCATTGGCCGATGTATCGTTGTTTGCGTACCCACCTTCTTACCCTTAGGGGTCGCCCTTTGGCCATCCATCAAGTGGGCCTCTTCGGCCATTGGAGTGATTTGCATAATAACTTGGGAGTCTGGCTTCAAACACATGAACACCTCCTCATACCACTTCCTCATCCGGTGATGAGCTAGAAGCTTCTTCCTCACCTTTTCGTCGGCTAGGTCAAGTTTAGTGGCCTTCTCCACATCGATCAAAAGTTGGGTAAATCCAGGCCACCTTTGCAGCTCGGGTTACATGGAGGACCACTGGGAGCCCATATTGACATATGCTCATAAAGCCATATCTGGTGGACAATATAAAAATTAAATGGTCAGTAGTGTAAGTATGACAATTTAATCATGTTACATATAACATGCTACGGGGACACATCGTGTTATTGATTACATGATAGTTCAAGATCATGTATTGTCCTCTACACGATAGTATACTAAGTCGTCTTACCGATCACATGATATTTCTATGTTTGTGTTATACCTCATATTTTCAATAACAAGATCGACTTGATATCATGTGAGCATTACAATGATATACATGTGATTGTAGAAATATCATGTCATTAGACAGACGATAATATAATTCATCATGTTTTCAATAAGACGAGAGTTGCCTGGAGCACTAATGAAGCCCCAACGAAAATTCTGGCCATGGCGGAGCGCTCATCATGTCTACTCATGATGTTTTGGTGAGCTGATGAAATGCCTCTCACCAACATATCTTGTACGGCCCCAGCCCAATTGTAGCTCCCCACGACCAATTGGTTATCTATGTAATCACACATAGCTAGGGATACAACTCTGTTGCTCTATGTGAATAATACCAGGACCCCCATGTGCACGATAGCCAACCATGCTAAGTCCTCATTTGACATAGTCCGTGTGTCAGCAGCCACTTCTTTCAACATTTCTTCAAGTCCTGCCTTCTCCGGTTGCCTACCTTGAAGAACTTCTTGTAGAATTGCCCTTGACTTGGGCAACCTGATCATTTATAATTAAACCATTTGCAAATGTACAAGGGAATTGTACTAGGATAAGTATTTAAGGGTTGACGAACTTCAGGGACGGATGAATTATTACTAAATCTAAGAGAGGAATTTGTTTATTAAAAACTAAAAGAACATAAAATTAAAATTAAGCAAAAGAAATAATCACTAAGTTAAAAGCAAGAGATTAATATGATAGAATTTACTTAGGAAATGGAATCCACTATAAAACCATAACAATTTTCTTAACTTTTAATCTAAATCTAGTGTGAATATGAAAAAGTATTCTTAGCTACAAGCTAGAATTACTTCAGAAATAATCATTAATTAAATTCATGGCATGAACTATCTTCAACAATAGCACGAATCATCTAAACTAAACTAGCTATAAGCATTACTCGTCTAATCTTAGTATAAATCATCCAATTCATTAATTATCTGAACATTAAAACTATTGTATGACCATCTCATCTAAATCACACAAATTAGAATCGATGAAAATATTAAAACCACATCAATTTATCATCTACAAGACAATAAATCAACATAGACTTGAATTAACATTAAAAGCTCTTCCATTAAAAAGAAAATCTTTATCATACAATTGTCAGCATTCACAACTAAGATCTAAATTAAAAAGAAAAAAAAATTGAAACTTATCTATAGCTTCATCAACTCCTAAGTAAAAGAAAAGTCTAGCCTTCCATTGTAGAAGGAAGCTCTTGAATCTCCATTAAAAGCTTTGAGTTCTCTTCTATATTCTTCTTCCTTTTTCTCTTCAGAAAATCTATTTGAATCCCTTAATTTTGAGCCACATATGTCCTTATATAGGCATAAGAGCCGTAGGAAGAAGTTCAATACGAAAAGGATTAAAAATTGGCTAAAACTAGGAAATTGCGCGTTATCCCGATCGATTACCTTGCATGCCAGTTCAATCACTTGTACTGAATTTGTCTTCAAAATCATGTTTACCCATTAGATCCTAAAAATGCCCCGTTCGATCGGCTATATTGTTTCTGCAATTTGGACAGTTTTTCTAGATAGTCCATTTTCTGTTCATTAAGCTCTTCTTCCTTTCATGTCCATATTAATTTTTAACTTGTTTATAACTCCAAAAAGTTGTCCAAATCACTTTAAAGCATGTCAAGACTATTTTATATTATTCCAAACATCGTCCAAGTACCTAGATAAGCGTACTTATCCTACAAAATATAAAATATCATATTTTAGACATGTAGAATGTAATTAAAATCCCAAACTTGATTTAAATATATGCCTAAACTACTAATAACTTCTAAAATTAATTAATAATCAAACTAAAATATTAATAACTATCTTAAACTAAATAAATCATAACTAATACTAAATTAACCTAATATATACTAGCAAATAAGGTAAAAGGGCATAGAAAATAACTATATATTTCATACTTATCACAGTCTTCCCCTTGCTACTTTCCAATTTACACGGGTTCCTTTTTTCATTCAAACCCGTGATCATTGCCACTTCATCGACTCTAAGGGGTAACCTTTTGCCCCTAATGTTGAAGACCTCTTGTGAGTGGTCCCAACACTCACCAATGGGAACATCCAAGAGGGTCTTGGAGATGATGATGGGCTTGCAATTATATACTAGGTAGAACCCAGACTCAACCAAGATAGCCTTACATCTCAGACGTGAATCTACAAGGTCTTTTGATAGACGGAGTCCAGCGAGGAAATTATTCCTTCGCAGACCCGGTCTCCTCCCAGATTCTCTTCTTCTTATCATCTGTTGCCTTCACTAACTCCGCCATTTGCTGCAATACTCTAACTTTACGTGTGCAAAATTAGATAAATATAATTTCATTCTTTATTAACAAGCAAATCTTATGTGACCCATTAACCAAGCTCATTAAAGTTCACTAACTCAAAAATATAAAAATGATAATCTTTCATCTGTAACATCTCATAATAAACCCTCATGTAATAGCCTTCAAATTTCAATTAAATTCAGGGAATAAGAGCATAATATACCTCAAAACATAACTTGTGCAATACTTAGTTCTATTAAGCTTTCTAAATAGTCCATGTAACAAGCATTAGGCCAATGTCCCTAATCCAGTTGGCTCAAGGCACTAGGTGTTGAAACACCCCTCAGGCTTAATAACTCAAACTATAAAGGCTACAGAACCAAGCACGTCATAAAAGAATTTATCTCAACTTTTCACCTTTTGATGTGATCCCTTATACTTGCCAAGGCACAAGGTCCGGTTACTCAGTAAAAAGAGAAACAAACCTTTATTTTTTTTTCATCAATTTTTTTTCATTCAATCTATAATTTTTTTTAACTTTTTTTATTCTTTTTTTTATTTATTTTTCATTCTACAGTTATCCCAAAAAAATAATTTCAAATAAAAGCTAAACATAAAGATTTATCATAAAACATTAAAAATTACTCAATTGCCAAGTTGTTCAAAAAATATGCTTAGTTAAAGGTATCCCACTAAGATTACAAGTAATAAATCATAAAATTATATTCCTACAAGTTTCAAGTGTGTGAAATGTGATTCAAAAATATAAGCACAATTATCCAAGATAAATAAAATAAAATAAAAATTACTCACTTAATCATTTTCATCACTTAATTAATTACTTGAACTTTCTTCATGAAATTGATCTCTTTAAAAAAATATATGCTTTTAAAAGAAAATAAGTGACAAAACTCACTTAAAAGAAAAGAAAACAAAAGAAATAACGAAAAATACTCTAAAACATCTTAAAAGAAAAATAACTTTCTACACCCCCAAACCTAAACTAAACATTGTCCTTAATGTTCAAGAAAATATATACTACAATGACAAGAATAAGTAAGAGAGGGAAAGAAAGATATAACTTGAAAGCACAACTAATCCACTAATCTGAAAGTGAAGTACATAGGATTGGAAAAAACATGAGAAACATACAAGTAAGAAGCAATTTCCCAAACCTAAAATACCAAGCTCCTAGAAAAGAGATAACAACAAAAAAACCAAAGAAAAGAAAAGATAAGATAAGATAAGAGAAAAGTAGCCCCTGCATAGCTAAATATCAGCATCATCGGAATCATCCTCATCAGTAGAACTCTAGTCACTATCATCCACATCGGCCGAAGCTCTATGAATCAAATCAGTCAGTCCCTGTATAAGTCCCCTCATCTCAGTCATCTGAGCAGCCATCTGAGCATCTATATGTGCAGTAAGCCTCGTCTGAAGCTATGCTTGAGAAGAATCAATATGTGCTCGAAGACGATGCTCCATCTGAAGGAAAGAGTCATGAGCAAAAGAATGTGGTGGAATGTTCTGCTCAGCTGCAACCTATGGTACTCCCTCTATGGCTGGCTCCTCCTCGTCTAATGCTGGTCAAGGCGGACAATGTGTGATCATCCGATTTAGGGTCGCCTAAGAAATTACCCCTAAACCTCGGCTCGTAGGTGCATATAAAGAAAAATCAAACTGAAAGTGAACAAAAATCCACTCCAAAAGGAAAGGAAAAGCTAATCGAGCATCCACTAGTCCAGAGACTATATCTGCCATCCGTGCGAAGACAAAGGAGGGAAAATCGATGTGAATCCCCTTTGCACGACCTAGAACATACAGAAGGCGAGCTAAGGTGTAGTCAACCTTCTCATGACGGTGGAACCATATGTCATACTCCAATATCAGATGTGCAAAACGATAGTCCGAGTCATGAGAGAAGCTGGCAATCCATACGTGAGGGATGGGCCTCGCTCCTACCCCATAAGAGTCCCCGTGATAGTATACTCATCAGGAAAAGCAAAGTCAACAAAAGAGGGATAGGTGAAGTTGGAGCGCGTGAGACCCATCACTGTAGCTATGAGCTCTTGTGTGACAGTGATTGTAATATCTCCAATGGTATTGGCAATATATCCCCTCTCATTAAGAAAAGCGGATGCATAAAAAGATCAGACTTGCTCATGATGTACACGAGTGTCAGGGGATGCAATATGTGAGAAAAAAAGAAGTACCAATCCTCTCGCTCCATAAGCCATTACTGGGCAGCAGTAAGAGTGGGGACAAACTCCACCTGTCGCTCGTAAACAATAGCACGAAGAGGTAGATCAGTAGTGGCGATAGTAGAAGATGAAGCACGCGAAGTAGAAGGGGCTCCCTTCCTCTTCTTCAGGGCTTTAAAACTAGAACCGTTCACCTTAGATCTACAAAATGATCAAAAAGTAGTGCTAAAATGATATGGAAATGACTGGAAAGCAGAAAAAAATTGTACCCGCCAGATAATGTCAAATAAAAAATATACCCCTAAAAAAATGAGCAGAAATGTCCCAAATCAGAGTGTAATATGTACAAGTGAAAATTGAGCATCTTTAGTAAAGCAAGTACATATAAACTGATTCATTAAAGCCTCAAAAATTGGAATTTTCAACAAAAATTGTGCGGAATGAAAAATTCGAAATCCAACTTACACAATGCATCATTCATTCAATCAAATTGGACCAAATCATGAACATGGAATATAGAAGTCGATTCTAACAAATATCCACAAAAAATTGCATCTGATTTGGTCAAAAATTGAAAGAGAATTTCAAAAAAACAAATTTCGGGCTTACCGGGTAAACAAAAGAACAACGTGAAATGGAGGTCAATTCAGCTCAAATTAACACCAGAAATGGATTCTACGTGAGAATTTAGAGGGGAGAGACGATTTTTGGACCAAAAAGCACGTCGGACAATGTACAGATGACGATGTAAAACGAAGACAACACGACAGAGGAAAAACACGACGGCAGCCGAACTGGCCAGGCGCGCGTTGTAAGTGACGACCCAACCATTCTAACGGTCAATTTGCTGATCGATCGAGATTAATCCTGATCGAACAGGTAAACACAATTTTTTTTAACATTAAAAATCCAATTAATTAACTAAAACTACTAAATAAAAAAATCACTAAATGGATTAAATAAAGTAAATTTAACTAAAACTAAAAGAAATAGAGAGAAAATAAACTTAAACACAAACCGAATAAAACAAGGGTTGCCTCCCTAGAAGCGTTAAGTTTATTGTCTTCAGCCAGACAATGCCAACATTCTCAAATATGTTAGGGTGGGTGGTAGATATTGGCATTTGATCTTCTCTTAAATTGTCAAAAAGATTACTCAGAAAAATTATAAGGCACGACTTGATTATGGGCTGATGCTACAAAAGATGGACCTCTACCATAAGCATCAAATCTAAAATTGTCTACCATAAAACATTCAGCATCAGAAGTTGCAGGTAAATTGTTAGACACATCAAAAGCATTTAGTTGCACTTTCATGTTCCCAAAGGTCATCTCCATTACCCCCGTCCTACAATTTATGCATGCATTAGCTATGGCAAGGAATGGATGACCTAGAATGATAGGAATCTGATATGTGGAGTTGGCACCGGTCTCCATATCTAAGACAATAAAATCAACAAGGAAAAAGAACCGGTCAACCTTCACTAAGACATCCTCAATGACTCCTCGAGGCTTACACACAAAACGATTGGCTAGCTACAAGGTAACTGATGTAGGCTGCAATTAACCTAACCCTAGTTTCTCATACACTAAGTAAGGGAGTAGATTGACACTCACACCAAGGTCAAGGAGGGCTCTATGGATGGAGTGATCGCCTATGACACAGGAAATAGTTGTACTCCAGGGTCTTTATACTTAGGTGGGGTGTCAAACTTCAAAAGAGAGATTACTTGCTCGGTGAGAAAGACCTTCTTAGACACATGGGTCTTGGATTTATGCCTTTGAGTGCATAGGTCTTTGAGAAATTTAGCATAAGCAGGGACTTGCTTAATGACATCTAAAAGGGGGAGATTAATTTTGACTTGTTTAAAGGTTTCAACAATATCATCTATCTTAGCCATGCTCTTTCTAAATGGTAGGGCCATGTCAAGACACTGAGGAAAAGGTGTCATAAGGATATAAGATCCCTCGGAAGTGGTCTTAGACTATGGCTCTGAGGAAGGGGAAGGATAAACTGACTCCTTTGCATTTGGCTCACTCTCTAACTCATGAGGCTCATTAGGGGCTTCCCTCTCTAACTCCTCACTCCTATCATCTGTCACTGGTGTCCCCCCAACATTCCTGTCAACAATCCCCCCACTCCTAAGGGTCATTATGGAATTAACTTGTTCATTAGAGGGAGGAGCTCCCTCTACTCGAAATTGACCTTTAGGGTTTTGTAGAGGTTGACTTGGCAACGTCCCCATCTCTCGCTTATTGATAGCATTGGCTAGTTGTCCAATTTGGGTTTCTAACTTTGCTATACATTGTGTGTGAGAGTGGAGGAGTTGTGATTGAGATTGAAGGCTTTGCAGGGCACTCAAGACCTTTTCTTCAAAACACGGACTCCTATTGGGTTGGACATACGGAGGTTGCACTTGAGGTTGGTGGATAGGGGCTGGTAGGACTTGGAATGGTTGCCTAGGGGGTTAATTGCCCACAAGCCCTTGGTTTTGTGCCCACCAGGAAAAGTTAGGATGATTCCTCCACCCAGGGTTATATGTGTTTGAAAATGGATTGTTCTCAGCCCTAGGGAAGGATTGGGTGGCATTCACATGATCTTGGACAAGCTCAGGAAATTGACATGTAGAGGGACACTCCATGAAAGTATGGGCTGGGCTAAGGCATATTGTGCATGCATCTTGAGTGAAGGGAGTAGGCTGATGGGTTGAAGTCATAAGAAGATCTAGCTTCCTACTCAAAGTATCAACTTGAGGAGAGGTCTAATGGGTTTTTGACTTCATACAAGCCACCCCTAGAGGGGGCATTGTTCAAGGTAGATAATCCACTTTCATTTCTATTCAACGCAGCATGTTGAAGAGAATTTTCACTCAAGTCCTCAAAAAGTTTTCATGCCTCATTTTCATTTTTTAACAAAAAGGTGCCCCCACAACATGCATCAACAAGATGGCGGTTTTGTTCAGTAAGACCCTCATAAAAACGTTACACTAATTGCCACTTAGGGACAGCATGATGAGGACACCTCCTAAAAAGGTCCCTAAGTCTATCCCAACTCTCATGGAATTGTTCAGTGGGAAGTTGGGCAAAAGTGGTTATGACCTTTCTCATTTTGTTGGTCTTACCTATGGGGAAGTACTTTTTGAGGAACTCTTGTTGCATTTGGGCCCATGTTGTGATAGTGTTTGGCTCTAATGAGTGGAGTCATTCTTTAGCCTTATCTTTCAGTGTGAAAGGGAAAAGCCGAAGTTTGATAGCCTCATCGCTTAAATTTGAGTGCTTAAAGGTTGTGCATAGTTCTAAGAAGTCATCTAGGTGCCTATACTGGTTTTCATTATTAAGCCCATAAAAAGATGAAAACATTTGAATGACATTGGGCTTAATCTCATAATTTTGAGCAGCGACCACTGACAACCTAATGCATGAAGGGGAGATGTACTCATTAGGAGTGTAATACTCTCTTAGAGATTTAAGTGGTGCATCTACTAACTGATGTTCAGCCATGATGGGGGTAGAAGTAGTGTGGGAGGAAGAATTAGTGGGACAATTTGTGGGTGTAGGGATGTAGGTCGAGGACAACTCAGCTCTCTTAGATGTTCGCTCAGGCTCAAGGTCAAATGGTACTAATCGAGGGAGTAAGGAGCGACGACCATGCATACACCACAAACATACCAGACAATTTTAAATGTAAAAAGGGGAAGAATAAGCAAAAACTAACAAAGAAAAAAATTAAAACTAAAGAGAGAAAGGGATCTTGCAAACCGAAGAGAAGCACTATGTTTGTCGATGTCCACTTGTGGCCACAAGTGTAGAGATCACAGTCTTCAACTTAACCTACAAGATCAAATTAAAAGAAAGTAAGAAACTAAGAAGTAACCTAAAAAATAAGTATCTAAAACTAAAGTAGCTAGAATTATCCTAATACTAATTTAGTAACAAATCAACACCGTCCCCGGCAATGGCACTAAAAAACTTAATCGTTTATAATTAAACCCTTTGCAAGTATACAAGGTAATTATACTAAGATAAGTATTTAAGGGTTGTCGAACCTCAAGGATGGAGAATTATTACTCAATCTAAGAGAGAAATTTGTTGATTAAAAACTAAAAAGAGCTTAAAATTAAAATTAAGCAAAAGAAATAATCAACGAATTAAAAGCAAGAGATTAATATGATGGAATTTACTTAGGAAATGGAATCCACTATAAAACCATAACAATTCCTTAACTTTTAATCTAAATCTAATGTGAATATGAAAAAGTATTCTAAGCTACAAGCTATAATTACTTTAGAAATAATCATTAATTAAATTCATGGCATGAACTATTTCGACAATAGCACGAATCATCTATACTAAACTAGCTATAAGCATGACTTGTCTAATCTTAATATAACTCATCTAATTCATTAATTATCTAAACATTAAAACTATTTGTAAGATCCTTAATCTTAAACCGGTTTTGGTTTTACTTTAATTATCAGTTATCGTGAGGTTGACACGTTTTCTGATTTATTCGGTGATTTCGTGAATAAGAGGTGTTTATGATGGTTTTAACCAAAATCAACTTTAAGATTAGTAGTTTTAAGTGATTTTAAATCAAATCTAAATTTTTGAGATTTTTTCTGAATTTTTACTATTTTTCCGAAAATTAGGGTTTTGGCGAGACCCCTGTGGGCCCCACCGTCAAAATTTCATTTTTTGGGTCAAATGAACCCAGATGTCTACTTAAGCCCATACGAAAATTTTCAGAATTTTATTAGGCTTAATTAGCGCTTAAATTTGCAAAATACCCATTTTTAGCCTATTTTTCCTATTTACACCCCATAACTTACCCATGCATACCCCAACCCTTACTATAAAAGGTCAAACCTGAGCCATTTCCATTTTTAGGAATAGTCTAAGGAGGAGAGGTCAGGCCTAATCCCCAATTAGGCCCGGATTAGAAAGTATTTAAGGTAAGCCTACTCTAATTAAGCACTAAACCCTAGCTTTCTTCTTAATCTCTTCTAAATCTACCATTTCCCCTTTGTTTCAATTCGTTTTTGGACATCAAAAACTACTGATTTGTATTTTACTACAAACCCTAGCTTTCAAAATTCGATTTTTATAAGCAACAAGCCCTAGATCTAAGTTTTAATTAGGGATTTCTTTGGTAAATCGAATGTTAATGAAGTTTAATTCAAACTCAATGTGTTTGGAAGGTTTTCAAGAAGGGTGACCCTCAAATCCGAGCTTAATCAAGTGCTAAGGTAATGGATCTTCAAAATCTCAGTTTATCTATGGTAAAACTCTTGATTTTTGGCTTATTTCGAATGGAGTTACTTGATTTGGTGTGTTAATGGCATGATTAGAAAATGAAAATATTTAATCCCAATTTCTTAGGATTTTGTATTATTATGGTATGGTTTAACATTCTGTAAGTCATGAAGGACTTTTGATGATGATTAGGGTGTTAGATGTGGATTTGAAGTGTTATCAATGGTGTTTCGGTTTGGATTTGCAAAAGGAAGAAGATGGTATGTTCTACCTTGATGGCATTCAAATGGCCCTTCTAGGCGTTCGAACGGCAACACTGTCGAAACGATAGTTTTCCAGTTCAGCCGATCGAACGGCCTGCTAGGCGTTCGAATGGCAAAACTCTGAATTTCAAATTTTTACATTTAACCGATCAAATGGCCTGATGAAGGGCGTTCGATCGGCTACACAGCAGATTTGTGTTCTAATGCATGATGTTTATTTTGATGATTCCACTTTAGCTTGCCCATTTCATATAAATGTGGAGTGTTTTAAGCTATATTATGCTACTGGAAAGGCATGCTATTGAGGTTATGGAGTTGAGATATATGCTTAGAGATTTGTGGAATGACTTATGTTTTGTGGCATGATGTTGGAATTGTCATCTTGAAATTGTGAATGGTTGATTCCCTATGGTTAAGCATATTTTCAGTAGGACTACAACCTCTTAATGGACTGATTTGTCATGATAGAGTGTGGTTAGTTGGTGTGTGGATGTTGGTGAATGCCATGACTCAATGATGAAATGAATGATCTTATATGTGTTTAACCTTTGTGGTTGAGTTTTGATTTGAGTTATGTTTTCAATTATTCTTCTCCTATGATTTCCACTAGAATTCATGTTTAGATGGTAGTTCACATGTGTAGTGTGGTAGTGAGTTTAATTTCAAGCATGTTGGCATGCATTGTGTGGAGTGCTTCTACTAGTTACACACACATGTGGGGGTTAAATGATGATGTTGAAGCTTGATATTGTGATTATGAATGATGCATTAGGGGCTGATGAGAGCACTTATCATGGATTAGGGTTCATGTATGCCTTGCCCACGTATGTACCATGCTGCATGCATCATGAAAATGGATTTCCAATTGAGGCTTCATCGAGGTTGATCGAATTTGACCGATTGGATGCAATGTGGTGAAATTGTATGCCGGATTGATCGGTCGGGGATTAATCGTAAGTTGATTGGTCCAAAAGGACATGTTTTGATTTGAGCTCCTGTGTGGAATGAGTGCACTCCTCGGGTTGAGTCTAGTTAAATGGAGTTAAGTAGGGATGAGTTGTGTACTTGTCTTGTGAATTGAGATTATTTATAATTTGCTGGACCCTGAGAATCCAGCTGGTTTGTCCGAGTGCACCGGCTTGCTAGGAGTTGTTGCTTGGGACTTTAGTCTTGACAAGCAGGGTTGCCCGAGAGTTTAGACTTGATGGGTTGACGTTGCTCGAAGGAATTGGCCTTGAGGAGCAGGAGTTGCTCGAAGGCATTGTCCTTGAGGAGCAGGAGTTGCTCGAAGGCATTGGCCTTGAGGAGCAGGAGTTACTCAAAGGCATTGGCCTTGAGGAGCAGAAGTTGCTCGAAGGCGTTGGCCTTGAGGAGCAAGAGTTGCTCATAGGCGTTGGCCTTGAGGAGCATGTCTATTTGATAAGTATTTGCTCGAGGGCTCCGGCCTTGAAGAACAGGTTTATTCTCTATGTGTATGGACTTGCATGATGGACTAGTGTGGGTATGTGACACTTGTACATGCATGGTGAATGAGAATGATATGATGCATGATGGAATATGTATGTTAGAGATACATTCATGCAGGTTGTTATGATGTGATGCATGATGAAATATGTATGTTAGAGATACATTCATGTAGGTTGATTATGATATGATGCATGATGGAATGTGTATGTTAGAGATACATTCATGCAGGTTGATTATGGTATGATGCATGATGGAATATGTATGTTAGAGATACATTTCATATAGGGTGTTATGATGAAAATGAAATTATGTGGATTATGCACTATGATGCAGTTTTAGGTGATGTGTATGTGTGATCAGAAAATGATGCACCATGTAAATCTTTGATCTGAATGATTATATTGTTATGCTGTCGTATTTTCAATGTTGATAGTGATATTAAAAACCATTGCTGAGTTTGTTAAACTCACCCCTCTTTCTTGTGTTTTGTTTTGGGGCTGCGTGGTGCGACACGCAGACGGACAGGATCTCCTCTTCGAGGAAAGGTCAAAGATGACTTGGATGTGATCGTGGAGATCGATGTGTGACTTATTTTCCTTTGGTTTTATGCTTTTTGTTTAGAACCTTCGTGTAGGGTTCTTTGTTGTTTTGGATTTATGTCACAATTTACAGTTATGTTTGCTTAAGACTTATTTTGAGCCAGTGTGGACTATAGTTAACTAAGCATGTGGGTTTGAGTTTAGTTGTTTACTTTGTGATAAGCAACTCTCTTTCCTTCCTTCTTATTTACTCTTGCTCAAAGGATTGTGCATACTCCGTAATTTTGTTAAATCGCCCGTGATTAGGGTTAAGTCTTCCGCTAAATCATTTCTCAATTTCCCTTCGTCGCCCCCGCGCGTTTGACCGGCCCCTGGACCGGGTTCGGCTCAGGTAGGTCATCGCCGGGGTGTGCCACTATTGTTGACCATCTCATCTAAATCACAGAAATTAGAATTAATAAAAATATCAAAACCACATCAACCTATCATCTACAAGACAATAAATCAACATAGACTTGAATAAACATTAAAAGCTCTTCCATTAAAAAAGAAATCTTTATCATACAATTGTCATCATTCACAACTGAGATCTAAATTAAAAAAAAAAAGAAATTGAAACTTATCTATAACTTCATCAACTTCTAAGTAAAAGAAAAGTCTAGCCTTCCATTGTAGAAGGAAGCTCTTGAATCTCCATTAAAAGCTTTGAGTTCTCTTATATATTCTTCTTCCTTTTTCTCTTTAGAAAATATATTGGAATCCCTTAATTTTGAGTCAGATATGTCTTTATATAGGCATAAGAGCCGTACGAAGAAGTTTAATACGAAAAGGATTAAAAATTGGCTAAAATTAGGAAACTGCGCATTATCCCTATCGATCGCCCTGCATGCCCATTCGATTGCTTGTACTGAATTTGTCTTCAAAATCACATTTACCCATTTGATCCTAAAAACACCCCGTTCGATCGGCTACACTATTTATGCAATCTAAACAGTTTTTCTGGCCAATCCATTTTCTATTTATTAAGCTCTTCCTTTCATGTCCATATTAATTTTCAACTTGTTTATAACTCCGAAAAGTTGTCCAAATCACTTTAAAGCATGCCAAGACTATTTTATATTATTCCAAACATTGTCCAAGTACCTAGATAAGCGTACTTATCCTACAAAATATAAAATATCATATTTTAGAAATGTAGAATGTAATTAAAATCCCAAACTTGATTTAAATGCATGCCTAACTACTAATAACTTCTAAAATTAATTAATAATCAAACTAAAATATTAATAACTATCTTAAACTAAATAAACCATAACTAATACTAAATTAACCTAATCTATACCAGCAAATAAGGTAAAAGGGCATATAAAATAGCTATATCTTTCATACTTATCACAATCTTCCCCTTGCTACTTTCCAATTTACACAGGTTCCTTTTTTTACTCAAACCCGTGATCATTGCCACTTCATCGACTCTAAGGGGTAACCTTTTGCCCCTAATGTTGAAGACCTCTTGTGAGTGGTCCCAACACTCACCAATGGGAACATCCAAGAGCATCTTGGAGATGATGATGGGCTTGCAATTATATACTAGGTAGAACCCAGACTCCACTAAGATAGCCTTACATCTCAGACGTGAATCTACAAGGTCTTTTGATAGACAGAGTCCAGCGAGGAAATTATTCCTTCGCAGACCCAGTCTCCTCCCATAGATTCTCTTCTTCTTATCTTCTATTGCCTTCACTAACTCTGCCATTTGCTATAATACTCTAACTTTACGTGTGCAAAATTGGATAAATATATTTATATCAACAATGGGTAATGACCATAATCAATGGTCGCGTTGATTCACATTATCTAACTAACTTCTATATATATGATAAGTATATTTATCGTGTTATTGGACATACGATAAGAGGACCTCTCATACACGATATCACAATGGTTGGATATCGTGTTTCCATCTTCGTCTTATCAAACACACGATATAGGACTTATCATCTTTCAAACAACATGACAAGCTTCTTTGACTCCCTATGTCATGTTTTCTATTATACGACAAACCAAAAATCGTGCATACAAATATACCATGTAGATTTTGGTAATGACCTCACCACGAAACAACCACTGATTTTCTTCAAGCCGGATTAACCCCTTTATCTACCGCTGATTTTCTCCAAAGTTCACTTCTTTACTGGGATCACGTCAAACGGAACCTCCCTCTCTACATGGTCAAAACTTGCTTTGGGGCGTACAGTTTAAAAATCACCTTGCAAAACAAGATGAAACGGAACTAACGCCAGAGTGTTTTTTGAAATCTTCTTCTGGAAACAAAAAACCCTAATCTTCGAAAAACCAACTATAGTTTTTTGCAATCGTTGGTCAGATAGGTTGCAAAATCTACTCTCACGCTATGTGGACGTTGCTCAAAGCTCCAAATGACAAGTCGTTTGCCTTTAAATGCGACTTTGTGAAGGTTTTATATGATATAAAACCGTATCTCCGATCAGGAGTATTTTTGTCCAAAATTTACATTATATCGTGTTATTCTAGGTTTGATGGCATTTGTGTTTAAAATCTAATGAATATGGAATTTTCAATCTTCGGTGAGGTAATATGGAAAAAACTTATCAACTAAATGCGCATATCTGCTAAATCAAATGCATTAGTTCATTATAATAGCTTAACTCATGCAAATGGCTTTTTTTACTGAATTACCTGTCACCTCCATTCCCATATCTGTGGGACTGCCACCATAGAGGCAGCCAAGAATGGCACTTCCAATTGAAAAGTGCATAATATCTACTTCATGGCCTCGACAAGTCTTGCTAGTACATGTGTCTCGTGATTCTCCATATCCGCCCATCTATTTAGGGAGATCCCTATCAAGTATTTTTTGTGAAAAAAAATTAAAAAATAAACACTATTTGTACAATGTTATTATGAAAAGCCGTCAAAGTTTGATATACTACAATGTGGCACTTTCACCAACTTGAAACATGAGAGGTATAGAAGGACATTTGGTACTTTCACTGCATTATCATAGAACAGACCCACTCAACTGTTTACCACCAAAATAACATATATAATATAAGGTAGCATATGTCAACTGGAAATTTTTCATACACTCAATTTGGAAATAGAATAATTATAAATACGTTGAAAAAACCCAAGAGAGCTTTTTTTATAAAAGGCAATATGGGCTATTTCATTTATACATTATAGTATTGCAAACCAACTTGATTGAATGCCAGTTGTAGCTGGTACAGAAAATATATAATTAGTAATGATAAATCGTCTGGAATCTTCTCTTCAATGAAAACTTAGCATTTGTAACTGATCACATCTCGAAGTTTAAACCACATGTTATGATCACATAAATAATTGCACGAAGTACTATTGAAGAGTTCCTATTTTTGTATGTTTAGATTACATCAATTAAATCTGGGCAAATACGCATTCATTGAAATCAAAGTAACTGTTAAATCTTAGCAGTGGAATTCTCAATTCAATCGAAAGAGAAAAATAAAATCTAAATCCATATCGCAAGGTTTCCACAACAAAAACAATTGAGAGATGTTCGATAAGAAGATATATCTATCAGAAGAATATAGCAGAGAACCCCATTAAATGTTTGACATACTTTAATAGACTGCTGAATTTCAACCACAGAAAATGAATTCCCACAGCCCAGATCAGAGAATCCAAAATCCTTTATTAGTTAATTACGATATCTCAACTTCTCCATGCAAATCTAACAGTTCATCACCCCTGCTCCATCTAAACCAAGAGATTTCCCATACTCCCACCAAAAACAGAAAAAATCAAAAGAAAGAAATGCAAATCATCTTCCCAAAAGAGACCATAATAAAAAACAAAAAGAGAATTGAAGTGGGTAAGGAAAGGGGGGAATGAGAAGAGACTAAAAATACTGTGTCTTTGGGATTCACTTTGATCTCGAAGTGACTGTCCTTGATTGTCTTCATGAAAACCTTCATCTTGTTCGATCCGCACCTCCGTGTCCAAACAAGTCCAGTAGAAGACTTGAACTGTTACTAAATTTGGAAGAAGGTGATGCGGCAATGGTCAATCGGAAGAAGGCTACAGGGGATTTGGGAATTAAGGTGATGCAAAGGTAAGAAGAAGGCCAATTCAAGTAGAGGATTTGGGCGAAGAAAGCCGGTGGTCAATCTGTACTGAAGTCAATTCTGCACGTAATGAGTGAAGAAGATACGGTATTTTGTGAAGTTGATTCCAAAGTGGGTGAAGGAGATTTGGCGGTCTAGGAATTCGATTGGCACATTGGGGATGAAATCCCATCGCTAACAACCCACAATCCCAAGAAAATAGACGCATGTAAAGACGGGAAAACACAGGAGAGTGGGGCGAAGGGAAGTGTCATGCTTGTATGGGGAGGAGAAGAGAAGGCAGTCGATCGCGTTTGTATATCTCATATAACAACTGTTTTAAAAAACGTAGCTATATGTGTGTTTGCTGATATTCATTGTTTTTGTATTGTAAATTTAATATAATATGTGTAAGTATGCATACATGATCATGGTTAAAACTTACTGAAATTATCAAATAAATTACGAAGAAGTCATCAAACATAGATTTAAAATAAGTAGAATATCGTATAAAAATTAAACAAGTATAGTCCTAATCATGATTGAGCTAAATCATAATTCAATTGTGGTTCCCATGCGATCACAGTAGCATTTGTGGGTAATAATAATTTATTTTAGTAATAAAGAATTAGATTTGTGGAAAGAAAATAAGAAATGAGCGAAATCATATAAAAATAGGACAAATCATAAATATGATGTGCTGGCGTTCGATTGGCCTAGCAGGCCGTTCGAACATCCTTGATAATTCACTTTTTCCTTTATCCTGGTTTGTCTTCAACCTTCTAAAATTCAAACAGAAAATATTTCAAAATTTAAGATGAATTTTAAAATCACCATAGAACATCATAATATCAAAATCTAATCCTAGAACATGATAGATCTAATCATTTTCTTACTTAATCACAAAAAAATATCCATAAATAATATATTTTTAATAAATCACCATTAAAACTAGAAATGAAGTAAGAACCCACATAAATTTACATTCATGCATTCCAATGGATAAAACCACACAAGGAAAAACTCCCTGACCTATGTGAAGTCTTTGGATCTACGAAGAAGCTTTAATCCTCAAGAAATCTTACCAAAAAATTAGGGTTTTTGTTAAAATTAATTAAAATCAACTAATATGCTCAAATTAATTTGAAAATACGTAGATCTAGAATATCCTTTGGTTAAAAATAAAAATCATCTATTTAAGGTTTTAAATCAAAATCAAAAATAAAATTTTTCATAGAAGAAATCAAGAATCAAATTGGAGGACATGAAGATAAGAATGATTACAACCAAAATCAAAAGATTATGGGTGATTAGGGTAAGAAAATGTATATTAATTCATTTTTCTTCTTTGGGAAATAGGGGTAGAGTACCTCCTTTTTCCTTGAATAGCTCTTCCCTATTTAGGGAAATGGTTAGAGTTTTCTTTAAATAGTAAGAGTTTTGGGTTGGATAAACAAAATGTTGAACTGTAAAATAGGTCTAAAATGCCTTAAGTAGCTAATTAGGGTTATTTTTTGTTTTAAAATGAATTTAATAACTCCCAAACTCACTAAAATAAAATAATAAAAGTTTAGAGGGTCAAGTGGATTACTATGTGGGGCCCATAGTGGGATCCACACCCTTGATTAAGGAAAATTTATGATAATATCCCATAAAATCTGTGAAAATTAGATAAATCAAGTTGGACATTAAAAACTTATAACAAGTAAAATTGAACTTATTGGAGTCATAATTACTATTCATTAACCCCAAAATCAAGTCAAACCGGTGATTAAGCATAACTACACAAAATTTACATAATTAAAAGGAAATTAAACTAAGTTAAAATTAGAGATTTTATATTGTAGCTAAGAATATTTGTTCATATTTACACTTGATTTAGACTAGAGATAAGGGATTCTTATAATTCTATTAATCGATTCAATTTCCTAAGTTATTATCAATATATTGCTCTTTCATTTAGTTTAGTTGTTTATTAATTTGCTTAGATTTAGTTTAAGTTCTTTTAAGTTTCAATTACTAATAAACTCTCTTTTTAGATTTAGTAAGAATTTAATGTGTCCTTGAGGTTCGACAACCCTTAATACTAGTATAATTGCCTTGTACACTTACAAAATATTTAGTTATAAACGATCACTAACTAATATGTTTTTACAATAGTATTAAAATAATTTGACAATAGTACCAAAATATTTTAACAAAGTGTTAAATCGTTCTAACAGTAGTGTTAAAACAATTTAATAATAATGCTAAATTGGTTTGACAATGTTGTCCAATAATTTTAACAAAATTGTTTAACAAAGTTATAATATTTTCACCTCGTAACAATAGTGTTATTTTAACTGTAGTATTAAAACGAATTTGACAATACTATCAAAAAATTTTGACTATTGTTTCTTGGGTCAATTAGGAAGAAGTATCAAAATCAAAATATTTTATTAAAATATTTTAGAAGAACAAAATTAAAATTAATACTTTTTAAAATAAACCTTTTAGAAGAACAATCAAAATATTTTAACCCTACTTATTAAGTATTTTGATAATAGTATAAAAATCTAACAGTTCAAACTTTTAAACACATATGTCAAAAAATTTTAACTCTAGGGTTTAAACAATTAAAAAAAATGTTCAAAAGTTTTAAGTCCATGATTATTATAGACCTTTCCCCAATGGGCACCTACTCGTAATGATAACCATTTCCCATAGCAACCTAGGCGAGGTAATGAAGCTAACAGATAAGACGGGCATTGGGCAGAGGAGGTGATAGACGATGCCTAGAGGACAAGAAGGGGTGAGGGTGATGAACAAGGTGTAGTCAATGATAATGGCAACGAGGAATAATTGTTATGTTACATTTGTACTATTAGTTTGCCTAATAAAACTTGCCCATTTATTTTCTTGTCATTGCTAAACACTGCATTTTTATGGATGACATATGAGGTGTGAGAATAAATGAATAAATACTCCTATCCCAAATTAATTGCTCAATTTAGCAAAAAATATATACCATATTAATAGCTTAACAATTTAAATAGTTGGGTTTTTAAAAAACTATCAAAATCTTATTTTGTCTTCTCTTAAAAATAAATTTCACACTATTTAATAAAAATTATTAATTTTTAGATATAATTTTTAATATAAAACGGAGAGCATATCATAATAAGGTGCACACTTGAAAGATAACAATTCTATCTAAAAGCTCTAAAAATTTAAATTTTTTTGATAAATCATTCCTCTATTAGGACGCCGCCTACCCGGTGTCCCAGCCAAGCCCAGTCCAGTTCAGCTGACCGTCTCACCTCCCATCAGCCAACTCCCCTTCCCACCCTCTTATCTCTCTTCTCTTATGACTCCTTAACCCTCCTCCTTAGGTCACATAAGACCAAGAACGGGCCGTGACCCACCACCACCACTTACTCTGACCGCCGCCCACCTTCTAGCCCTTCTCTCTCATGGGGGAACAGACCCAGACCCCTCCCGCCGGTCAAACCACAACCGCCACCGCTTCCGCCGCGGCCTCCACACCTGTTCCCCACCCCTCCCCGGCGGACCCGGCCGTGCCACCGCATCCTTCACTCTTCTCCGAACCTAACTACGACAAAGCCCTTGGCGTCTCCGACCCGGCCTCCAATCCCTCTCCATCGGCCGCCAAGATTCCCTTCCGACCGCGCAAGGTCCGCAAGCTCTCCCAGGAGAAGGCCCTGGCTGGGGTGGTCAGTACGGGGGAAAACCCTAGCCCCTCGCCCGTGCCGTTGAAGCGTATCCTGCCCCCTCCCGCGCGGCCGCTTTCTTGCGACGGGGAGATCGAGGCGGCCCTGCAGCACCTCCGGGCAGCCGACCCGATGCTGGCCCGGGTGATCGACGCCCACGATCCACCGGTCTTCCAGAGCCTCCATCCGCCCTTCCACTCGCTGGCTCGCAGCATCCTCTACCAGCAGCTGGCCTTTAAAGCCGCTGCCTCCATCTACGCCCGCTTCCTCGCTCTAGTCGGCGGGGAGCACCGCGTCCTCCCGGACGCTGTCCTCGCACTGTCTCCGCAGCAGCTCCGCCAGATCGGTGTCTCCGCCCGCAAGGCCGGGTACCTCCACGACCTCGCCTCCAAGTACCGGCGAGGGATCCTGTCGGATGACACCATCGCCGCCATGGACGACCGCTCCCTCTTCTCCATGCTCACCATGGTCAAGGGGATCGGCGCCTGGTCCGTCCACATGTTCATGATCTTCTCCCTCCATCGCCCCGACGTCCTCCCCACAGGCGACCTCGGCGTCCGCAAGGGCGTCCAATTGCTTTACGGCCTTGACGAGCTCCCCCGGCCCTCCCAGATGGAGCAGCTTTGCGAGAGCTGGCGCCCCTACCGCTCTGTTGGAGCCTGGTACATGTGGCGCCTCGTTGAGCAGAAGGGTGCTCCGGTCATGACGTCCTCCGTCACCAATCCTCAATTACAGCAGCAGCCGCAGCAGCTCCAATTGCAGCATCCCCAGCAGCAGCAGGAGCACCACCATCATCACCTCCTCGACCCACTCAATGCTGCAGCCCTCGCCAATCTTGGATAGCAGCTACGTCGAAATGGGATTCTAGGATTATGAATTACCGAGTTCGATTCTTCTCTTCCCATCTTTATGTAGCTCTCTGTTTTTTCTGTTCTCTTCATTGTAAGGAATAGTTGTGTCCCTTCTTTTGTCAATTCAATTCCATTCTGAAGGGTCATTATTGCGTTCGGGGCATCTCCAATAGCTACCTCTGGAGTACTTCTCCGTATACATAAAATCTAGATGGTGTAAGCATCGTAGCGATTGTTGATTAGAGCTGTTGCCTCTGCGAGAAGTTGGGTCGCTACGCCACTCTTCAAGAGTGTAATTAAGGCATAAATTTTCTTCTAAGATGTAACTTGTCATCCTCTTTTACGGTTGAGATGTGGTCAGAATTTGCCGTTTCCATTGGGCCCTATAGACGTAGGGCTGTAATATTTCTTTTAGCTGGCTACTAGTTGCTCCAAATACGGTTTTTCATCCTTTTCGTTTCTTGCAAGTAGGCATGCTCTGAATACTCTTTTCGCTGTGAATTTTTTTTCCTACTATGAAAGGGGAGCAACAAAGAATAACATAAATCTGTGAGACCTGTTTTGTGCTTTTCTGTTTAGTTCACTGCCTTAGTTTTGATAGCAAGCAGAGACGATTGAAAGATATTTCATTTTTTAGCGAATTACATCTTGATGTGATACTAAAGTGGTGCTTGTGTTGTCCAAATTATTTTTTTTTTCTTTTTCAGTTTGATGATTTATGCTGATCCTCCAAATGCGCTTCATATAAAAATATTAAACTTGCCATGCGGTTGGAATTTTGATAGAATGGTAGAACCTGATTGTTGGTTTGTATGGTTAATAGTAGCTTTGAAATTTTTGAAATTAATATTTTATATGGCATATGCAGTTAAGAACAACTTCATTTATATAGCTGAGATCTTTGTAATGGAGGGTAACGCCAACCTTCACGTAGGTACTTTTGCGTGCAAATCACATGAGCTTAAGTATGGGTGGAAATTACTTAAGTCGTATTTGGACTAGCTTGGCTGTTATTTATGCTTATATGAAGCATGCAACGGAGCAAAATATATAAAAGAGCAATATCACAAGCCATAAATTTCTCTATATGTTATGTAGGAAAAGGAATATTGAGAAAACATGCAATTACCCAGGAAGAAAGCTAATTTATCAGTAACAAAATCTCAAAGATTATATATAATTGCTGCAAGAATTCAGAAAAATGCTGATGACAAGTAATGGACTTTTCATTTAGAGAAACAGTCCTAAAAATTGGAAAGGCCGGGAAATTGCAATTGTTTCCAGGGTGGTGCTCATGAAAGGTCACTATGCTTGATTTTTGTTGAGCCTCATGAATGATCAGTGTTCATGGTGCATAAAGGGGAGGTGAGTTTGCCATAATGAATGATAATTAATTATGTGGAGTAAGGTCATTTATCTATCAGTAATAGTCTTCGTTAAACCTAAAATTTACTTTTTGTTTGTTTCTTGCAAATTCTCAGTTTTTCTTCCTTTTCAATTCTCAAAATTTGCCCATTTTTTCACAATTTCTGTCCAGGGAATATTCTTCTTAAATAGACTTTGCATCCTCTTTATTTGTTTCCTGAATAGAAGATATGTTGGTCCCCTATGAAAAAGATGTAAAGTGTTATAGGAATCTTCCCCAATGTTGTTTCTTCATTAAGAGCCAATAGAATTCAACAACCTGCTTGCTGCTGCCATTCCTTATTCAGTTTGTGAGGTATTTGTCATTTCTTGTCCAAACCAGTTATGATAAGGAACTTTCCTTCCGGTCAATTTTGTGATGGAGGAAGCTTAGCAAGTGGCGCTTGTGGCATTCTAGTTTGTCTACAACTAAAGCTTTAAGCATCCATCTTTTAGGCAGTGAATGCTGCTAATATCGGTAATTTATTCTACAGTTTCAAATAGCATTTAATCATCTTTAAGAATGAGAATCTTGGAGCTATGATACTTGAAAATTTTCTGTTTCTCAAGGGTAACTTAGATTTAGCAGAAGACATGTTCAATTGTACATGGGATCTGCAGAGAAGTATGAGAACAACTGTATGAATTTCATCTTTTTCTTTTCTGGCTGCCAAAGTGGGCCCAGAGTTTTCTTGTCAAGTAGATACAGGTAGTTGCATTTAGGTTCCTTTTTGGTGATGAATGGAAATAGGGTTCAAGAATTCAAGATGCTATACATAAGGATCTAGATCTTGTACTCAACACAAATGTTAAATAACTGGAACTTTGAGTATATTACATCTTTTAGGAAGTGCGTTGAATGGAAAGGTAATAGAATGAAATTAGTTCTTGCAAATGAGTTTTGATTAAGGCTCATGGAAGTGATTGACTGAACTTTGTGAAAGTAGCTAGAGTTAAGAGAAGATCTAGTAAGTGCCAAAGAAAAGATTAGATATGAAGTAGTATGGAAGTTTGTTTTGAGAGGCTTGCAGATGTGTGTTTTATGCAGTGTTCACATCGTGCAGATCTTAATTGTAAGACACCTACTTTAGATACTGCTCTAATTTTCTCCAGCTGATGTCAGTAGCTACAAGAATTTTCTTTTGTTACAAGTTAAATTGCTATAACGCTATTTTGTATTCCTAATATCAACTGTAATACTTGTCTTCTGTTTTTTTTCTTCGAATTTTTAAAATTTAAATAAGGTAATTGAAGCTTGAAGCTGTTATTGTGATAGTTTTCTGACCTAGAATCCTATTTAAACAGTCCATTCCTGACAAGTGCTATCATGTAAAAGAACATTGCCTATGGAGGGAGTGATCTTTTGTTATTCTAGTTTTTCATGAGTTATTTACTAGCACTGACACGGAAATATCAGTCATGTGGACTTCTTCCATCTGGAAAAGCTAGGCAAGGTACAAATATGAATTGAGCTATGAGGAATTGAGCGAATTTATGGTAAAATCTAGATCTGTCTGCGGACCATTGGTTAGTTTGGTAGCTAGGTCTTTGCTTCTCCCCAACATACTTGAAGTAAGGAGTTTTTTATTGTGGCTTGTAAATAACAATAATTATATGCACTCCAAATGGTAGTCGTTGGGTGCCAAAATCAGAATTTCACGTAGCTCTGGTCATTTTTTTATAGCAAGAGTAGACTAAAGGTTGTATGGTCAGTTTACCATGACGAACTACCATAGTGGGGTTTATGGTATGTTGGAAAGACTCCATGCATTTTGGGAAATAAACTTGTTATAGTTGGCCTAAAAATTCGCGTAGTTTGTCTACTGCTTAACCTGTTATCTACCTGATTAACTATACATAATCTTCTCTAACTCTGATGCCATATGTTGGTAGAGAACAAAAGAATTAATGTTTTTCAATCTGAAAAGACGGTGACTACTACCATTATTTGAACTGTTTTGCACCAGAATGGCATATAATGTTGAACAGATACCGTTTTTATCAATATTAATGGGAGTTATGTGATAGTGGACTAAAAATATTTTTTAAGATGTTACATTTCTTATATTTGGAGATTTTATGTTATATATTTCAATGAGAAGGGATATTGTATAATATTTTTGTATTGTAAAGGATACTTTGGTGGTTTGCTTTAAAAAAAAAAGAAGAGACTTTTGGTGTTTTGCTGTAAAAATCTAAAATGATCGACATAGTTTCCAGCTGAATGAATGTACATTTTGAGAAATGGATATATTTCACTCGAGTGTTGTGCGTGTTTATGTATGTCTGTATGTGTTGTATCTTTTGGATATAAAGCTGTTTATGGCATGGGCACCAAGCCCAGGATTTGGGGCTGTGGAATCTCTAAGGGCAGTGAAGAACTACATACAATTGTACAAATATGGGCATCATTTTATAATTTTGGCTATCTCATTGTTCTCTTTAGGCGGGTACATTTTTTTCAATATTTTTACCTTCCATAACTAAGTTCACTTGTCTTTGCAGGATCAGAAAAAGTGTACACTTGATTTTCATTGGCTAGACACTTGATTTCTCATATGTTTTCTATATATACTTGCTTTCTCATTTTAATAAGGCCTAAGGATATCATTTTCTTTTTTTTTATTTAATTGGTAGTATCACCTTCTTTTACTGGAGTTTGATTTTCTGGTGGTTGTTTATAGGGGGTGCTTGCCACATCCTTGTCATAATTATAAATAATCACCTTTCTCTAATTATTTGAGGCATCTATGGTGGGTCTATTCTTTAGATTCTGCTCTTCTATGATTTAGTTAAGAAGGCTCTTGATATTAAGTAGCTAAGAAGGAAATATTGATTTCTAGTTGGTCACAATGGCAACGCACATGGATGTAAATATTTGTGTTGTGGCAATTCATCAGGTGTGAAATATTTCTACCAAATAGGTGATGAGCCGTAGAAACCGAAGCTGATAACGAGCTGCTTAGATCCTCAGTTTCAAATGTTTCAAATATATTCTTTCTGTCCTAAATTAATATCTGTCCTAAATTAATAATTTTATTTAATCAAAAATTTATTTTATATTAATAATTTTATTTTATTTAATTTAAGTGGTTGTGTATTTAAAAAAAATTATAAGTTTATTTTTTATTATTTAATTAAAATTATTATTTTTTAGATATAGCTATTAATATAAGACAGAAGAGGCAGTCTAAGCTTAGGAGGCTAATTTTATATCTAGGAGGCCCAAGCAAAATTCTTCTATTTCAGGGCTTCACCACGAGTTAGATGTGCTATATGGACAATTGGAAATACCAACGATATATGGACACTTTCTGACTATGGGGGGGCAGAATTCTCAACTCGTAAAGATCAGTGGTATAAACAGTTGAGTGTGAAACAGGAATCGTATCGGTGGCACATAAGCCTCTGAAGATGCTAATAACATCACAATGCCTCCATTTTCTCCAGACCAATTGAGCCAAGGGGACCCAGACAGCATGGAGAGGGGTCTTTAAAGCTTCTCCGTAAACGGGACAGCCACCATTAACCCGAACACCTCTTCTAGGCACTCTTAAAAAAAACCGGCCCAGTTGGACCGGTTTGATTGGACTCGAATGGTTTTTTGGGCAAATCCATTTACTAAAATTGTGATACTTCCCGGTTAAACTGTGATATTTCTGCCTATTTAAATTGGCAAAACCCTGACCCGGCCACTAATCCGGGTCGGCGGCCTGGTTTGTTATAAAAACACTGCTTCTGGAAACATAGGAAGAACATCTTTGCGTAGTCTCGAGACAATTTTTTTGCCTTTTGCTAGCACATTAACCGTCCAAACAGCGCTCCAAAAGTTCTTTAAACCATTGCTGCTTGAACATTGACCCTCTTTGAGTCCAAAAAAAAAATTGAGAATTGACCCCCTTCACTGGACGATTTAATGTCTATAGCAAGGAAATAGGCCGTCTTGACTGTAAATACTCCATTTGCAGTTTATGCCCGTATAAGCTTATCCTCCGGAAGAGACACACTCAAAAATATTCTCTCTATTAATTATTAAGCCGGCTTCTTTCTTCAAAAATATCCTCGTAACAAGGTCAGATCTCCATGAACCAGTCCCTTCATGGCCACATCTATAATCTTATGAGAATTCGAGGGCAACTACTTATCACCCCAGATTTTTATGTTGTGTTCGTTGCTCACCATCCAAATTAAACCCTCTGCCAAGAGTTTCTTTCCTTCAATTATTCCTTTCCAAGCAAAAGAAGCGTTCCTAAGGTTCGTATAGCGAGAAATTTAGAGAGACTTTGGTCTGTTTGTTTCAGTTGAATCTTAATTTGAAAAACTATTCAAATTAGCTAAAAAGTTCATTATCTGTTTTGTTTGAAGCTGAATTAGTTGAATCCGAATTTAATCTGATTTTAGTTCATTTTAAAGTTTTATCCTTCTAATAAAATTCTTAATATTAAGTGAATAATAAAAACTAAATAAATAAAAAAATTAAATAAAAAATAAATAAAATTATAATGACTAGTAAAGACATTCAAATAACATCTAATTTTTCACTGTTTTTGTTATAAATTGATCAAATTACATCTAACTATTTTTGTAGTAGGTTGGTAGGCATCTAATAAAGTCATGATATCATGCGCTAATATTTTTTTATTGTGTGTTAAATCTTTTTTTTTCAAACCAATAGTCTTGCAACTAAAACCTTAACAAAAGAGAGAAAGCAGAAAAGGCTCAAAATTGACTTAACTGTATGCTTGGACAAATCTAATTAAGACCTGATTTTGTCAATCAATATTGCTTCTAATAATAGAAAAAACCTTCATGGATTTGCAACTCTAGCTAGCTCTCTACACAATAATATGGCTTTGAGGATTACATATCGAATGAAGTTGTACTAGGGTCTATGGTTATGAAAACACTAAACTACAAGCGGAGTTCTACCAGGTTCAATTTGGTTGTCATTATATTTTAGCAGCACTTTTTTTCATTTTTAGAAGGATTTGACAGCGAAGGGCTTTACTCATTGGCAAACCTGAGTATGGATGCGCAGCTTAGTTTGTATTATGACTTGTTATATTACTAATACCTTTGTATCAACTGTTTGTATGCTTCTTTACCCTTCGAATGAAAGTCAATCTCAGCCTGCCATATGGTGAACAATGAATTTTCACCACGAAGATAGAGATATGTACATCGATGAACAAAATAGATACAACGATTTCAAAATTCTTAATGGTGATTGATGCACTAATATAAATTTTAATTAAATATTTATAAATTTTGAATTACAATCTTATTTTGTGTTAATTCATTGCTATTTGGGCTATTTATATTTTGAACAGGTGAGTTGGGTTTCCATTGTGCTTACATGTCTAAATGGGCTTCAACAACATTCAAGTAGAAGAGGAAGTGAAACCCAATTACTTAAAGCTATTTAAGGGCTAAAAATGAATTCTTAATGGTTTAAACATGCATAGAATGGTCGAACACAACCTTGTGGACCCAATGGATTTCACATTTGCATAAAGAGAACCAATTTGGGAAGAAGCTAATTTTGACAGATTGATACATCATTAGAATTTTTGTCATATCTTTCTATCTAAAATTTGGATGGATATGATTCTGGTGACATTAGAAAGAAGACTTATGTGGATACAATAACTATTTCAGGACGAAATTCATAATGCCGAAAATATATAAGTTAAATTTGACAACCAAAGGGATAGCTAGTTAATTAACCAGACTATAACACAAAAGATATTTTCACTTGTTGTGAATGATACACATAAGGAAATATAATAAGGTTGATTGAATAACTAAAGGAAGACTGAATAATATTTATTTTTTAAATAAATTATTAATTTATTTAATTAATTTAGAATCTAATCATTGTCAAAGAAGCAACCAATCAAATAATCAATAAGGAAGCAATGAAGGGATATGATTTGACCTTCCCCTTTGAAGTAACCTCTTTTACTCTTATAGAAAGAGGGGTGGACGTGGGAGAGGCATCATCTTCTCCTTTTTGGATCTCTCTTCTCATATTTTTTTCTTTTTTTGTAGTTTTATTTTTTAAGTTTTATTATAATGGTTTTCTAAGTACTTTAACTATATCTAGAGGTAATTTATAACAATCTAATGGATAGTCACATAAAGGCAATCCTTGTTGTAGTCCTCTCATAATTTTTCTTTACTCTTATTTTGTAATTATTGTAATAGTTACACAAAGGTAATCCTTGTGGATTTGACCTTACAAGACTACATCTACTTGTACACTTATAAGTAATATAATCCTAAGTTTTGACTTAATTTAATGAATCAATAATTTAGGTGTAACATGAAAAACATAGCATTATTCTAAAGGTTACATTTCAGACACCTATAATAGAAGTTTTTCACCAATTAGATCCTCGAGTACTTCATTCGAAGATAGAGCTCATATAGATTCACTCAATGCTCTTGACATTTTTCCAAGTACAAAGACCAAGACAATGCACTTAAAACACGTTTTAAATCATGACAATTTTTGCAAGGCCATGATAGGATGAACAATATAAATTTGATATTAATATAATGAAAAAATGAAAGAAAAAGAGAGAAATCTAACCAAAAAAACCATAGCAACAAACAATTAAGAGATATAGTGAAGTCGTACCAATGGGCTTTGGCAAGCAAAGTTTCTTCTGGAGACCTTCAATTCCAGCAACAATTATTGAAACCAACCCTAGGTGTGGATTTGCACATTCATCAAAAGTTTTTATCTCAAATTTTCTCACAACTCCATTAGTTACTCCAAGCGGGCATGGAATCCTCAATGGAGCTTCTCTATTTTGATTTCCCCAACAACAATCCACTCTATGTATTTGGTTGAATGTGATCATAACTGCACTTCAGACATCATTTTAAGACATTAAAAATATATACATAGTGAAGGGTCATGTACATACAAAAGCAAATATGATTTTGAATAGTGCACAATGCATCAATTGGTAATGTAGTTTGCTCTATATTTCCTATCCAAAAGAAGCCTCTTTCATAAGATTTTGTAATAGAAGTAAAGAAAAACTTACACCTACTCATCTCTGGAAGAGAAAGAAAATAGTTAAGTTGAGGACAAGGCTTCAAAAAGCATATCATAGAATGGACACGTGCATTGAGAGGACCCTAATATGAGTTCACTTTGGGTACTTTTATTAATCCCAATAAAAATTTGTTAGCTTTTTCAAGTGCTCCCAGAATCCACACCTTGAAAAGCAGGAAATGGTGCATAACCAATTTATGCATTTGCATCTTTTGAGTCATCAATTGCACGTAATAGTGTCTCATAATTGATAATGATCTCTTCAGCCATAAAAAAAACATTTGCTTCCAATCTCAATCTCAATTTGCTATTTCAACCCACAATAGATTAATCATAATTATTATACTAAGTCAAGTACTTCACCTATTTGGGAGTGAAGCAGTAAAAGCTAGTATCTAAAGAAGATGAAGTCATTGAGATAATATAATCCATACCCTCTTAAATCAATTTAACAATAAAATTTGTACCTAATATGTTTCAAGAAAGGCATAGCCATCAGTGCCGTACATCACTTGTGGAAAGCAACAATTTTGTATTTAGCATTTGCACTATACATAAGAAGAAAGAAAACAAAATTGGCAATGGAAGGAACCTCTAAAAAATTTCACACTAGCAACAAACTAATAACCAATGGTAATGGCTCGTACAACATTACAGAATTTTATTGGAGGACAAATCATTATAGCTACGACTTTTATCTTTAGGAAAGTTACCATGTGCCACCCAATGTTGCTAAGGCAACTAAGTGACGCATAGGCAAGAAATTCATTCCTAGCGCCTGAATGGATGAGCTCATTCATGTAACAACATTAAAATAACATAATATGATAACTAAAATATATATAGAAGTTTAAGATGTGACTATGTTGTGCACGATGATCATACTCTACTTTATTATTTTTATTTATATTAAACTATTTATTTATTATTGTAATAGTTTAGTGTTTTGTACTGTGTTGGTTCAGTTAGTGGCCTGGGCTAGCCGACCCACTAACTAGTATATTTCCTAGGGACCTGGACCAGTTTGGTCCAAGTAGCACGGTTCCCTAGGGGACTGGTCGTCCCCTATATGGGCAGCCCTCTCTTTTGTTTGAGGTTATGCAATTGAAGAACTCTGTATTCTCTCCCTTTTCTTCCTTACTTCTTCCCTTTCCCTGCGTAGATCTCCTACGTGCTGATTGTGCCTACATTGGGCACATCATTGGTATCAGAGCTCTTGCGATCCCCGGTCATGGCTCGTGGCAAACAAGTTGCTGTTCTAGAGGTGCCTTCAGAGAAGGAGGTCCTTGATTCAACGTCAGCGGACAGCCCGAAGGCCAATTCAGCTACAGGTGATGCCAAGCTATCAGAGCTCATAGTGGCGATGCAGGCTCTCACTGCAGACATGGCCAACATGAAGGTACAACAGGCAGCCCACGCGCAACTCATGGCAGCACGCATAGTACCCATCCTGCTAGGGCCGGTCACTGCTACCCCAGAGAAGGGCCGGCCCTTGCAGCCTCCAGATCCGACCCTTCCCGACCCCCCAGCTCCGGCCGGCATCAACGGGGGGTGTTCCCATACCCTGCGCGCTATGGCGCTGGCCAACCAGTGTTAGGAGGAAGACACCAGACCTGGGACATGCCATGCATGCCAGGTGTTCGGGAAAATGCCCCTATAATGCCGCCCCCTCCAAATCAGTTCCAAGACGCAGAGGAGGAGTGGGACGAGTATCCTAGGCATGGGGGGGGGGACAACGAGGGGGGGCTGAGCCTCGTCTTGCTCGCCTTCAGTTTTCCCACTATAATGGGGATGATGATCTAGTGGAATGGCTGTACAAGGCAGAATTTTTTTTCGCCTACCAAGGAACGAACTCCAAGGTTGAGCGCTTGCACATCGCAGCCTTTCACTTGGATGGAGACGCATTAGTTTGATTCCAAAGCTTTGAGAAAGAGGTGTGCTACCCTACATGGGCGGCCATTTCCGACAAACTTTGCATTCAGTTTGGGCCAATGAGTTCCAGGATTTCAACGATATGCTTTCCTCCCTGCGCCAGACTACCACCGTCCGTGCATACTATACCAATTTTATGAAGGTGGCCAACCGACTTCCAGATTGGTCAGTGGCCGCCTTGGTGGGCACCTTCAAATGCGGCCTCAAGCCCGAGATTTTAGAGGAGATGCGACATTTTCCATGTGCCAACATGTGGGACGTGGTGCGCCATGCTCGTATCAAAGAGGAAAAACTGGCTAGACAGAGCAAAGGGGGGCGGCTTGGACCTTTGGCTCGGTCTACTCTTAGTGCCAATCCCTTGACCACGCCCACCAGTAGCTTGGTACCTGGCCATCCCGGCCAGCAGACTGCCCCAGCAGGTCCTATTGTACGTCGCCTCACACCGGCCCAGATGGAGGAATGATGTTCGAAGCGGTTATGTTTCCGATGTGATGGGAAATTCGTTCCCGGGCACAAATGTTCTGTCAAGGGCAGTCTTCGAGTGGAGGAGATTGATGATGATGGCGAGGGTATGGAGGGATCTGCATCATTGGCGACTGAGGAGGTCTTACCCGAGATTTCAGTTCATGCTTTTTCAGGGGCATTTACTCCTCGCACGATGCGAGTACAGGGTTACCTCAAGTGGCAATAGGTAGCTATCTTGATCGACAGTGGTTCTACTCATGATTTTATTAACGACAAGGTAGCCCATCGGCTTGGTTGTTCCGTATCGGATTCAAAGCCGTTTGACGTGTTAATTGGAGATGGCAAGCACCTCAGGAACAATGGGGTGTGTGAGCAAGTCACCTTGTCTGTCTAGGGACACACATTCGTCACCGATCTCTTCTTGCTACCTACAAAAGGGGCAGACATTGTGTTAGGCGTTCAGTGGCTACAGGAGCTCGGTGATGTAGTATGGAACTTCCGTGACATGTGGATGGATTTTGAGCTCCAGGGGCAGCGCGTCCGGTTGGAAGGCTCTAGGCTGGTCACCCTCCTCTCCGCCCTTCCTTCGAGTAGTCTGTTCCGGTTCGCCCCCCACAGGCTCCTTTTGCAGCAGCGTGCTACCCTTGAGGTGTCCCAGGACGGCATGCCGCTGGATCTCCAGGAATTACTGACTAGCCACCAAGACTTGTTCGCTGAGCTGCAAGGTCTTCCTCCAGCCCGCTCTCATGACCACCAGATTACTATCATACCTGGAGCAGCCCCGACCGATGTTCGACCTTATCGGTACCCACATATCCAGAAGTAAGAGATTGAGCGTCTCGTAGTGGACATGCTTCAGGTTGGGATCATCTGGCCTAGTACGAGTTCCTACTCGTCGCCGGTGTTACTTGTACGGAAGGACAGTACATGGAGCTTCTGTGTAGACTACCGCGCCCTGAATGCCGTCACTGTCAAAGACAAATATCCGATTCCGGTGATTGAGGAGTTGTTGAATGAGTTGACGGGTGCCACCGTATTCAGTAAGCTCGACCTTCGTTCGAGTTACCATCAGATCCGGATGAAGGCCGAGGATGTGCACAAGACTGCCTTCTGGACTCATGACGGCCATTTTCAGTTCCTTGTTATGCCATTTGGGTTGACCAATGCCCCCTCCACATTCTAGTGCCTCATGAACGACCTCTTCAGGCCCTTCCTTAGCCGTTATATATTGGTATTCTTTGATGATATCCTGGTGTATAGCCAATCATGGACAGAGCACTTGACACATATTAGGTCGGTCTTCTCTATTCTACGAGACAATTCTTTATTTGTTAAACGTTCGAAGTGCTCTTTTGGCAGTCAGCAGGTTAATTATTTAGGCCATATTATCTCGGGGAATGGTGTTGCCACAGATCCAGCCAAGGTGGCCGCCATGCTGTCTTGGCCCACACCCCAATGCGTTCGGGTGCTCCGTGGTTTTTTGGGCCTCACCGGGTATTATCGGCGATTCATTAGTTGATATGGGGAGTTGGCTAGGCCTCTGACAGAGCTGCTAAAAAAGGGGGCCTTTGCTTGGACTGCGGCTACTTAGGAGGGCTTCGACGGGCTGAAGCAGGCTATGGCCACTGCCCCAGTTTTGATCTTGCCTGATTTCAGCCGCCCTTTTGTGGTTGAGATGGATGCATCAGACGTGGGGCTTGGGGTGGTCCTTTTATGGGACGAACGCCCCATTGCCTATTTCAGCAAGGCTCTGGCTAGTCGCTCCTTGTCCCTGTCCGTGTATGAAAAGGAAATGCTAGCCATCATCCTTGTTGTTACCAAGTGGCGGCCTTACTTATTGGGTCTTCGGTTCCTGATTCGCATAGACCATCAGCCCCTGAAGTATTTCTTGGAACAACGGGTGTTTACTCCGTCTTAGCAGTGGTGGGTCAGCAATCTTTTGGGATATGATTATGAAGTCGTTTATAAGAAGGGTTCAGAGAACACAGTGGCCGACGCTCTCTCTCGCATACTTTCCCTGGGCTCTTGCTTGGCCTTGTCAACATTATCCTGCCCATTTATTGATGAGTTGAAGCAGGCCTACATTGATGATGCTTCGACACAAGTTCTGATCGTTGCCCTCCAGACCGATCCTGTTGCCCACCCATTCTATGCCTGGCGGGATGACCTCCTTTTTTGGAAGGACCGTTTGTGGGTTTCTGATGTCGCTAATATTTGCCACTGCATTATTTCTCATTTCCACGACTCTCGAGTGGCCGGTCATGAAGGGGTTTTCCGCACCTATAAGCGGGTCAGCCAGAGTTTCTTATGGTTGGGTATTTGCCAGGCTGTTCATGAGTATGTGATCGCTTGTGATACTTGTCAGAGAGCCAAGGCAGCCACGACTTCTCCCACCGGGTTGCTCCAACCCTTGCCTATTCCGGATAAGGTATGGGAGGATATCTCGATGGACTTTGTCAAGGCCTTGCCTCTGGTGCAAGGTAAGTCAGTGATAATGGTTGTGGTTGACCGCCTGTCAAAGTATGCTCATTTTTGTGCATTGGGCCATCCTTTCACCACCAAGACCGTGGCTGACCTTTATGTATGGGAGGTGGCGAAGCTTCATGGTATGCCTCGCATTATTGTTTCTGATCGTGATCATATATTCATTTCTCAGTTTTGACGGGAGTTCTTTGCTTTACAGGGCACTTCGCTTCATATGAGCATTGCTTATCACCCGCAGACGGACGGTCAGACCAAAGTGGTTAATCGTTGTCTGGAGCAGTATCTGAGGTGTTTCACCATGACACAGCCTCACCGATGGCTTCAGCTTCTTCCAAGGGCGGAGTGATCCTATAATACCACCTATCATACGCGTGCGGGCTTTACTCCTTTTGAGGTACTGTATGGCCGTCCCCCACCGACGATTTTGTCTTATGTACCTCACCACTCTTTTGTGGCTGAGGTGGACTATATGCTTCAAACCCGCGACGAGGTCTTGTGTTAGCTCAAGATGAATTTGGCTACTGCTTAGAATCGGATGAAACAACTCTATGATGGCCGCCGTATTGATTGGGAGTTTCAAGTGGGTGACTTGGTTTATGTTTCTGTTTTGCCACAGCCCCAAACTTCTTTGTTTCAGCCAGAGCACTCCAAGCTCACCCCTAGGTTCCATGGTCCCTATGCTGTGGCAGCGTACGTTGGTCTGTTCGCTTACCGCCTTACTTTGTCGCCTGATTCCTTGGTTCATCCTGTTTTTCATGTGTCCCGGCTTCGGCGGTTTGTGGATGACAGGTCTTTGGCTGTGGGTGCTCCTCCTCCTCCCTTGATGGGTCCGGTTCCGCCATCCAACCTTGCTCCCGCGTCTATGCTTGAGAAACACCAGGTTCATCATTCTGGTCGCATTATTATTGAGGTCTTGATTTCGTGGCATGGTCAGCCGTTGGAGGATTCTACGTGGATGTTTGAGGATGAGTTTTTGGCTAGTTTTCTAGCTTGGTCGCCTTGCGGACAAGGCGAATAGTGGAAACATGGTGGAGTGTTGTGTACGATGATCATACTCTACTTTATTATTTTTATTTGCATTGAAATATTTATTTATTATTGTAATAGTTTAGTGTTTCGTACTGTGTTGGTTCAGTTAGTGGCCTGGGCTAGCTGACCCACTAACTGGTATATTTCCTAGGGACCTAGGCCAATTTGGTCCAAGTGGCATAGTTCCCTAGGGGATTGGTTGTCCCCTATATGGGGCGGCCCTCTCTTTTTTTTGAGGTTATGTAATTGAAGAACTCTGTGTTTTCTCCCCTTTCTTCCTTACTTCTTCCCTTTCCCTGCATAGATCTCCTAGGTGCCGATTGTGCCTACATCGGGCACATCAAACTATAGGTCATATTCAAATGACAGTCAATCACTCAAGAGTCAAGACTGCTTTTAAAGGACATAAACACCAACCTAGAAGTTTACTATTTTTACAACAGTCATCGTCCTGGTTCTATTGTCATCAAATTCAAATGTTACTGTACTAAAGAATTATATTTGCCCATCAAAGTAATTAGAGATAAAAGACTACTAGAAAATGTAATATAGAAGTTAAGAAGAAAGTAATTATTCCTTGATTCTCCAATTTTGATGTAAATCTGGTTGGCTTTGTTGGCCTCGAGAAGGATTATTATCCTTCCCACAATCTTCTTGCTCCTCCAAACTGCCATGGCCATGCGAGTCTAATTGGTGCCCCAACTCACCATTGACGAACTATTGTCCACCATAACCATTTCTCAAGCTAGAGAAGGCTATAGAAGAATAGGGTCTAGAACAACCCTTGCTCCTCCCCCTTCCTCTTCCTCCGCAAATTTTGTATTAGTGTCGCCTAAAATTTTGTCCTTCTCCCTTGCCTCCTGGAGCTTGCTCCTTTCGTTCTTCCTCAAATGGGCTGATAGAGGTGACCGTCTAAACGGGTCCCAAAAATCCCATGAAAAGTTTTGCTCTGGCATAGGAAGAGGCATGCAACCATCGTCGAAAGGTGGCAATGTGGGGAGGAAAAGGGGTTTCGAGCTCCAAGGACTCCACATAGGTGATTGGTGGAGGGTGGCACCTGTGTTCCATTTAAGGAGGGACAACGGGGGAGGGGGAGGAGGGATTGGGGCTTCTAATTAAGCAAATCAAATGAATTTTCTTGACTAATTCCATGGATACAAAAGTACACATTTCACGCCCCGAATGTTTAAAAGACTTTCTAAAATCGCATGAACGGTAGTCACAAATTTTTTTTAAATACAAAATAAACTATTCGATTAAATATCCAAGTCATGATAATTGGGGTTCACAAATATGAATATCAAATCATATGATATTATTACATGTCTCAAAATTCAATAAGAACAACTCATCCATCTAAGTACAAGTCCGCCATCCATCTAAACATAAATAACAAGTTGACTCTTACACTAAAGATACACTACATACCATAATTGTAGAAATGAGGGATTTCATCTTGTGCTCGCCTCTTGGTCTCACTTGTTGTCATCTGAAAAATCTGCAACCAACCAAACCGAACAACTACTACAACAACAACAATGGAACCTCTCCACCTTCAGGAGAAGAGCTTCAAAAAGATAAAATGTTTTATTAATGTTTTTAGGATCGGACCAACATCACTCGATGTTAGTTGCCTATGTACTCATCAGACAACATCTCCAATGTTTCCAACAAGATTGGATCCAGATGTAGTTCTGTCTAAAAACTACATTATACTAAAAAGCATAGCATCACCCATGCAATGCTTAAGTATTTTAAAGAAACCTACATTTTATGCAAGTCCATTAATCATTCCACATGTCTAATTAACAAGCAATATCAAACAATGTTATTAATTATCTTACAACCCTTGTTCAATAATTAATACTAACAAATTTGTATTTACTCAAAGATAACTCACTAGTCGAGAAATCTCCAGACATAGGACTCCAACATGCAGAACATTAATATACAATGACACATGTAAAGTGATATACATGGTACTAAATATAATATAACTCAGAAACATGGGCTGACCTTTAACCAATAAAGGCCAACACAATGCACAAATCAATGGACACCGTTTAGGAAACAATGCACTAATTGTTACCTGAAAATACCGACTCCTACTCAATAGGATCAGCCACGGGCCTAGAGATGTAGGTACTAGCTCTGTTCATGGACACACTGGCCTGAGGTAGATGAGCCTTCCATGATGATCAAAAACCTGGTTTGAGCATTTGCAGGGATCCATCATCCCAAAGGTGCCGAGGCCATGATAGCCTAAATATCTACCATGGCTATTATCGTGAACTTAAACTTTGACTTACCATGTGATACAATGCATCCACCTAAGGCAAAAAGATTAAAGACTACACAGCATATCATGCATGCGACAAACTTACACAATTAGCAAGTTAACATGTTGATTTTGGATTGAGATATGTAAGCCTATCAACAAGACTATGAATTAGAATTAATGCTCAGATAAACTAATCAAATCACACAACCATGAATTTGATTGAGATCGAAACAAACTAATCAAATCAACAAACTAACATAATGAATCAGGCTGAAGTAACTAGCAACATTCGACATGATAACAAATCAAATCAAGGCTGAATGACTAACAATAATCAACATAAATAATCAGAACCACACTAGTCCAAGCAGATCATAACATCAATAACCAAATTCAATAATGATATTAGATTGCTCGACCTCACGTGCCTAACCTTCCTTGGGTTAGCTGATAAAGTTTTTGTATAAATAGTCCATAATGCACATAAGGGCATTAAAGTAATTATCCAACATTGAATAAGGTCCTCTCTACTCTCGGGTAAGTCGTTAACTTCTCAAAAGGTTTCTGTATCACTTTGACCCGTTAATTTCATTCACAAGAATGTAGGCCGGTCTACACATAAGGGTATTTATGCCTTTTTATTTGGGGCATTCCTAAACTTTGATGGGTCAAATATTAATCCCAGGGTTACATCTTGATGTTATAAAGCCTAGATAATTTTCTTGCCATTTAACGGGGTTGTAAACCCCTTCAACCGACCCCGGTTCAATTAATCGTCTTACCTTAACCATAAGGGTAAACCAACCCCTTAGTGAGATTTTTACTTAGCTTAGGCCAAGTCTAAATTTAGGATTCACTTAGATTTTTATTAATTTCTAAATCCACTCATAGGCCCCTGAACTGGAGCCCCGAAGTCAAATTATTAATCATTATACTACGCGTCAACTCACAATGGTAAATTGGTCATTTCAGAGACTCTGGGATTTTCCCCTAGTCTGCAACTTAGTTGAAGTACTCAACATACATTAATAGTCATTCATAATTTTTCCCAAAATTTTTTGATAACTCTATCTCATTGAACTGGACCAGGTTCAGGGTGAGTGTACAATTTTTTTTTGGGAGTTGGACCGAGCCGGGTTGGGTTAGCCAACCCGGTCTGGGGAGCATAGATAACCCATGGGTTCATCTTCCCTGCGACTGGCCAGAGGCCTTTCAGCCTTGGTGGCGCCACCCTTCCCCCCAAGCGCCCCGGGGGGGCGAGGCTGAGGCCAGTCAGATCGCCATCTCCAAGTGAATCCGACAGACTCAGCCTTGTGTCCGTCCGGTGGCCGGCCAGGGAAAAAGCGGCCCCCCTCTCCCCCCTCCCCCAATTTTTTTACAAATTGAGGGGTGGCGGCGGCTCCCGATGCCAGCATAGCCATGGTCAGCACGACCAGGGCAAGCACGGTCATGGCCAGCGCGGCCACGACCGGCACATTTAGCGCCCTTTTTTTTTCCTTTTATTCACCTCCCAACGGCCTACTCGGTGGCAGCCGCGTACCGGAGCTTGGCCCACCGCTGAGAGGGTTCAGAGTGAATTGAATGGCCGATCTTTGGCCAGTCGATGATCAATCGGTGACCGGCCAGCAAATTCAAAGAAATTTGCAGAAAAAATTTACTATTTAACGAAATTACAGAACACCGTAACAATGTTTAGTGAAATTATAGAACAATAATTTCTGCAATTACTGTTCATGAAAATTATGTAGTGTAGTGCAGAGATCTAATTTTCATTCAAATTTATTTAATAAGTTTTCATTATTCACCAATCAAAGACAATGCCAATGATCTTGCCTTACTCGTTGATTGATTGTCGATCCACCACCGTTGGAACCTCACTGTTCCATCTTCTCTTTGCCCCTTCCGCCCTGTCTCCTTCCTTAGCCAAAAAAATCCTCTTAATTGTGCTCTCGAAAGCCTTTTTATAAGCATGAGGATTAGGATTCCTAATCCCTCTAGAATTTGGGAAATCCTCCCCAATTCGGCCACCTAATTGGGACCTTAAAAATTAATTTTGGAATTATCAACAACCAGGCCCGCAAAACGACTTAAGTGGGCCAAATACAGTCTAAATCGGGTAACGAACCTTATGTAATATACTCAACTTCGAACAGTCGTATCTCTTTCATCTGAACTCTGATTCACACGTTCTTAGTGGCATTTTGAAGCTCTATCTATCTACTTTCTAACTACATAGGTTTCAACTATCACTACTAACTTATGATCAAGTTATTCTCATAAGAAAGTCAAGGGGTCCAAACACCCTAATCCCCATGTGGTTGACTTTGGCAATTTAGAAAAATCCCAAGCGTTACAACTCATAATTTGATTTCTTGGGTGAATTAGCTCAGAATTAAGAGTGTAACAATTAGCCAAAAAAGCCGGCTTTGGGCTAGCATTTAAGAGACTTAATCAGATAAGGCCTGATTAAGCTAAATAAACTGACTTTTAGAAGAGAAGACTTGAATGCTAGTAACAAAATAGGAGGAGGTCTAAGCAAAATGAGTTTATGTTAGAGTCTCAATAGAGGTTGGTGGTTGTTTTTGGTCTTATAAGAGGTCTTACTTACTAGTGCATTGATTTAGCCCTTGTTAGGTTGTTCATCGTGTTTTATCCTAGTTTAGGTTTTCAACGTTAAATCCTTGTGCATTGCTTGCATGCTTGTGGTTTGACTATTTGGTGGATTGATCATGAATGCTCTTAGAGATTATTTTTTTATTGTTCTGCTACATAAATAGATCCTTTCACATATAGGGTGGAGCTCTTTATTCTTACTTTGTTCAAAGTTCTAGTTTTAGGAGCTCCTTGGTGATTTGTTATTTTGATTAGATGGATACTAAACTATCAATTGGTAGCTAAGGATGGTGATTGACATTTTTGATTTTTTTATGATATCTATCTAAATTTGCATGTTGCTTAATATTCCTAGTTTGTTTTGTTTACTAGATGTTTTTTTCATGTTTTTTCTTTCTGATTTGTGCTGAATTTACTTATTTTTCTTACTAGAATTACTTGTGATGTTGCTATTTTTTCCTAGGTTGTGCTTGACTTACTCTTGAGTAGATAACTCTCTTGTTTTGCTTAAGTAAATTTAGTTGTTTTATTGTTTCTCTTGGTTTCAATCATAATGGCTACTTCCGCCGGTTCTTTCCATAATCCACTTCGCCTTACCACCATGAGTTCAAGGTACTGGCTATGACCGCTGCCATGTCCTCTTTGCTCCTCCACAAGGTACCGGTCTTTTCTTCGGTTTTTCTCACCTCATAAATTTGCTTTTGGGCCATAGGAGGGCAATTTTGATGCCATTGGCGACCGCCCTTAACTAGACTTATCATTGTTAGGCCATGAGGAACCCATAGGCACTGGCTAGAGCTACCGTCATGCTCTCTTTGCTCCTTTGTGAACTACCGGTATTTTATTCGGTTTTTGTTCTTGTTTTCATTTGACTGTCTATGTCATTTTTTGAGACGCCGGTGTATTTCCGGTCATCGTCCTGCCACCAAATGGACTCCAGTCAGACTCCACCCATCCTACCTCAACCTGATATTGGTTGGGGGTTGCCGATTCTGACCCTGCTTTGCTTCTATTGTCATGCTCCACCTTATGCCTTAATTTGGGTCTTACCAGTATGATCCTTCGTGGCTGTTTTGCTATTGTGACACCTTTAGTCACCGATTGGCCTTCGGCTGGTCTTGGGGTTAGCCTTGTTTCACGGTGGCCTTTGCCCCGCCATTGCTTGACCTTGAGTCACCCTTTGCCCTTTTACATGTGAGATGCACAATTGCCTGCACCACTGGTTTTGGTTGTGGGTGGCGATCAACGATGTTATTGCCATTTTGATCTTCCATCACCTTTTGGCCCTAGTTTAGTTGCACTTTTGTGGGCTTTGGGCCACCACCGTCCGACCCATCTCCCCTTAAAGTGGCCCTTTTTGGCCAAGTGTATGTAGCCATGCATGCGTTTAAGGGTTCAGGCACCATTTTTGCACCGCCTGACCATTAGAAGGCATTGCCACCAAATAGATTTGACACTAGAGCCCTCCTCCACCTATTCTCCATCCTTTAGCATTGACCCATGCCCTCTGCCCTTATGTGGATACTTGTAGGTGTAAAATTGATGTTGTTGGGTGCTATACATGGTCAATTTCAACGTCTTGTGGTTGGTCGAGTACTTTTTGCTGTCGGCCGACCTGCAGTGAGTACACCTCAGCTTCTGATCGCACTTGCCACTTGTTGGCATGACCTTTATCCTGGCCGCCCCTAGTGTGCCACTATGGATTGTTTATTTTTCAGTGTTGATTAGTTTCACCTCGTTTGGCCGTGAGTACTTTCAGTGCTTCCTAAACCCTTGGGACAATGACTCTCTCTACTTGGAAATGCTTTTGGCTGCCAACTACACAGTTGATGCCGCCACCGTTGTGTGCTCACTATCAAACGTCATAATTACGAGGTAGGGGAGCTTTGAACTTAGAATTTCATGATAGAATGCTTTGAATGTATAGCAGCATGCTAGGATTGTTAGATTTAATGCTTGGAATGTTAAATCATGATTCATTTGCATGATGTAAGAGGATAAATTATGTTTTGTTGAATGCATATGACATGCATGTGGGCGGTAAGTATGTTTGAAGTGTGTGCGCGCTAGTGATGGCTAGCGTGTTTGTTAGTAAGCTACGTATGTGGAATATGTATGTGCTAGTGATGGATAGCGGGCATGTTGGTAAGCTACGTATGTGGATTTTGTGTGCGATAGTGATGGCTAGAGAGTGCGTTGGTAAGCTATGTATGTGGATTGTGTATGTGCTAGTGATGGCTAGCGAGTATGCTGGTAAGCTACATGCATGGATGTCTACGTATGTGCTAGTGATGGCTAGTGAGTACGTTTCTAAGCTAATGTATGTGGATTATGTGTGTGCTACTGATGGCTAATGAGTATATTAATAAGTTACGTATGTGGATTGTGTGTGTGCTAGTGAGGGCTAGCAGGTATGTTGGTAAGCTATGTATGGAAGTATGTATATGTTATATGTATGTATGATGGCTATATGCCTGTGCAATAGATATGTGTATGTGTGTGTGGGTAGAATTATGGGCAATGAATGGTAAGAGGTGATAGAGGGTTTGGTACAAATTTGTTGTGGATGTATGACATTATGATGGAAGTTAGAGGATGTAAGTTTGATGGGCGAGGATTGGTTTGGATCAAAGAGTATGTTACGGGATTGTCAAACAGTAAGAGTGTTGAATAATTGTTCAAGCATAACATATAAATTATGAAGTAAAAAGTAAGCACAATAAGTGAGGCATAAGTAAGAGGGTATAATTGGGTTTGGCTATGAGGAGCTCAGTTTGATGACTTCCGAGTAAGATGTGTAAGCCATAAGGTGGATGGTTGATTTACATAGCTTGGGCGGAGACCCTTGCACCAGGTCGGACTGTGTTGCAGGTCAGCCTACTCAGCCTTCTCTGGTGCAAAGGGGCTCCGCCCAATGCTTGTAAACACAATCCGTCGGTTACAATGGCAGGGAGAAGGGGCGGGGTTGACCAGCCAAAACGCAGGCAGAGAGAGAGCACCTTCTCTCTGGTTCGTCCTCTTTCTTTCTCTCTAGTTTTCTAGGTTTCTGGACATGTCCAGGTCGCCCCAACCTTCCCCCTTATATAGACTCATCATACGAGTCCGAGTCCTGCTAGGAATACAATCCCAGCCCAAGCAAATACAGTGTCTCTCCCTATCCCAACTCTTCCCAGCCTATGGTTGTCCTAGCCAGCCTAGGAAACCTGTGAGGGTTGCCCCATCCAAATAGGGAAACCTGTGAAGGAGTCCGACTTCGACTAGGAGTCCAGCCTCCATCAGCTTCTAGAGTTCTATCATTCGAGGAAACCTGTGTATCATCTCCTACCCGTACTAGGAGTCGGGCTGTGCTGCCTCCTTGTGTCCTAGCGCTCCTAGGAGTCCGTCCCTAGGGTGTTGTGGCACCCAGCACACCACTAGGAGTCCTGCCCGCACAGGGACTCTACCTCAGCCTGCTCCGCAAGGCGAGTGCTTGTCCGGAACCGCTCCAACGCTGCTCCCAACATCCATCCCTGCCCATGGGGCTGCTCAGGCTGTCCGTCGCCCAAGCTTACTTGGCTGTCCGCTGCCAAGTATAGGGGGTAGCCGCCCCCTTGTCTAAGCAAAAAGTGGAGGGGCTAACAGGCCTCCCCCAACCAATCCCTTCGACGTCCCCGTCGAAGCTAAGTACTCTCAAACCTTGTCTTCGAACTGCCATAACGCGACGTCTCGCTCCCAGCTGTTCTCTGACTCCGGAAGACCTTTCCACTTAACCAAGTAGAAAATCCTCCTATTCTTCCTGCTCATCCCTTCAACTCTGCTGTCCAGGATAGCGTCAACCTCCTTCTCAAAAGAGGTTCTAATCGTAGGCGGTGCTCTCTTCGAAGTACCTCTGCTGGAATCTTCTAAGTCCGAATGAAACGGCTTCAGAAAACTGACATGAAAAACTGGGTGAAGTTTGAAGCGTTCTGGCAACAAGAGTTGGTATGCTAGCTGGCCAACTCGTCGCTTCACCTCAAAGGGCCCATCGTAGCGCTGTATCAACCCTTTGTGCACGTCTTTCCTTCGCAGCTTCTTCCAAAGTTGGGGAGTAAGTTTCAGCATAACTCTGTCCCCAACCTGAAACTCAAGAGGTCTCCGGTCTCTATCCGCATACTTCTTCATACGCTTGACTGCCTTGGCCAAGCAATCACGCGCTTCCTCCATTCTCTCAGTCCGCCCTCTTGCCAAGCGATAGGCAGCGGGACACCTGCCTCCTGTCCGCTGTAAGGCCACATCCGCTGGTGTAAGAGGTTGCTGGCCGGTGGCCAACTCAAAAGGACTGCTCCCTGTGGCTGAGCTCGTGTGTAGGTTATAGCAAAACTGAGCGACCTCCAGCAAGTCTACCCAGTTTTTCTGGTTCGCTGTGACAAAGTGGCGCAAGTACTCTTCCAAGATACCGTTCACCCGCTCTGTCTGCCCGTCCGTCTGAGGGTGATTGCTGGTCAAAAACTTAAGCTGAGTGCCTAACATCTCGAACAGCTGCGTCCAAAACCTGCCTGTGAATCGAGTGTCTCTGTCGCTTACAATGTCCATAGGCAGTCCCCAATACTTGACAACGTTCCGGAAAAACAAGTCCGCGGCCGTCTCAGCACTGCAAGTCTTTGGGGCTGCTATGAACGTCCCATACTTGGAGAAACGGTCTACAACCACCATGATCAATCCAAATCCCTGCACAATCGGCAAACCAGTTATGAAATCCATAGACAAGCTGACCCAAGGTCGGTCTGCAGCATGCCCGCTTCCTTCTGCCTCTCCGTCTTGTCCTGCTGACAAACCATACACGTCCGTACATAATGCTCAACATATTCTAGCATCCGCGGCCAGAAGTAATTCCGAGACAAGAGAGCATGTGTCCGCTCTTGTCCTGGGTGACCTGCCCACACAGAGTCATGGGTCTCTCTCAGCAACCGGCGCCTCAAACCGCCAGCCAAGGGGATGTAGGGTCGTCCTCCCTTCGCATACAGCACCCCCTGCTCCAACCAAAATCTCCGTGTAGACCCATACTTCACGGATTCGATCTGCCTGAGACAGACTTGATTGTTCTCTGTAGCTGCACGTATCTGGTCCAACATGTCCCCTGCAACCTGCACTAAAGCCGCCATCGTAGCCTCTGGGTCCGTCCGTCGGCTGAGGGCATCAGCCACAACGTTGGCTTTGCCCGGCTTGTACTCCAACACGAAATCGAATTCAGCCAGAAATTCCTGCCAACGTGCCTGCTTGGGAGAGAGTTTCTTCTGCATCGTGAAGTAGCTTGTGGCTACGTTATCTGTCCGGACTAGAAACTTTGAACCCAGCAAGTAATGTCTCCATGCTCTAAGGCAATGGACAACCGCAGTCATCTCTTTCTCATGGACTGAATATCTCTGTTCGGTCTCGTTAAGCTTTCGGCTCTCATATGCAACAGGGTGATTAGACTGGATCAGCACACCTCCAATCGCCCGATCGGAAGCGTCAGTTTGAACCTCAAAGGGTGCATCGAACTCTGGAAGTTTGAGTACAGGCTCAGAGGATATGGCATCCTTAAGCCGCTCAAACGCTGCCTGGCACGTCTCAGCCCAGCACCAAGGCCTGTCTTTCTTCAGAAGGTCGGTGTTTCTTCGAATAATTCCTGATGAACCTTCGATAGTAGTTCACAAGTCCCAAGAACGACCTCAGCTTTGTCACCTTCGTCGGGACTGGCCACTCAGCAATGGCCCTGACCTTCCGTCCATCCATCCTTACGCTACCGTCCGCTATGCAATGTCCGAGGAACTCGATCTCCGTTTGTGCAAAGCAGCACTTCTCAAACTTCAGAAACAGCTTGTGCTCCCTTAGTCTTTCCAGCACAATCCTTAGATGGCCAACGTGCTCATCCAAGGTAGCGCTGTACACCACTATATCGTCAAGGTAAACAACCACAAACCGGTCCAAGTAGGGTCTGAATACATCATTCATCAGTGTGCAAAAGGTGGCTGGTGCATTCGTCAAGCCAAAGGGCATAACCAGGAACTTGAACAGCCCATAGCATGTCACCATCGTTGTCTTCGCCTCGTCACCCACAGCTATATGTACCTGCCAATAACCTGACCTGAGATCCAGCTTTGTGAAGTAGGAAGCCTTTGCCAAGCGGTCGAACAAGTCAGCCACAAGAGGGACTGGGTACTTGTTCTTTACAGTAATCTGATTCAGTGCTCGATAGTCCACACATAATCGTAAGGATCTGTCCTGCTTCCCATGAAATAGGACTGGGGCTCCAAAGGGAGCCTTAGACGGTCTGATAAAGCCCACCTTAAACAGCCCATCAAGCTGCTTCCGGAGCTTTGCTAACTCTGGTGGAGCCATACGATAAGGGGCTCTGGCTGGAGGACGAGTCCCTGGAATCAGCTCAATCACATGGTCTACAGCCCGTCGTGGTGGGAGGGTCTGCGGCAACTTTGGTGGCATCACGTCCGCAAACTCGCTCAGCAACATCTCCACCTTCTCTGGAACGTCCAGGGCTGTGTTCTCAGCTTCCACCATCGTGACCAAGTAGGTCTTATGGCCCTGCTCAAGGCCTTTCTTCAGCTGAAGCGCAGACACAACCTGCACCTCTGTCTCGCCTTTGTTCTCAGCAACAAAGCATGGTACCCTCTCGTCACCGATGAGGATTCCCCTAAGGTGTGGCATCACGGACACCTTAGCCAATCTCATGAAGTCCAACCCAAGATCAACTCGAAATCATCCAAGGGAACAACGGTGAAGTTCACTCTGCCCGTCCAACCGCCAATCCGCACCGGCAAGTCATGGACAACTCCCAGGACAGGGGCTGCCTCTGAGTTCACTGCCTTGATCCGGGCTTGAGCCTTCTCCGTCTTCAGACCCCAAGCTTTCACACACTTCTCTGCAAGGAAATTATGGGACGCACCTGTGTCAACCAGCGCCCGTACTGGCTGTTTGTCTAGGACGGCCTCAACGTATATCAGCCTGCTATGGTCTGCCTTCTCCTTTCGGATAGCGCTCACAATCTGCATGGGGTTCATACGGGCAGTGATCTCCTCTTCCGAAGAAGAGCCATCCTCCACAACCATAGCGTTCATCTTCTCCCTCTTCGGGCACTCCTTGGCACGATGAGGACCTTGGCAGATGAAGCAAGCTATCCCCTTCGATTTGTTGGGTTCAGCCTGTCACTGCACCTCCCCTTAGAGTCATTCCTGCGTGCCTCACAGTTCCCACCAGTCCGTCTGCGTCCGCCCTTAGAGGAAGAGGCCCCCTTGTCTCATTTCTGTGTGGCTGGTTCGGACTTGTAGTCAACCAGCCTTTCAGCCGCTGTGATGGCTGAAGGGAATCACGTACATTCTGCCTCCTCAACTTGTTATGCGCCCAATTCTGAAGACCGGTCAGGAAGTTAAACAACTTGTCCTCCTCCGTCATGTGTTTGATGTCCAAGAGGAGGGACTGAAATTGTTTAACGTACTCCCTGACTGTCCCCGTTTGCCTCAGCTTCCTGAGAGAATCTCGTGCAACCCACGCCGTGTTCGTGGGGAGGAACTGCTCCCTGAGTTCCTTTTCATCAACGCCCAGGTCTGGATAGGGGGACGCCCAGCCACCTGAATACCCACGAACTGCACCAACAGCCAGTCCCATGGCTGCCTCGCTCAGCCAAGTATGTGGGGAGACTGCTCCCTCCCTGTTGGAGCAGGGGGTGCTGTATGTGAAGGGAGGACGACCCTACATCCCCTTGGCTGGCGGTTTGAGGCGCCGGTTGCTGAGAGAGACCCATGATTCTGCGTGGGCAGGTCACCCCGGACAAGAGCGGACACATGCTCTCTTGTCCCGGAATTACTTCTGGCCGCGGATGCTAGAAGATGTTGAGCATTATGTACGGATGTGTATGGTTTGTCAGCAGGACAAGACGGAGAGGCAGAAGGAAGAGGGCATGCTGCAGCCCCTTCCCATTCTAGACCGACCTTGGGTCAGCTTGTCCATGGATTTTATAACTGGTTTGCCGATTGTGCAGGGATTTGGATCGATCATGGTGGTTGTAGACCATTCTCCAAGTATGGGACGTTCATAGCAGCCCCAAAGACTTGCAGCGCTGAGACGGCCGCGGACTTGTTTTTCCGGAACGTTGTCAAGTATTGGGGACTGCCTGTGGACATTGTAAGCGACAGAGACACTCGATTCACAGGCAGGTTTTGGACGCACCTGTTCGAGATGTTAGGCACTCAGCTTAACTTTTTGACCAGCAATCACCCTCAGACGGACGGGCAGATGGAGCGGGTGAACGGTATCTTGGAGGAGTACTTGCGCCACTTTGTCACAGCAAACCAGAAAAACTGGGTAGACTTGCTGGAGGTCGCTCAGTTTTGCTATAACCTACACACGAGCTCAGCCACAGGGAGCAGTCCTTTTGAGTTGGCCACCTGCCAGCAACCTCTTAAACCAGCGGATGTGGCCTTACAGTGGACAGGAGGCAGGTGTCCCACTGCCTATCGCTTGGCAACAGGGCGGACTGAGATAATGGAGGAAGCGCGTGATTGCTTGGCCAAGGCAGTTAAGCGTATGAAGAAGTATGCAGATAGAGACTGGAGACCTCTTGAGTTTCAGGTTGGGGACAGAGTTATGCTGAAACTTACTCCCCAACTTTGGAAGAAGCTGCGAAGGAAAGACGTGCACAAAGGGTTGATACAGCGCTACAATGGGCCCTTTGAGGTGAAGCGACGAGTTGGCCAGCTAGCATACCAACTCTTGTTGCCCGAACGCTTCAAACTTCACCCAGTCTTTCATGTCAGTTTTCTGAAGCCGTTTCATTCGGACTTAGAAGATTCCAGCAGAGGTACTTCAAAGAGAGCACCACCTACGATTAGAACCTCTTTTGAGAAGGAGGTTGACGCTATCTTGGACAGCAAAGTTGAAGGGATGAGCGGGAAGAATAGGAGGAATTTCTACTTGGTTAAGTGGAAAGGTCTTCCGGAGTCAGAGAACAGCTGGGAGCGAGACGTCGCGTTATGGTAGTTCGAAGACAAGGTTCGAGAGTACTTAGCTTCGACGGGGACGTCGAAGGGATTGGTTGGGGGAGGCCTGTTAGCCCCTCCACTTTTTGCTTAGACAAGGGGGCGGCTACCCCCTATACTTGGCAGCGGACAGCCAAGTAGGCTTGGGCGACGGACAGCCTGAGCAGCCCCTTGGGCATGGATGAACGTTGGGAGCAGCGTTGGAGCGGTTCCGGATGAGCACTCGCCTTGCGGAGCATGCTGAGGTAGAGTCCCTGTGCGGGCAGGACTCCTAGTGGTGTGCTAGGCGCCACAACACCCTAGGGACAGACTCCTAGGAGCGCTAGGACCTGGGCGTTGATGAAGAAGGAACTCAGGGAGCAGTTCCTCCCCACGAACACGGCGTGGGTTGCACGAGATTCTCTCAGGAAGCTGAGGCAAATGGGGACAGTCAGGGAGTACGTTAAACAGTTTCAGTCCCTCCTCTTGGACATCAAACACATGACAGAGGAGGACAAGTTTTTTAACTTCCTGACCGGTCTTCAGAATTGGGCGCAAAACGAGTTGAGGAGGCAGAATGTACGTGATCTCCCTTCAGCCATCACAGCGGCTGAAAGGCTGGTTGACTACAAGTCTGAACCAGCCACACAGAAATGAGACAAGGGGGCCTCTTCCTCTAAGGGCGGACGCTGACGGACTGGTGGGAACGGTGAGGCACGCAGGAATGACTCTAAGGGGAGGTGCAGTGAACAGGCTGAACCCAACAAATGAAAGTGGATAGCCTGCTTCATTTGCCAAGATCCTCATCGTACCAAGGAGTGCCCGAAGAGGGAGAAGCTGAACGCTGTGGTTGTGGAGGATGGCTCTTCTTCGGAAGAGGAGATCACTACCCGTATGAACCCCATGCAGATTGTGAGCGCTATCCGAAAGGAGAAGGCAGACCATAGCGGGCTGATATACGTTGAGGCCATCTGTCATGGGCGCGAAGCTTTGCCTAGCGTTCGCACTCGTGATGGCCTGACTACACCGCACAGCCAGCAGCCACTCTCTTCCCTTCCCACTCATATGCGCAAGGGAAAACAAGCAAAACAACCAACCTGCAACACAGTCGGACCTGGTGCAAGGGTCTCCGCCCAAGCTATGTAAATCAATCCGTCGAAATACACAAGTAGGGAGATGGCTGGGCCGAACCACCAAGGCTGAGAACTCTCCTCTCTTTCTCCCTGGTTTGTTGTGCAGGAAGATCAGAGCTTTTTCCATGCCTTGGCCGCCCCAACCATCCCTTTATATAGACTCAGCAATAGGCTGGCCGTCCTAGGGCAACTAGAAGTACAAAACCCACCCAATACAAGAGTCCTCACCCTGTCCAACTCTCAGCCCAAAGCCAATCCGGGTTTGCATAGATAAGGAAGCCTTCACGAGTCCGTCTTCCGTTAGAAGTCCTTCGCCATGCTGCCACCAAGAGTCATGCCATCCAAGGGAACCAACCAACCAACTCCCATCCATCCTAGGAGTGTAGCCAGCCTGCTTGTACGAGTCCTGTCCGTCCTAGGTGTCTGCTGCCCGGTCTCCTACTCCAACTAGGAGTGCAGCCAGCCAGCATACGCTGAATCCTATCCGCCTTAGGAGTCCTCCCCTAAGTCCAACCAGCGCCCAGCTTCGCCACAAGAGTCCCGTCCGCGCAAGGACTCCTACCCAGCCTGCTCCGCAAGGCGAGTAGCTCGTCCGGAACATCTCCCGCGCTGTCCCAGCATCCGTCCATGCCCAAGGGGCTGTCTAGGCTGTCCGCTGCCTAGCAAAACTTGGCTGTCCGCTGCCAAGTATGGGAGTAGCCGCTCCCTTTCTGCATCCATCAAGTTAGGGGGCTAATAGGCCTCCCACACTTGATTCTTCGACGCCCGCGTCGAAGCCCCAACTTCCCAGGTGCACCGATTGAAGCACTTCAGCCATCCGCCTCGCTGAACCCGCCAGCAAGAAGCCAACACGTCCCATCACACCACGGCCAAGTCAAGTTCCGCCCGGCCTAAGTCATCCTTTGGCCAGGTTTGAGCAACACCCGCTCCCCAACATCCTGCGAACCTCTGCATCAGTCCGCTCCTTGGCTGCTTCGATCAGCCAAGGCTTGGGGAGTCTGCTCCCCTCCTTCCTTCGAATCCTCAATGACCCAAAGCTGCCCCCTCAACCGGGGACTCCATCATCTGAACACAACCAATTCGCTGCAAGGGACTCATCCGAACTACCTCCTCATGTTCAGGTTCGTCCTTCTGCTCTTCAGCGACCAGTGCCTTCAGCCTTCCCTGTTTTGGACAGCCCTTTGCACAGTGCGGCCCATGGGGTATGAAACAGCCAGCACCTTTCTTCGGCCAGCCCAGCTGCTCACCCTTGTCCATGCCACCGTTGCCTCCTTCTCTGCCCTCCATGTGATGTTGATGATGCCAGCCACCTAAACAGCCACGAACTGCACCAACAGCCCGTCCATTGGCTGCCTCGCTCAGCCAAGTATGTGGGGAAACCGCTTCCCCCAAGTACAAGCCTGCCCATAGACCTGCACCCCGCCATGATGCTGATTCTGGAATTCGCTTCAGCAAGGTGAACGCCATCTCCCAACGTCTCAGCACCTCACTGCCCAACAAATCTGCCAACGACCTTCGCAGCAGCCCGTCCAGAGCCATCAACTCCTTCGAGGATTCCAGCACCTCAGCACCTGTCCAACCTGCTTAGCGCCAAGCCCATCCAGAGCTTTCACCTCCTTCAGGGTTGTCTCAGTGCTTCAGCAAGGTGGATCTCCGATCTGTCCAGCAACAACCCGTCAAGGACCTTACCTCATCCGGGTATCCCAGCAATCCAACCACCTTCAGCCAACTCCTTCGCAGAGACCGTACAGAGCTTTCACCTCCTTCAAATCCCAGCAATGGAACCAATTGTCACGGGCACGAAGCTTTGCCTAGAGTTCGCACTCATGATGGCCTGACTACACCGCGCAGCCAGCAGCCACTCTCTTTCCTTCCCACTCATATGCGCAAGGGAAAACAAGCAAAACAACCAACCTGCAACACAGTCCGACCTGGTGCAAGGGTCTCCGCCCAAGCCCCTTCCCATTCCAGACCGACCTTGGGTCATCTTGTCCATGGATTTCATAACTGGTTTGCCGATTGTGCAGGGATTTGGATCGATCATGGTGGTTGTAGACCGTTTCTCCAAGTATGGGACATTCATAGCAGCCCCAAAGACTTGCAGCGCTGAGACGGCCGCGGACTTGTTTTTTCGGAATGTTGTCAAGTATTGGGGACTGCCTGTGGACATTGTAAGCGACAGAGACACTCGCTTCACAGGCAGGTTTTGGACGCACCTGTTCGAGATGTTAGGCACTCAGCTTAACTTTTCGACCAGCAATCACCCTCAGACGGACGGGTAGACGGAGCGGGTGAACGGTATCTTGGAGGAGTACTTGCGCCACTTTGTCACAGCGAACCAGAAAAACTGGGTAGACTTGCTGGAGGTCGCTCAGTTTTGCTATAACCTACACACGAGCTCAGCCACAGGGAGCAGTCCTTTTGAGTTGGCCACCGGCCAGCAACCTCTTACACCAGCGGATGTGGCCTTACAGCAGACAGGAGGCAGGTGTCCTGCTGCCTATCGCTTGGCAAGAGGGCAGACTGAGAGAATGGAGGAAGCGCGTGACTGCTTGGCCAAGGCAGTCAAGCATATGAAGAAGTATGCGGATAGAGACCGGAGACCTCTTGAGTTTCAGGTTGGGGACAGAGTTATGCTGAAACTTACTCCCCAACTTTGGAAGAAGTTGCGAAGGAAAGACGTGCACAAAGGGTTGATACAGCGCTACGATGGGCCCTTTGAGGTGAAGCGACGAGTTGGCCAGCTAGCATACCAACTCTTGTTGCCCGAACGCTTCAAACTTCACCCAGTCTTTCATGTCAGTTTTCTGAAGCCGTTTCATTCGGACTTAGAAGATTCCAGCAGAGGTACTTCAAAGAGAGCACCACCTACGATTAGAACCTCTTTTGAGAAGGAGGTTGACGCTATCCTGGACAGCAGAGTTGAAGGGATGAGCGGGAAGAATAGGAGGATTTTCTACTTGGTTAAGTGGAAAGGTCTTCCGGAGTCAGAGAACAGATGGGAGCCAGACGTCGCGTTATGGTAGTTCGAAGACAAGGTTCGAGAGTACTTAGCTTCGACGGGGACGTCGAAGGGATTGGTTGGGGGAGGCCTGTTAGCCCCTCCACTTTTTGCTTAGACAAGGGGGCGGCTACCCCCTATACTTGGCAGCGGACAGCCAAGTAGGCTTGGGCGACGGACAGCCTGAGCAGCCCCTTGGGCATGGATGGACGTTGGGAGCAGCGTTGGAGCGGTTCCGGATGAGCACTCGCCTTGCGGAGCAGGCTGAGGTAGAGTCCCTGTGCGGGCAGGACTCCTAGTGGTGTGCTGGGCGCCACAACACCCTAGGGACGGACTCCTAGGAGCGCTAGGACACAGGGAGGCAGCACAGCCCGACTCCTAGTACGGGTAGGAGATGATACACAGGTTTCCTCGAATGACAGAACTCTAGAAGCTGATGGACGCTGGACTCCTAGTCGAAGTCGGACTCCTTCACAGGTTTCCCTATTTGGATGGGGTGACCCTCACAGGTTTCCTAGGCTGGCTAGGACAACCATAGGCTGGGAAGAGTTGGGACAGGGAGAGACACTGTATTTGCTTGGGCTGGGACTGTATTCCTAGTAGGACTCGGACTCGTATGCTGAGTCTATATAAGGGGGAAGGCTGGGGAGACCTGGACATGTTCAGAAACCCAGAAAACCAGAGAGAAAGAGAGAGGACGAACCAGAGAGAAGGTGCTCCCTCTCTGCCTGCGTTTTGGCTGGTCAGCCCCGCCCCTTCTCCCTGCCATTGTAACCGACGGATTGTGTTTACAAGCATTGGGCGGAGCCCCTTTGCCCCAGAGAAGGCTGAGTAGGTTGTTTACTGGTTTTCCCCTGCGCATACGAGAGGGAAGGACAGAGAGTTGGCTGCTGGCTGCACGGTGTAGTCAGGCCATCACAGGCTGAGGACGCTAGAGAAAGCTCCACCCCTGTGACAGTTGTTTATGAAGCTTGAGAAGTGCTACTTTGCACATACGGAGATCGAGTTCCTCGGGCGAAGCTTTGCCTAGCGTTCGCACTCGTGATGGCCTGACTACACCGCACAGCCAGCAGCCACTCTCTTCCCTTCCCACTCGTATGCGCAAGGGAAAACAAGCAAAACAACCAACCTGCAACACAGTCCGTCCTGGTGCAAGGGTCTCCGCCCAAGCTATGTAAATCAATCCGTCGAAATACACAAGTAGGGTGATGGCTGGGCCGAACCACCAAGGCTGAGAACTCTCCTCTCTTTCTCCCTGGTTCGCTGTGCAGGAAGATCAGAGCTTTTTCATGCCTTGGCCGCCCCTCTCATCCCTTTATATAGACCCAGCCATAGGCTGGCCGTCCTAGAGCAACTAGAAGTACAAAACCCACCCAATACAAGTGTCCTCACCCTGTCCAACTCTCAGCCCAAAGCCATTCCGGGATTGCATAGATAAGGAAGCCTTCGCGAGTCCGTCTTCCGCTAGAAGTCCTTTGCCATGCTGCCACCAAGAGTCATGCCATCCAAGGGAACCAGCCAACCAACTCCCATCTGTCCTAGGAGTGTAGCCAGCCTGCTTGTACGAGTCCTGTCCGTCCTAGGAGTCTGCTGCCCGGTCTCCTACTCCAACTAGGAGTGCAGCCAGCCAGCATACGCTGAATCCTATCCGCCTTAGGAGTCCTCCCCTAAGTCCAAGCAGCGCCCAGCTTCGCTGCAAGAGTCCCGTCCGCGCAAGGACTCCTACCTAGCCTGCTCTGCAAGGCGAGTAGCTCATCCGGAACAGCTCCTGTGCTATCCCAGCATCCGTTTGTGCCCAAGGGGCTGTCTAGGCTGTCCGCTGCCTAGCAAAACTTGGCTGTCCGCTGCCAAGTATGGGAGTAGCCGCTCCCTTTCCGCATCCATCAAGTTAGGGGGCTAACAGGGAAACTGTTTAACGTACTCCCTGACTGTCCCCGTTTGCCTCAGCTTCCTGAGTGAATCTCATGCAACCCACGCCGTGTTCGTGGGGAGGAACTGCTCCCTGAGTTCCTTCTTCATCAATGCCCAGGTCTAGATAGGGGGACGCCCAGCAGCAGCGTCGTCTTCCAGCCTGGTTTGCCACCAAAGTTTGGCATCTCCTGAGAGATACAAACTCATCACCATAACCTTCTCCTCGTCCACAGTATGGGTAATCGCAAAAACTGCTCCATATCCCAAACGAAGTTCTTGATGTCCTTGGCACTCCGCGAACCAGAGTAGGACTTCGGTTCAGGTACCTTTGCTTTCTTCATGGACTGCACTGTCTTGGACCTGGTCTCCGCCTCTGATCCTGCAGGTGATGAGTTCAAAACAGCATGCTCAAGGAAGGCTATTTTGTCTGTCAATTCCTACACCTTCTCATCAGTTTTGGTCCTCAAATCTCGCAGTTTTTCCCTTGTGTACTCCTTCGTAGCAAGGGTGTCTGCAGCAACTCGAGCAGCACCTCCGGTGGAAGTGCCTTCCCCAGCATCATCCGCATAGGCACCTATCTCTAGCAAGGAGAGACGCTGGTCAAAGGCTCCAATACGTTCCTGGACAGAACACAAGGTAGCCTGGACATCAGCCAGCGTCCCTGGAGCCAACTTCAGAGCTTCCAGCTTCGCCTCTACCTCCGTCAACCGTGTCAACATGGAGCCCGTCATGGTGTTTCCTTTGCTGTCCGATTCAGCAAGGAAACCTGGGATCTAGTCTCATCAAATCCCTTAGAAACGTTTCAGAAACGTACCTGGTTCGTTCGTATCCCGGCAATGGAACCAACTGTCATAGGGGTGGTGCTTTCTCTAGCGTCCTCAGCCTGTGATGGCCTGACTACACCGCGCAGCCAGCAGCCAACTCTCCGTCCTTCCCTCTCGTATGCGCAGGGGAAAACAAGTAAATAGCCTACTCAGCCTTCTCTGGTGCAAAGGGGCTGACCAGCCAAAACGCAGGCAGAGAGGGAGCACCTTCTCTCTGGTTCGTCCTCTCTCTTTCTCTCTGGTTTTCTGGGTTTCTGGACATGTCCAGGTCGCCCCAGCCTTCCCCCTTATATAGACTCAGCATACGAGTCCGAGTCCTACTAGGAATATAGTCCCAGCCCAAGCAAATATAGTGTCTCTCCTTGTCCCAACTCTTCCCAGCCTATGGTTGTCCTAGCCAGCCTAGGAAACCTGTGAGGGTCGCCCCATCCAAATAGGGAAACCTGTGAAGGAGTCCGACTTCGACTAGGAGTCCAGCGTCCATCAGCTTCTAGAGTTTTGTCATTCGAGGAAACCTGTGTATCATCTCCTACCCGTACTAGGAGTCGGGCTGTGCTGCCTCCCTGTGTCCTAGCGCTCCTAGGAGTCCGTCCCTAGGGTGTTGTGGCGCCCAGCACACCACTAGGAGTCCTGCCCGCACAGGGACTCTACCTCAGCCTACTCCGCAAGGAGAGTGCTCTTCCTGAACCGCTCCAACGCTGCTCCCAACATCCATCCATGCCCAAGGGGCTGCTCAGGCTGTCCGTCACCCAAGCTTACTTGGCTGTCCGCTGCCAAGTATAGGGGGTAGCCGCCCCCTTGTCTAAGCAAAAAGTGGAGGGGCTAATAGTAAGCTATGTATGGAAGTATGTATATGTTATATGTATGTATGATGGCTATATGCCTATGCAATGGATATGTGTATGTGTGTGTGGGTAGAATTATGGGCAATGAATGGTAAGAGGTGATAGAGGGTTTGGTACAGATTTGTTGTGGATGTATGGCATTATGATGGAAGTTAGAGGATGTAAGTTTGATGGGCGAGGATTGGTTTGGATCAAAGCGTATGTTAGGGGATTGTCAAACAGTAAGAGTGTTGAATAATTGTTCAAGCATAACATATAAATTATGAAGTAAAAAGTAAGCATAATAAGTGAGGTAGAAGTAAGAGGGTATAATTGGGTTTGGCTCTGAGGAGCTCAGTTTGATGACTTCCGAGTAAGATGTGTTAGCCATAAGGTGGATGGTGAAGATTGTACGATTATGTAAGATTTTGGTGTATGGTGCATTATGATTATGAGATGGATACGTTAAGGAAGTTTACTGCCTTGATGAACTAGGGTTTCAAATCGGGCTCAGCTTCGGTTTGATAAGTGGAGCATTGTATGTTTGATTGTTTTTGTCCCATAATTGTACTGCATAACTTACTTAATTCAAACTTAAATTATAAGAAAAGCTAATGAAAGTGTTGTGAGTTTGAGACTAGAGGGGTTTAATGGATTAAGTTCCGTGTTTGAGGTAGCCGATAATGAGTCAGCTAAGCATTTCTCATGTCTTGCCATGGTGTTTATCCTGCGGGATGTTGTATGTGTGCTGTATTTAGCCCCATACGTCTGATGCTCTGTTGAGAGTGATGTATATTTTCAATTTGGTTTGTGCACTGTGTTAAGCCCAGACGTTTGATGTTCTATTGAGAGCATTGTATGATTTTGCCCAAGAGTGGTCCTGTATGATTTTGCCCAAGAGTGACACTATATGATTTCTACCCAAGAGTGGCACTGACACTATAAGACTATTGTGGTCTGGAATCCATAATGGCCTGGCAGCCGGAGTAGGGGAAGGGAGTGGCGCAAGACGGCCGGGAAAGGGGAGAGGGAGCGGCATGGCTGCCAGACAGAGGGAGAGGTAGGGAAGGAGACAAGAGAATTAGAGACAATAATTCATTCATAATTTAAATTAGGGCATAGTCCTTACATTTAAATAGACTAACTAAGTGGACTCACTAGCAAGCGCCTAAGGCCCAATGACAAAATTAAAAGAAAAATACTAATACCTTAATTAACCTATTGACCCAAATGCCATTATTACACAATAAGATAATTAAAACCTATACCACTACCATGTGAGCCCTAGTGGTAGCCCTGAAGACGTTCACAACATTCCACCACATTTCCGCATCACCTTATCCTTGAGGTGACTAAAAATCATCGCATCGGGTCTAACAAGTTCTGCTCAAATGGACGGTCAAAAGTTACATAAGGTCTAATAGGGAAATTGTAAACCAAGAGGCATAGGTCCAAGAACAAGGGCTTAATGAGGGATGTGCAGCAAATTCTGTCTCTGAGTTAAACCATACCCACCTAAGACCCGCATAAAGTCCCAAACAAAGGTGGAAAGTTGCAAGCACGGTGGGTGGCTTCCTTGCAGTGCATGTTCCCACTCTCCACAATAGAATATCCCAATCAATGGAGATCAGGCATGCTGCATAGCCATCATTCAAAAAATGTGCTTTGCAGTGTTTGGGAGGAAAATCGTGGCCATAGAATATGTAGGAATGCGATGGTTCTAGGGCCATCGAATAAGAGCCAGAGCAACATGCAATTCTCACCCGTGATTTTCTGCCCCATATTTCAATCCGTTGTAGATCCAGCCAAGATTTAGGGTGCTGGTGCTAGTTCGTAGTTCATCTAAAATTTTTTGGCAAAAATTGTGCAACAAAAATTTTCACCAGAAGGCAGGGAAATTTTGGTGACCATAGCTTGCAACGACGATGGTGGCTGGATGGTGATGACAGTGAATCGAAAGGTGATTCCTGTCTGGGTGATGGCTGAGTCAAATAGAGAACAACAATTGCTAGGCAGTTAGAGGGTTTGGGACCATCAGAGGTCCAAGTGAGGGAGCAGTCCACTGCGTCGGTGGTACTATGGCTTTTTTTGGTGGAAGAGATCTGGTGGCAGAAGAGGAGGCTGAGGTTCGGGCATTGGGATGACTGCTGGAAAGGCCCCAACTTTGGAGGCTTGGCTGTTGATGGAGACTTGGTCAAACCATCGGACAGAGGGAAGACAATGAAGCCACGACGATGGGGCTGGATGGGTGGCCACTAGAGGAGGATGAGCCACCGAGAGGTAGTCATGGCGGACATTTTTGAAACCACGAGTACTGAAAGATCGCCTCCCTTGTTTTTGACAGTGAAACAGGGAGTTGATTGGGCAGAGGAGAAGAAGGCGACTGGGGTGTTGGCGGCTGGGATTCTGAAAAAAAGTTGAGCATAGAAGGAGGCGGCCATTTTCTGGGCCTCGAGCCTTAGACGGTTTAGAGAATTCTCAAGGAAGGTGGGCAATTCTTCATTCACCTCATGGATCCACATTGGCCTCATACAGACATCGAAGTTGGTGTCGAGGCTCAGCATAATGGCCCCATTGGTGATGGGCTGGACCAGCTGGACAAGGGAGATGCGATTGGCTGGGAGGAAGACGATGGTGGAGATGCCTGCAGAGGTGCAATAGGCGGACAGAGCGTGCGGGATGGTGCACATGAAATCGGTAGCGACGGACTCGGTATTGCTTGCAGAGGACCAGGCTGCTCCCGTTTGGCACAGGCAGAGCCGGTCCTTGAACGACTTCCAGTTGATCTTCTAGCTCTTTGCGATGACGACAGCGTGAGCATCTTCGCCCATCGCTTTGCTGGACTCCTCTTCCCAGATGATGTCGAGGAGCATCTAGCTCGGGGCAGCCGGCTGCATTGGTGCCGGCATGGGTTTCTCGCACCTGATGATGGAGCCGAGGGTGAGGCTGTGGGAGCTAGGTTTGGAGGGAGACAAGTCATTATCCCTAATCAAGAGAAGATCCCATAGATTGGTGGACAATTCCACTGCAGCCATGTGGTTGGAGAGAGCCGGCCTCCCGCGGCTAACTCTAGCGAGGTGATGAACACAACCCTTTTGCCTTCTTCTCTGTTGCCTGAATGGGTTTCCTTTGCACAAAAATGCCACCTGTTTCTTCTTCTTCTTCTTCTGTGCAAACGATGGTGGAGGCATTGGTCAGCCTGAGGTAGCACCTTGGTAGGTGTGGACGCTATCATACCTCTTTGAAGCTCCTTGACCAAAGCGGAAAGCTCAGCACATATATCCAAGATGGCAGTCACGTGTGAGGATAGAGGAGCCATCAGAAGCATCTCCACCCATTGCCCTATGGAACATTGGGCTTTGATACCAATGTTGTGGACCAGAATTCACAATGGCCTAGCAGCCGGAGTAGGGGAAGGGAGTGGTGCAAGATGACCGGGAAAGTGGAGAGGGAGTGGCATGGCCACCGGACAGATGGAAGAGGCAGAGAAGGAGACAAGAGAATTAGAGACAATAATTCATTCATAATCCCAATTAGGGCATAGCCCCTACATTTAAATAGACTAAGTGGGCTTGCTAACAAGTGCCTAAGGCCCAATAACATAATTAAAAGAAAAGTACTAATACCCTAATTAACCTATTGACCCAAATACCCTTATTACACAATAACATAATTAAAACCTATACCACTAGCATGTGGGCCCCAGTGGTAGCCCTGAAGACGTTCACAACAAAGACCCCTAAAGTGTGCACAATTGTATGACCCTTTTGTGTGGATGTTATTGTTTACATTCTCAGGTAAGTAGTATCATGAAACTGCTCTTACCTGTTAATCCTGTGTCCCATGAGCATTGGCGTGCCTTTCCTTCAGAAAAGTCCATGGCGTCTAGTCACTCCCCGGAGATTAAGGTGATACCCTAGTGGCATTCCTTTCCATTTCGATGCTGGAGCTTATTAGTTGTAATGACCTTCAGTGGTCGATAGTATGTGTACATGAGTATGATTCTGAGTAAGACTGTAAAAGTATGATGTTTAGTAAGACTATAAGAGTATGATTTTGAGCACAACTATAAGCGTATGATTCTGAGCAAGACTGTATGCGTATGTTTATGAGTATGGTCATACGAGTAAGACTATACGAGTAAGGTCGTATGAGGATGTGTAAGACTGTACGAGTAAGGTTGTACAAGTATGTGTAAGTTATATGAGTAAGAATACGATTGTACGAGTAAGTTTGTATAACTCTAATTAAGAGTGTATGTGTAAGATTGGTTTGATGATATGTATTTGGCATGATGGTATGCGCATGTGCATGATTATTATATGCGTGCCTGCTTCACGTTTGAGATGCATGAACACATCTATGTATGGACTTGCTGAGTTCATTGTTTAGAACTCTCGTACTAGGTATTTACCTACTGAGTATGAAAATATTCATTACCCTATTTTTCTAGCATCGTTGTTTGGGACGCTTTTATAGGTCGTGATAGAGAGCTCTTGTAGTTGGATGCTCATTTCACTATTGGATTGACTCCCTTTGACTCAGGTATATCTTTGACTCACTGCGCGTATTATTTTGTGCCATGATTTGATGTATTCGATGAGATGAGAATTAAAGCATTTATGTTTTATAGACTTGTAATTTGGATTAGATTGTGGATTGTTATGGGACTTGCACTCAGGGATGCCTGGGAGAGATTTGTATGTAAAGTCTATGATCATGGCAATTTACTTCATGCATTTGTTTTTGAGTAGCGCTCGAGGATGTTTTGTTTGGCCATACGATGTTTGATTGAATGAGCTAAAATTTGTTTGGGAAAATTTGGTGTTTGATGTTTTAAATTATAAAAGTACTTTCATTGGTTTTGTATTCGACATTTTCCCCGATTTACAGTCGTTATATTCCAAAAAAAATTGCTGTGAATTTTAAAAAAAATGTGATAAAAAATCTCTGGCGTTACATTTAATGATGTAGGAAAATCTCTGCTTAGGTTAATTTTATATTGTACATCCACTAAGGTGGCATGGGAATAACTTGTAAAGTACAATGATGGAACCAAAGCTGTGAAGTTGTCTCGGTGACATATGATCGCCCTGTAGTTTGAAAACATAATGACAAGTGACGAGGAATCTATTTTTGAGTACTATGCAAAGATTTCAGAGATGGTTAATATTTGTGAACAGCTAGGAGATCCAATCGCTAATTAACTTGTGGTTAGGAAGACTCTAAGGTCCTTATTGTCACGCCCAAGAACTGCCTAACCCGAGCCGAACCCGGTCCAAGGGCCGATCAGCGTGCTGGGGCGACCAAAACTTGAACGAGATTAAAGGATAGCAGAAGACTTAGCCCCTCCTACGGGCAGTTTAACTAGCAAAGTTATGCACCTCACATCCTTTGAGCAAGAGTAATAAGTAGAACAATGGAGGACTTTAACTCTGAACTAGTCCACAAGTCTTATACCCACATACTTAAAATCCTGAACTAACACACATGGCTCAAATCAAAAAGTTTCAAACAGATCTAAAGACATAAGATATACATGAGTCTAAAACAAGAATCACCATACATGATGTTCTATTATCATAATAGAGTAAATAAGAAAAACATAAGAAAGTATAGAGGCATCCACGCCTAATCCAATGCTCTCCCTGGCTGTTCCTCATATAGAGGGTCCTCCCCGACTGCATGTAGAACCATGCAACCCTAAAATAAAACAAAGAAAGTGGGGTGAGTAAAACTCAATAAGGTTTGAATACGACGACAATAATGAGAAAACCATCATGACATGGCAACATAGCAATTCAGATTCATAATTGACATGGTATACCCTTTTCTGATCATTCCCTTGCTAACCCCTATTTATCCATAAACATGAAAGCTGGCATGCATATGACACACCTATCAAAGTCAGGGAATAAATAATCATATCATAACTTATCATCCATCAAGTAATGATCCTCATCTAATCAAATCAAGCATAATATCACCATAAATCTCATGAGAAGTGTCCTTCACACACCTTCTGATCATGCGACCATATCACATAAACCTGCATAATAGTGTCTCATTCACACCATTTAGATCACGCAATCATATTACATAAACCTGCATAATAGTCTCAATCACATAATTTAGATCGTGAATTTATATCACATCAACCTGCATAATAGTCTCAATCACACGATTCATATCGTGTATTCATTTCACATCAACCTGCATGAGGAGTGTATCTAACACATAATTCAGATCATGCATTCATATAAATCTCATACATTCCATAGCTCATTCACCTGCACGACAAGTGTCAAAACCACACTACATCAAGATCATGCATAATAAATCGCATCCACATGTGTCAAATAATCTCAAATATCCCTACACAACCTGTGTAATTTGGGCATAATATTATCTCATACACATGCATTATCATCAAATGGTGAATGTCTCTATCATGGAGAGGAATACAATCATATCACCCGCTCTAGACGTAGTCTGATTTCCTATCCAGAAACCTAGGGCATTGCCCCTCTAGACATAGTCCGAATTCCATATAGAAAACTAGGGTGTAGCAGTAGTCATGCCCTCTACTCGCTCTGGACAATCCACACGGGAAGTCCAAATTAACTAGAGCAGGTCTGCTTGCTCTGGGCAGTCCAGGATAGGAACGTCCAAATTAACTAGAGCAGTGTGTTCACTCTGGACATCTCTACGATGGAAGAGTCTGAATTAACTAGAACACGTGGTAGCGGTGCACAGAGGAATACCACCTTGGATTCTCAAGGTCCAGGTTTGCCTGTCTTAATAAATAAATCTTAACCGCATTAACAATTCAAATTGACTCAACCCGGGGAATATCCATGTTCCACATAGGAACTCAAATCGAAATCATGTCCTTTCAGACCAACCAAATTCCGATTAAGCCAACAATCGATTATTACAACATAAGATCTCACATCATCGCATACAGTCGATCAACCACGACAAATCATCGATAAAAATCTCTTTCATGAAATCCATTCATGATGCGTGCAACATGATGCATATGTGAGCATTCTCTACATGAATTCCAACACGTGGAATGTGCTCCCATTAGTCCCCTCATGCATCATAATCAAATCATAAATAACCATGATTTCATAGTAAATTCCCCACACGTGTGTGTTCATGTATTTCCTAAGCACATGACCAATGCTTTGATATAAGCTCATAAAGCAATACATGCATGCTTAAACACATTCAAATCATGATTACCAACTAAAATCTAGGGTGAACTCTACCATAAGCCATAAATCCGTTCATGTGAAATCAAATACTTAACTCCTACAAGCATGATTATTCTACACATGAAGCTATAACATAATAACATAATTCACCCACAATCCTTTCTCATTATATGATGACATATCTTATTATTTACCATATAATATCCCTGCTAGAAACTTGTTCCAATCATACGAATTCCATCATCCATAGATTCAAGATAATTCAATGTTAACATGTATAACTATCAACATATAATTCTACATAACAAGTACTTAAGCATACTTCATAAATCTCCATCACAAATTCTACACCGTTTTAGTAGCTTAATTCTAGTATAAAACACTCTCCATAAACATTGTAAGCATCAATTGGGAGGAAAACATCAAAATAAGCATGAAAATCGAGAAGGGCAAAAAAACTGTTGTGGCTGATCAATTGGCTTGGCAGGCCGTTCGAACGGTCCAATCGATCGGGTTGTTGGCCCAACCGATTACCAACAACCAGTTCGAGCCTTCTTCTTCCTTTCGAAATTCAAAACCAAAACACCATTGTTGAACCATAAAACCTTCATCCAAAGCCTCATATACCATCAAAATTAAATTAAACATTCCAGAACATTAAATCAACTCATTTCAAATCAAAACCCTAAGTAATCAAGTCAAAAGATTAACTTTTTGCAAATCCACCATTAAAGCTCTAAGTATGAAACCCATTCAATCAAAGCACATAAAATTGAGATTTGCATACATATTATGGCTGAGATGAAAACCCATTACCTCTACAATTGATTTGAGTTGGATTTACACTTCAATCACCTCTGAAACCTTCCAAAAGTAAAATTTTTATGTTAAAAAATACCTAAACTTGATTTAGACTTGAAAATCATAAAACAAATCCTAGATCTAGAGCTTAGGTAGCATAAAATCAAAATTTTGAAGGTTAGGGTTTGAGGTAGAGGTGTAAAACAGTGATTTAATGCTTTGAAAAAGGATTGAATCAATGGAAGAAGATAAGATTAAGAGGATTTTAAGAAAAACCCTAAAGATTAAGCAAGGATTAAGGAAATCCTACCTCTAACCACTTCCTCTTTGCACATAATTGGAGATTAGGCTCCAAATCTCTTAGCTCAGTCCTTTCCCAAATGGGAAAGTGTCAGCCCCTTTCCTTTTATAGGAAGGGATGGGCTATACTTAATTAAAACTTGGGGTGAGAATAGAATATTTAACTAAAAATCAGTATTTGGGCCATTTAAATTCTAATTAGGACTAGAAAAATTTTAAATTTTTTTAATGACTTCCTTTGATATCTGGGACATTTTGGGCCAAAAAGCCTAAATTCGACAGTGGGGCCCGCAAGGGGGTCCCGCCAAACCCTATTTTTTGAAAAATATGCAAAAATTCTAAAAAATTTGAAAATAGTTTGGATTCATTTAAAACTCACAAATATGAAGTTGTTTATCTTTAGAACCTTTGGAATTCATAATTATTTCCAAAAATCATCAAAACTGATCAAAAACGGCTTAAATCACATAAAAGCAATTAAACATAATGAATTTAAAACCGGTTCAAGTTCAGAGATCATACACTTATCCTCAAAATTCAAGATTAAAGTTGTTGCGATTAATGAATCAAAGGAAATTGATGCCGATAACTTGTAATATACCTATTTACGTGCCCTTTTTCTTAGTATTTTACTTATGCTTTGATGTTAATTTGTGTCTAACGATCAATGTTTTGTATAACTAGGTATATGAGCTATTGTTTTTTATTGGGCATCACTCAAAGCTTGAAGGAGTATTCTACTACACTTAGTTGAAGCCCACTTCAATATATCATCCAACCAAATTCAAAGGTGTAGAGTTGTAGCCACTTCATCATTTTAAAGGAGGCCGAAGGAGGTTCCTTCAAAATGAAGCAAAGTGGTCAAACCTCCACTAGCCAATGAGAGTCTATATCTTTGCTTCCATTTTCAACCAAGAGGAGCTTTCTCCTCCTTCTATTTAAAGGGATAGAAGGCTTGATAAGAGGGAGTTTTTTTACTTGGAGTTCCACTACCGACTTGAAGATCTTCTTCTCAGTTCTTCTTCTACTTCCTTTCTTTTTTAGTTTTTCTTCTTTTCTTTGTAATGGAAGGCTAAGTCCCTAGCCGAGGCAAGAGGTTATGTTGTAGCTTTCAAGTAGTTCTTCTTTATGTAATCCTTTGTTTTAGTGAAAGGGTTGGTGATTCTCTTCTGTTATTTTTCTATTCTTGACTCTTTGTTTTCTTAGCACATTTATTGCTTGACGTTTTTTCTCTTGATTTATTTTAGATTTGATACATAGAGTGCTTGAATTTGTGCTATGGACAACCTTGACTTGTTGTGATTTCCTTAATTCAAGTGTTTAGTAACATCATACAACTTGGTGTATATGTTTTAACTCTTTAATAATCCACTCATCTTTAGAGTTTTACTTTTACTTTGCATGTTCAAATTATCCAGTTAGGAGGAATAATCATTCCATTCTAGCTAAGATAAATTGATACCTAGAGAGCTTGTGTGGAGTTATTTTTGTTTTGTGTCCACATACTTAGTCACACAAGTCAATCCCTATGGATTAGACCTTGTATGCACTACAACACTCTTGCACATTTCCAAGTAATGCTACCCTAGGCTTTGGTTCAATCTCTTGAATCATTAGTTTGGGTGTAGCAAGTTTTTGGGGCTATTTATGGGGGTGTGATAATGTAATGTCCCTTATTTTTCTACAATTTGTTGTGATTTTTTTGATCATTTTCAGTGAAAAAATGTGGCACTAGAGCGTATTTGGACTTGGTATTTGTACCCTTAGATTTGGGTGTGGGGATCAGTCGTAGGCCATGGGCCTCAACATGATCTTATGGTGTGAAAAAGAAAGAAAATGGAAGAGAGAAGGAGAAGAAAAAGAAAAATAGAATGATCAGCGAGCCCAATCCCTTTCTAGAAGAAAAGAGAACCTTTCTCTTTCAGCAACCATTGGCTGCTAGCGGGACATCGAGCCACCACTGCTGGCTCCACCTCAGGTGGTGTGATGGCAGGGGGACACTGCCGTAGCCCCAATGGTTGCTTCATGCTCTATCCTGTTTCCCTTGGTCTCTCTTTTCTCTCTCTGTCTCGTGCTGTGGCGGTGCCAGCGATGGCTGGTGGGCTCCGTCTGGCTAGCCATGGGCCCATTTTCCCCTCCGGTCAGCCCCTCTCTCCTCTTTGTTTTGATCTTTGGCGTTGCCTGAGGTAGCCGGTGGGGCCCGGATGACCATCGTGGGTTTCTCCTTGTCCTAGCAAAGGCCAGGGCTGGCCCCACCCGGCTCGGCTTTGCCTGCTTTGGCTTCCCCTGCTTCCTTCCCTTCCAGGCCTCTATTTTCTATCTTTGTCCATTTTGGGTGTTCCGATTGCTACAGCTAGCCGGACGGCGGACTTGGCTGATCGGACCTTTGTCCAGTTCCACCACGGCTAGAAGATGATGTGTGGATGTTTTCCCTAGGTCTGGTTTCTCCTCCCCCTCAGTCTCTCCTTTCCTCATGTCCAGATGCCCCTCCCCTATTTTTTCTCTCACTTGTTGGGCTACCAGAGGGTGGTCACCACCATCTGCCATTGCCCTCCATCGGACCCAACTCCTCCCAGCTACTAGGGCCATGGTGGAGCTGACCAGAGCCACTGGTAAGCCCCTACTCCTCCCATGTTCCTTGGGTTTTCTGTCCGTGTTGGACCACAGTTGCACCATTGGGTGCTGATGCCCGTGGGTGCGCCTTGGGTTGCTACCATTGGTGAGCCATGGGCCATTTGGCCATTGTGGGCTTTTCTTGGCACGGTGATAGTAAGGGTTAGCCTCACTTGGCCAGATTATGCCTCCACCTAGAATGGGCTGCTTTTCCCTTGCCTTATACCGGGCTAGATGCATAGCCCCCTGCACCATTGGTTTTGGTTGTGGGTGGTGACTGACAATGTCATTTTCTCTGCTGGCCACCACTAGTGTAAGGACCCTCATCTTTAAACCGGGTTTTGGTTTTCTTTAATTATGGGTTATCGTGAGATTAACGCGTTTTCTGATCTTATTCGGCGATTTCGTAAAATAAATAGAGTTTGTGATGGTTTTAACCAAAATCAACTTCAACATTAGTGGTTTTAAGTGATTTTCGCGGGACCCCTGTGGGCCCCACCGTTAAAAATTTTATTTTTAGATCAAATGAACCTACACATATACTTAAGGTCACATAAAAATTTTCAGAATTTTATTAGGCTTAATTTGTGCTTAAATTTGCAAAATAACCACTTTTAGCCTACTTTTCTTATTTACACCCCGAAACTTACCTATGCATACCCCAACCCTTACTATAAAAGGGCAAACCAGAGCCATTTCCATTTTTGGGAATAGGCTAAGGAAGGAGGGCTAGCCTAATCCCCACTTAGGCCCGAATTAGAAGCCGATTAAGGTAAGCTTACTCTAATTAAACACTAATCCATGGTTTTCTTCTTAATTTCTTCCAAATCTACCATTTTCCCCTTGATTCAATTCGTTTTTGACCATCAAAAACTACTGATTTGTGTTTTACTACAAACCCTAACATTCAAATTTTGATTTTTACTACCAATAAGCCCTAGATCTAAGATTTAATTAGGGATTTCTTGGGTAAATCGATTTCTATTAGAGTTTAATTCAAACTCATTGTGTTTTCAAGGATTTCAAGAAGGGTGACTCTTCAATCCGAGCTTAATCAAGTGTTGAGGTAATGGGTCTTCGAAATCTCTGTTTATCCATGGTAAAATTCTTTATTTTTGGCTTATTTCAAAATGGTTTGCTTGATTTAGTGTGTTAATGGTAAGATTAGAAAATAGAATTATTTAATCCCGATTTCTTAGGGTTTTGCATTATTATGGTTTGGTTTGATATTCTGGAAGTCAAGGAGGACTTTTGATGATGATTAGGGTGTTAGATGTGGATTTGAAGTGTTATCTATGGTGTTTCGGTTTGGATTTGTGAAAGGAAGAAGATGACTGTTCTGTCGTGTTGGCGATCGATCGGCCCTGTAGGGCGATAGATCGGCTGAACTGTAAATTTCAAATTTTTGCGTGTAACCGATCGAACAGCCTGAAGGGCTATCGATCGGCTACACAGGAAATTGTATGTTGTGCATATGATGTCTATTTTGATGATTCCACTTTAGCTTGCCAATTTTATATGAATGTGGAGTGTTTTAAGATATGTTAGGCTACTGCAAATGCATGCTATTAAGTTTATGGAGTTGAGATATATGCTTAGAGATGGTGGAATGACTTATGTTTTGTGGCATGATGCTGGAATCGTTATCTTGAAATTATGAATGGTTGTTTCCCTTTGGTTAAGCATATTTTCAGTAGGACTACAATCATTGTTGGACTGATTTGTCGTGATAGATTGTGGTTAGTGGTGTGTGGATGTTGGTGAATGCCATGACTCAATGATGAAATGAGTGATGTTATATGTGTTTAGCCTTTGTGGTTGAGTTTTGAATTTAGATATGATTTCAACGATTCTTCTTCTATGATTTTCGCTGGAATTCATGTTTAGATGGAAATTCACATGTGTAGTATGGTAGTGAGTTTAATTTTAAGCATGTTGGCATGTATTATGTGAAATGCTTCTACTAGATACACACACACATGTGGGGTTAAATAATGATGTTGAAGCTTGATATTGTGATTATGAATGATGCATTAGGGGCTGATGAGAGCACTTATCATGGATTAGGATTCATGTATGCTTTGCCCACGTATGTACCATGCTGCATGCATCATGAAAATGGATTCCCAATTGAGGCTTCATCGTGATTAATCGAATTCGACCGATTGGATGCAATGTGATGGAATTGTGTGCTGGATTGATCGGTCATGGATTAATCGCAAGTTGATTGGTCAGAAAGGACATATTTTGTTTTGAAGTTCCTGTGTGGGACAATTTGAAGTTCTTGTGTGGAACGAGTGCACTCCCCGGGTTGAGTCTTGTTAAATGGAATGATGTGGGGACGAGTTGTGTACTTGTCTTGCGGATTGTGAGAATGTTATTATGTGTGTCATCTGGACCCTGAGAATCCAGTGTGGTATGCCATGTGCACCCCGCTACCACGTGTTCTAGGGTTCTCTGTGTGAGAACTCGGGCTCTTCCCTCCGCAGGAGATGTCCCTGGGCGAACACCTCTGCTCTAGATTCTCTGTGTGAGAATGGGACATCCTTGGCCAGGATCGTCCAGGGCGAGCAGCATTAGGGATTGACAACCCCGATTTTTCTTTAATTCTTGTGTAGAATTTTGGACCATGACACGCCTTCGTGGCCTTGTCTATGTTCCCGTCTGTGTGACGTTAATGTGTGATTACTCCTTGATGGAGGTTGATTTTGATGTTATGCATGTGGAATATGTATGTTAGAGATACATCCATGCATGTTGATTTTGATGTTATGTATGTGGAATATGTATGTTAGAGATACATCCATGCAGGTTGATTGTGATGACATTATGCATGTGGGAATATGTATGTTAGAGATACATCCATGCAGGTTGATGTTGATGTGATGCATGTGGAATATGTATGTTAGAGATACATCCATGCATGTTACTTTTGATGTTATGCATGTGGAATATGTATGTTAGAGATACATCCATGCAGGTTGAATTGTGAAATAATGCATGTGGGAATATGTATGTTTGAGATACATCCATGAAGTTTGATTTGATACTATGCATGTGGGAATATGTATGTTAGAGATACATCCATGCAGGTTGAATTATGCATTATGATGCAGTTTTTAAGTGATGTGAATATGTGATCAGAAAATGATATACCTTGTACATCGTTGATTTGAAGGATTATATCGTCATGCTATCGTATTTTCGATGTTGTTAGTGATATTAAAACCATTGCTGAGTTTGTTAAACTCACCCCTCTTTTTGTGTTTTGATTTGGGGCTGCGTGGTGCGACACGCAGACGGACAGGATCTCCTCTTCGAGGAAAGGTCGGAGGTAGCTTGGATATGATCATGGAGATCGTTGTGTGACTTACCTTCTTTTGTTTCATGCTTTATGTCAGAACCTTTGTGTAGGGTTCTTGTTTTGGATTTATGTCATATTTTACAGTTGTGATGCTTATGACTTATTTTGAGCCGGTGTGGGCTTTACTTAAACTAAGCTTGTGGGTTTGAGATTGTTGTTTACTTTGTGATAAGCAACCCTTTTCTTTCCCTTTTATTTACTCTTGCTCAAAGGATTGTGCGTACTCCGTGTTTCTGTTAATCGCTCGTGGTTAGGGTTAAGTCTTCCGCTAGAATCGTTTCTCAATTTTCACTTCGTTGCCCCCGCGCGCTTGACCGGCCCCTGGACCGGGTTCGGCTCGGGTCGGGCATTGCCGGGGCGTGACAACTAGGGCCTTAGCCCTGTTGCCCTTTCGGGTCTTTGGCCACCACCGTCCAGCCCCTTCTTCACCATGAGTGGCCCTCTTTACCGCGTGTGCATGTGGCCACACATACATTTTGGGGTTGAGGAACCATTTTTGTGCCGCCTGACCATCGGATGGATCCATCACCATTTGAGATGACCACTAGAGCCCTCCTCCACTTATCTTCCATCCTTGAGAGTTGCCCCATGCCCACCTCCCTTATGTGGGTCCTTGTAGATGCAAAATTGACACCGTTGGGTGCTGTCAATGGCCAATTTTGACATCTTGTGGCTAGCCGTGTAATTCTTTATCACGACCCTTATTCCTGTTGCCCTAGTGTGCCGCAGTGGATTTTGGATTTTGCCACGTTGATTTGTGCCACCCCATTTGGCCGTGAGTCCTTCCAGCACTTCCTAAACCCTTGGGACAATAGCTCTCTCAACTTGGAAATGCTTTTGGCAGCCAACTCCACCACCGACCATTGTGTACTTGCCATCAAATGTTGTGGATTACGAGGTAGTGGAGAATTGAACTTGTAATTTTATGATAGCATGCTTTGAATGTGTAGCAGCATGCTAGGATTGTATGATTCAATACTTTGGATGTTCAATCATGATCCGTTTGCATGATGTAAGAGGACAAATTATGCCATGTTGAATGCATATGACATGTATGTGAACTGGAAGTATGTTTGGTGTATATGGAATATGTGTGTGCTATGTATGTGGATTGTGTGTGTGCTAGTGATAGTTAGAGAGTATGTATGATGACTATACGCTTGTGTAATGGATATGTGTATGTGTGTGGGGCAGAAGTATGGGCAATGGATGATAAGAGGTGATAGAGGGTTTGGTATGGAGTTGAATGTGGATGTGTAAGTGTATGATAGAAGACAAAGGATGTAAGTTTGACTGGTGAGGATTGAAATGGATAGGTTTAGATTAGAGCATATGTTGGGGAATTGTCAGATAATGAAAGTGTTGCATAATTGTACAAGCATAGCATACAAATTATGAAGTGAAAAGTAAACATAATAAGTGAGTTATAAGTAAGAGGATGATAATTGGGATTTGCTCTAAGGAGTCTAGTGTGATGACTTCCGAATAAGATGTGGTGGACATAAGGTGGATGGCAAAAATTCTAGGAATATGTAAGATTTTGGTTTACAATGAGTTATGATGATGAGATGGATGGGTTAAGTAAAGTTTGTTGCTTTGACTAACCAGGGTTTTGGATCAGGCTCAGATATAATTTGATTAGTGGAACATTGTATATTTAAGAGTTTTTGTGGCATAATTGTACTGCATAACTTACTTTATTCAAACTTGAATTATAAGCAAAGCTAATGATAGTCTTGTGAGTTTGAGACCTAAGGGTTTGATGGATTAAATTTTGTGTTTGAGCTAGCCGATAATGAGTTAGATCAGCATTTCTCATGTTTTGCCATGGTGTTTATCCTGTGGGATGTTGTCTGTGTATTGTATTTAAGCCCAGACGTCTGATACTCTATTGAAAACAATATATATATTTGATTTGGTCTATATGTTGTATTAAGACTAGTTGTTTGATGCTCTATTGATGATTTCTATCCAAGAGTGGTGTTGTATGATTCTGCCCAAGAGTGGCAGTGTATGATTCTGCACAAGAGTGGCGTTGTATGATTCTACCTAAGAGTGACACTATATGATTCTGCCCAAGAGTAGCATTGCATGATTTTTTCCCAAGAGTGGCACTGGCACTATAAGACCCCCTAAAGTGTGGGCAATTGTATGGCCCCTAATGTGCGGGCATTTATGTTTGCGGACTCAGGTAAGTAGTATCATGGATATGTTCTAACTTGTTTGAATCTATGCCCCATGAGCATTAGTGTGCCTTGCCTTCGAAAAAGCCATGATGTCTAGTCACTCCCCGAAGGTTAAGTTGATGCACCAGTGGCATTCCTTTCCATTTCGACATTGGAGCTTATTAATTGTAGTGAGCTTCAATGGTTGATAGTATGTGTACGACTTTATAAGTGAGTATGTATGTTTCTGAGTAAGTGTAAGTTTTTGAGTATGACTGTAAGGGTATGATTTTTAGCTCGACTGTAAGAGTCTGATTATGAGCACGACTATAAGAGTATGATTCTAAGCATGAGTGTAAGAGTATGATTTTAAGCACGATTGTAAGAGCATGATTCTAAACACGACTGTAAAAGTATGATTCTGAGCAAGATTGTAAGAGTATGATTATGATCACAACTATAAGAGTATTTTCTGAGCAAGATTGTATGAGTAAGGTCGTATGAGTATGACTATACGAGTAAGATCATACGAGTAAGATTGTATGAGTAAGGTCATACAAGTATGTATAAGTTGTATGAGTAAGTGTATGATTGTACAAGTTGGTAAGAGTCTGATGAAGAGTGTAAATGTAAAATTGGTTTGATAGTTTGCATTTGGCATGATTGTATGCATATGTGAATGATTATTATATCTCTGCTTATTTAATGTTTGAGTTGCATGAACGCATCTGTATGGACTTACTGAGTTTACTGTTGATAACTCCCCTTCTAGGTATTTTCTTACTGAGTATGAAAATACTTATTTACCCTATTTTTTAGCCCCGATGTTTAGGAGGTTTATGTAGGTTTGTGTGGGAGAGCTCCTGGAGATAGATGCTCATTTCCATAGTGGATTGATTTCCTTTGACTTAGGTATATCCTTGACTCACTGCGAGTATTATTTTGTGCCACAATCTGATGTATTGGGTGAGATGAGAATTAAGGTGTTTATGCTTTCTAGAGTTGCAATTTGGACTAGACCATGAACTGTTACTGGACTTGCACTTAGGGGAGCTTGGGAGAGATTTGTTTTTAAAGTCTATGATCATAGCAATTTACTTCGTACATTTATTTTTGCGTAGCTCCTAAGGATGTTTGATTTGGACGTATGATGCTTGAATGAGTAAAAATTTGTATGGAAAAAACTGATGTGTGATGTTTTAAATTATAAAATTGCTTTCACAGGCTTCATATTCACCATTTTTCCTGATTTACAACCATTATATTACAAAAATTTTGTATGAATTTTAAAGAATATGTGATGAAAAATCTAGGACATTAAAGATAAGAACATCAGTTGCAAAATAAATCACTCTAACAATTTACAATGTTTAACATTCTAACTCTCTTTTTTACTTTTATCATACACTCAAAATTCTTTTATATTCTCTAAGGCTAGAAGTAATACCAACATTAAAGAGGTATATTCTCTAGGTCATAATGTTTACCTTGATAGTGCTTTTGGCCCTAATACTTTACATTTATTTACTTTCATGTTTATTAAAACACTTTAACATTCTAACATCTAACTAGCTCCCTTTAAATCCTTTGTTTTAATATTTTGTTTCCTTATTTTGAATGAGTGAGAGAAATAATATACATTGGGTAAGATTGCTCATATTGTAATAATTTTACCTTATCTCATTCTTTCTACTTGTTGGATATGCTATGGTTTGACAAATGGAGCTTGCACTCACTTAAGCTTATCTTTTTTTAAATAGTCTTATGTGCATGCTTGTGTGGCTACATAATCAAAATAGTCATTTAATTATAGTTAACAACTTTCTTGAAAGTCTTAAAATGATGGATGATAATAGGAGTAATAATGGTGAAAATGCAGAGCAATGTAATCCACAAGCTACAACCTTGCGTGATTATTTGTAGCCTACTAAAACAAGTTCTTCTTCTTGCATGGTTTTTCCTACTAATATGAGTTCTTTTGATCTCTAATCGGGATAATTTAATTACTACCTAAATTTCATGGTCTAGACTCTAAAAGTCCTTATCTACATCTCAAAGAATTCTAAGAGATTTATTCAACCATGCCAAATCAAAATGTTTTAAGTGATGTTAGATTAAAACTTTTTCCATTTCTTTAATAGAGAAGGAATTGGTTAAACTCTTTAAATCCCTATGCATAGAACAAACAACCTTAAAGGAGCATCATGAGCTTTTCTCAAAAAGAAAATGAGACTATTTTTTTTCAATGCTGGGAACGTTTTAAATAACTTTTGTTGATGTGTCCCCATCATTGCTATGAAACATGATGGACAATTAATTTCTTTTATGAAGGTTTAACTTCTCAAATGCACAAATTTGTAGAAACGATGTGTTATGGGGAATTTTTGAATAAAGATCTAGAAGAGGCATGAGAGTACTTTTATGTCTTGGCTGAGAAAGCCCAATCTCGGAACAGTTTCAATCAGCCTGAAAAATCTGATAGGTGCATGTCTAACATGTCAACTAAGGGTGGTATGTACCTCCTTAAGGAATAAGATGATGTAAATGCTAAAATTACTAGTTTGACTAGGAAATTTTAGGCTAGGGATGTTAAAAAGGTTGATGCAGCTAAGGCTTCTAAAAATTACAAGATGTGTGTAGGATATGTGAGACTTGTTGGTTTGTAAACTATGTGTGTGGCATAGAAAAACCGAGAAAAATAAAGTGCCTCTAACTCAGAATTAAATTACAAGATTTATCTTCCCCTTTTAAACAAAATAAACACAATTTTTTTTAAATTAATGTGCCTACTTCCAATGTGTTATAACTTAAAGTTTGCAACCAAATCAGCAAACACTCACATAAGAATTTTTTAAGTAGAAACCAAACTAGGGAAAAACCACGGGACACTCTGTCGAGATCAACTATGCACTATATAAACTTGATATTATAAATATACCAATTACAATGATAAAAAACTTTTTTCTCCCAAATGACTAGTCCTCCACACCACTCTTGAGTTCTGAATCAACCACTCCTTGGTTATTTACTAGCATTGCTTTATATTTTTCTCCTTTGTGCTCTTTGATCCAATTCAATCTTTCATCTCCTCCTTTGGAATCAATCTTGTATTCGCTTGATCTTCTCAGCAATAATTTTCTACAAATACCCATCTCTCACATGTGTTTTTGTGCTCTCATCACACCTATATTTACTTATGGTAGAGATTTTCTCATTCTAGAAAATAACTCTCTCAAAACTCCAATAGAGTAACTCCACACAAGCTCTCTAGGTTTTCTAGGTCTTCTCTTTCTTTCCATCACATCCCAATTCTTTATATGGACTCCATGTCCTAGAAGGAATATAACTACAACAAGGAATCCAAATCAAACTGGAAAAATTTAATTAAGTCAACCTGCTATTCAATCAATTGATCATTTCAAAGGGCGATTGATCGATCCTTGTTCCATTTTCTTAGGACTCTTCCATCAATCGATCATTCAACCCCTTGTTCAATTGCTAAACTCTTGTCTTTATTTAACAAAGAGTATTGTTTGGTGCCATAGATCATTCACATAAGCGATCAATCGCTCATACACTGTTTTGGAGATTCTACTATTGTTCATTAGTGATTGATTGTTCCATTTTGGCAATCAGTTGTTTTGACCAGATTTTTGATTTTTGAATATTTAAAGCTCCAATCCTCACCATATTTTCACCTAAGATCTCTTTTACCCTAAAGTGTATGAATATGATGCGTGTGCATATTTTTACCTCCAGAAAACATGGATTTGGGTCTTCCTTTCTTTACACCTTCAAAAATCAATCATTAGATTTTGAACTGACTCAAAATACATATTAATGACATTATTTTGATCATGAAAATAAGACAATATATGACACAAGGACAATTATGTTATAATAATCTTCCCCTTGGCTATTTCATGACAAAGCTATACAACCTTTCATCTAGAAGGTAAAAATTACAATTCGATTATGCATTATTAGATTTAAACAGATTATCCAACAATGACTCTCCCTCTTAATATATAATTCCCTAATCCTATTATGGTGTGGTCTTCAACTTGTAATCAACCTGCACATCACAAACTAACACATACCTGCATAATATTGTTCTAGGAAATAAGTAACTACAAAATTTAAATATTCAAGTCAATAAAAGATTAATGAAGTCATAACCAATAAGGAAATTTTCTCTTTTTATTAATTCAAATTGGATTTTCCTTTTCAAGCTCTGTTAGCTTTCTACCCTCAAGATTTAAGGTTCTATCTAATCTAAATTTCATCCCCATTTTGTCCCAAATAGACAAAAAAATCATGTTAAAGAAGAAAAACATAGAGAAATACTTGTAAATCAATTAGAAACCACATATAGAGCCAACTTTTATTAGAATCAAGCAAACAACTATATTGAAAATAGAGTGTATTGTTAACCATATAGCAGTATCCATTGTGAACATACTAGTCAAATTTCATAATAACAGACTATATGTATCTCACATTAGCATAACATAATCTCATTAACCACTCGACCAAAGAATCAGAATTTATAGTTCCAAGCCTTATATGCAAAAGTGTTTTACTTTAAGTCAATGACTATACCATAATCATTCAAAATAATAATTAGGATATCAATAGATAATATAGTAAAAAAATAACGTTCCTCCTCCACTACTTTTACAAATGAGTCAGTCGAGAAAATTTGCCAATACTTGTATTCCGTTTGATTATATATTTACATTGAATACATAAAAAATAAAAGAAATATACAAAAAATCCTATTTTTGGTGTTGTCATTCTCTATGCCCTTTGCCTTTTTCAAAATTTGGCCTTTTCATTCTTTTTATTATGGGGTTTTGAATGACTTGTTCTTAGTTCTCTTGAAATTCACTTTTTTTTTTCATTCTAACCTTTTCCCAATGTCATGGGGATGGTAGCTTTCACACTATCACAAGATATCTCATGTAGGCAGCACTCTCCATTATCTTTACTAGAACTATTATTAGCAATCAATTATCTTTATGAAAACTATTATTAACAATGTTTACATAAAGTCTTCATAGTAAAACATACACATCAAATTTCATCCAGCATGCAAAGGAACCCAAACCGCTCAACTACCTTATAGTACCTCATAGGATTGGTGTCGAGTAGGAATCAACCACATTATACATTTAACCCAATAGATGATCTTGAATTCCCTGAGTGAGTACTTAGCCTTTTAATAAGTCAACAAAGCATAAAGTACTATTATGAACCTTAAAACTCTGCATAATTGATATTCAAATAGTCCTCTTGATATACGCTTGTATTCATCGTGCATTACATGTGTGACCCATTATGTGCAATAATTCACAATTCAAGTGTGTTCCATATGATATGTCAACTCTATGATTAGAAAACACACAAACTAAATTTTGTTTTTCTCATTTTTTCTGAAAACAAATTAACCAAACATTAAAGAAACTAAATAAAAAGAAAGTTAAAAGGAAACAATTTTTGTTGTGCTTGATGTCCCAAAAGATTTTCATTCAAAATAAGGGACAAAAACCTCTTATGAAACTACAATGTGCAAGCAAATCCAATGGCTTTTCTAAGGTTAATGAACCAGTTGAAATTCTATGGTTTTGTAAAAATACTAGCCAATAGAAACTTTGTTAAAATATATTCTAAGTTGACAATTTGATCCTAAACCAAATCTCAAATAAAATAATATCTAATATCAATATGTTTTGTACAAGAATGTTGCACAGGAATTTATAAAATTGTAATTGAACTTAGATTGTCATAATATAAAGTCATTTTGCCTTGACGTATTTGATGCACTGAAATAATATTTAATAAAATGTTTTCAAATTTCTATTTGTAATCCTATTTTGTGTTAATTCATTGCTGATTTGGGCTATTTATGTTTTAAATAAGTTAGTTGGACCTTAATTGAGTTTACATGTCTAAACAGGCTTCAACAAGATACAACTGGAAGAGGAAGTTAAGCCAACTACCTAAAGCTATTTAAAAGTCAAGAATGGGTTCATAATGGTCTAACATGCATGGAATGGTCGAACACAACCTTGTGGACCCATTTGATTTGAGATTTGTATGAATAGAACTAAATTATGAAAGAAGTTGATTCGGATAGATTGACACAGCCTTAGTATTTCGATCATATCATTTTATATATAATTCGGATTAATACGATTCTGGTGGCAATGGAAAGAAGACATCCGTGGCTACAAGTGTTATTTCATGAAGAAATTCCAAATGCCGAAGATATAGGGGTCTAATCAGGCAATCAATCAGGATAAAATCTGGAAATATGATTTGATTTTCCCCTTTGAAGCAACCCTTTCTTTTCCTATAAATAGAGGGGTGGACGTGATATATGGGGCATTCTCTCCTCTTTGGAGCTCTCTTCTCCTATTTCCTTCTCTTATTTTGCATTTTTGTTTTATAATAGTTTAATAGATACTTTGATTCAAGTAAGTTCTTTATCATTTTAAATTGATATTTTATATTTAAGGAGTTTATAATCTATATAATTATTTGATTCAACGTTGACGAAAGGCACGCTGAATGCTTATAATTCTCTATGATTATATACTTAATACTTTCACGTAGTAAACAATCAATTACTATTGTTCTATTTGAAAGTTCTTTAAAAGATAAATTTTCCGATTGAGACAAATTTTCATTTGATCTTAATTGAGTTATCATTTGAATAAAGTATACATTAGAGATTTATTACAAGTGGATTTTTGATGCCTTAGCACTTTCTCTTTGAATTGTCTCTTATTATCTATTTTACTTTTCTTCTCTATTCTATTCTTTTCGTAATAGTTTTCTGTGTCACACAAGGCTTTCCCTGTGGATCGACCTTGTTTACTATAGTTGACAAGTAAAAAAAAAAATCTGAACTAGACTCTTTCATAGTCTTAGTTTGGACGTAATAGTATTTCATAATAAAAAAAATTCTTTTCATCCACATTAATTCAGTATAGCCACTACCAGTAGCTATATATTTAGCTTTTTGCAGTTGATAAATAAACACAATTTTACTTTTTACTATGCTAAAAAACTAAGCAATTTACTGCATAAAAACATCTACCTTTACTCTTTACATCATCTATATTCCCTACCCAATCTACATATGAATAGCCTGTTAGTTTAGAAGTACTGTCAAATGAAAACTGTAAACCATATCCTGTAGATCCACTCACACATTTTATTATTCTCTTAACAACATCATGTGAGATTTTTTAGGATCAACTTGATTTCTAGCACATACTCCTATACTCAAATAAATATTTAGGCAATTAGCAGTTAAGCACAAAAGACTATTAATCATGCTTCTATATAAAGTTTGTTTAATAGATTTGCTAGAAGCATCTTTAGCTAAGTTGATAGAAGGAGACAAAGGTGTCTTGGCATGTTTTGCATCTGAAAGTCCAAACTTCTTTACAAAGTCTTTAGAAAACTTTAATTCTAGAATCCGTTTGTTGTACTTGAAAACCAAGAAAATAAGTTAGTGAACCTTCCATACTCATTTGATATTCCTTATCTCTTTTGCAAAAGCTTTGCCAAGCTTATCATTTGTAGATCTAAAAATGATGTCATCCACATAGATATGTGCCATCACAACATGCTTTCCATATTTCTTGACAAACAATGTCTTGTTAACATCTCCTCATGTATAACCTTGCTTTATCAGATATTGTCATACCATGCTCTTGGAGCTTATTTCAATCCATACAAACTTTCTTCAACTTATACACATAATCAAGATGATGAGGTTCAATATAACCCTTAGGCTATTCAACATAGACTTCCTCTTTTAAGTTTCCATTTAGAAAAGCATTCTTGATATCCATTTGATATACCTTGAATTTTAAATAACAGGACATAGCAAGAAGCAATCTAATAGATTCAAGTCTAGCAACAGGAATAAATTTTTCATCAAAATCAATGCCTTTTTCTTGTGTGTAGCCTTAATAAACCAATCTTGCTTTGTTTCTTACCACATTGCCTTGTTCATTTGTCTTGTTCTTGTAAATCCACTTTGTACCTATGTCATTGTATTGTTTAGGCCTTTGGACAATAAACCATGTTGTAAGAACATATGCGTCATATGTCAGGTTAATTAGGTAATTTCTTTGTCAAAATTATATTAAAAACCTTATGTATGTACTTAGTCTTCAAATATGATTAGATGTAATTACAGTCAAGTCAAATTTAGAATTGATGGACTTGAAAAAAATGAGCAGACATGTTCTTATGACTCAATCTTGAGATTTAAGGATTTTAATGGTTTTTGAAGCTTATTCAGATCACATTTGCATACCAAAATCACTTGGAGAAGTTCCAGAAGTGATTTCATAGGCTTCGGAAGATCTTTGGACAAAAAGGGAAAAATTATAATTATACAATCAAAACAATCGATCTCAAGACATGAAGAAGAAGAGAATGATCGATCGGCACCTGATTCAGCCATGTGTAAAGCGATGCCAAGAGTTTATTAATCAAGTGCTTTATGGACCAATTGATTGCTCAAGGTATCATGCATTTAGAAAATAGTGAACAATCATTTGCTGAAATGATTGGTCATTAGTAGTTTTAGTTGCACTAAATAAGCTCTTTTAGAATAGTTTTCTTTACTTGTTGAAGTCAAAGTGCTAATTCAACTTAGAGACCTATTTAAATGCTAAGCTATGACAAAATTGAAGAGCAAAAAACCTAGAAACTATTGGAGAAGAAAGGAGAGCCTTTTTACAATGTTATCCTTGAGAATTCCTAAAGGAACTTAAAGAGATTATCCATGGTGAATTCATGCTGATGAATAATGAAAGTGAATTGATTTCACATAGAAGTTTCAAAGGAGTTGTAGCAAATCTTCAATGGGAGATTAAAGATTTCATAAGGCCAAAGTCAATACAACAAGTGGTGCTTGTTAAAGGCTATAAGGATATAAAGACAAGGCATGAAGGCCAAGAATGATAAGAATTTGTGAAGAACTAAGCAAAAAGAATTTGTGACAAAACAAAGTTTGGTGGTTTGCTTGTGTCAATATAATTATCTTGCTTGCTAATAGTGTAATAATTTGGTTCCTTGTTAGAACTGTGGGTTTTGCATGTTAAATTATTGTGTGTTTATGTGTGGATTGAATGCTTTGAGTTTGATAGATTGATACATCCTGAGTGTGCATAGAGAGAGGTTTTACTTGTTTCCCTATAGAAAAAAATTATGTGCAAAGAAGCTAGAACCCTTAATTTTTACTTATTAAAGTACTAATTTAAGAACTATCAAGTTATCTAGTAGGTTATTAGATGAATATTGAACTCACACGTAGATCATTCCTAGTGAATTCACCTAATTCCTCTTGCATTGCACTTATTCAATTTTCATCCTAAACAGCTTCATCTATCTTCTTTGGTTCAGTAACATATAACTAACAAGAAAAGTTTATTTGTTCTTCCAACTGATGTCATGTTCTCACTCCTTCATTGATGTCACCAATCGCATTGGTTTCAGGATGGGCTTTTCAAACCCAATTAGGTACTTGACTATTTTGAACTTGTGGTTCTTGCTCTTCTTCTTGAACTTTAGTTTCATGTATATGATCATCATAAATCTTCACATGTTCCTGTTCTTTATGATCTGCGTCACTAAAACACATTAGTTGATTCATCATAATCATAACATTCATGAACTTGTTGTTTTCCTTTCCCATGTTAAATATTTTGATTTTTAAAAAATTGTGCATCATTCACAACAACATTAATTGATTCTATGATAGTTTGAGTTCTTTTGTTAAACACCCTGGATGTCATACTTCTCAAAGAATATCGAAGGAAAATTCTATAATCACTCTTGCTGTCAAACATTCCTAGAGCTTCCCCATCTTTGAAGATGTGACAAGGGTTCTAAAGACTCTAAAGTGTTTGAAAGAGGGTTTTTTTACCTCCCCATAACTCATAAGGGTTTTGGACTATACCGTATCTAAAATAAACTCTATTTTGGGTATATGCAACAGTATTCACAGCTTCTGCCCAAAAATGTGTAGCCGAATTCTTTTCATTTATCATATAACCCATCCCATTTCCTATAGTCCTACTTTTTCTTTAAGCTATTCTATTTTGTTGAGGGATTTTAGGAGCAAAGAACTCATCATGAATTTCATGTTTATCACAAAACTCTTTAAACCTAAAATCAGTGAACTCACCACATTTGTCCATTCTAATGTTTTAAATGTATAGACTACTTGTGTTCTATATGGTAAGGGCGATTGTTTTGAATGCTTCAAAAGCATTTGACTTTTCTCTAAGAAAATATATCTAAGTGAATCTTGACAAGTCATCCACCATCACCAAGATGTATTGTTTACCACCCAAACTAGTTGTTTGCATTGGTCCCATATGGTTCATGTGTATCAATTATAAGTCTCTCAGTTCTCACATGTTTTAATTTTTAATGACAGGATTTTGACTATTTACCTTTTTGACAAGCACTATATATAAAGTTTTTAGGAGTTTTCAAAATAGGAACACCTCTAATGATCCATTCCTTTGTTATTTTTGTCAAATATCTTAAATTTATATTTCTTAACCTTTGAAATCACAAGTAAGTATTATCAAGTAAGAACAAGTTTGCAAAATAAATAGTATCAAATAAATAATAATTATCATAAGCTTTTAAACCTTTCACAAAGTTATTCCAGATTTATCAATGATATAACAAGTCTTCTTTTTAAATTTTACGATAAAATTAGAGTTATACATTTGACTAATACTTAGAAGATTAGCTTTTAAATCACTCACTTACAAAGCATTATTAAAATCATGCAATCCAAAAAAATTTAAAGTACCTATCCCATATATTTTATGGTACTTCCATCTCCAAAGGTAACGTTATCATTATACTTTTCTACCAAATTAGTAAACTAAGATTTGTCATTAGTTATGTACTTTGAACATCCACTATCTAGGTACCACATGTTAGAATGTTGAGTTTTCATGGCGATGTGCAATACATGACATTTGATATCCTCTTTCTTTCCCAAATTGTCATGGTTTTCACAAATTCTTGAAGATCACCCAAGTTTCTGTCAATTTTTGCATTCTCAAGAGTTTTTGCATTCATTTTATGTTCTTTCTTATGATAACCATTTGAGCAAACTTATAAGAATCTTTTAATAAAACATGTGTGTGAGCCCTATATCTAAGACTTTGAACTTTTTCACTAAGTTTCCTTAAGTTTCTTCTCATCTATGTGATTTGTTTGTGCAAGTCAATTATAATATTATCTCTCACAATTCATAGTTTCCTCACTAATTTGTTTTTATTTAGCTCAAATTTCATCACTGGTTCCTTCTTATGCAACTGTTTTCCATACAAAAGTTTAAAATTAGAGGTACTAGAATCATCATCATTTAATTCTCTAGCCTTAACAAATTTAGTGCATTCTAGAGAATATGTATTCTTATGTCCCACTTTTCTTGGAGAATTAGGTAGTTGTTTCCCATCATCTTTACGAGGACAATTCTTTTGAATAAAATTATAAAGTAAATAAAATTTACAACTATTGAAGCATGTTATAAGGAATTTTCTTTCAATGAGCCCTAAATAGTAGTCTAGCTTTAATATCTCTAATTTGATTACCATGACTCCACTAAATTCCAAATACCTAAGTCAACTCATGTCTAAGAATTTTCTCTTTATTTTCACTCATAAAATTGACTTAAGTATAAATGTGATATGTGCACATTTCAAAAAATAGAGAATTACAATTTCAACCATTACAAAATCAAATTGATTGTCACTATCCTTAGTGTATCCTTATCTTAGTTAAGGTACATTGGGCACAAATCATGTTGCTTTCAGCTTTAAATAAAATTAATTTATTTTAGTCTCAAGAGATGAACAAAACAAAAAAAATAAAGTAAAACAAAATTCTTTTTGTTATTTTTTCCAATTTTTATGTTTTTTTATTCAAATCTATGAAGAAAATCAACAATAAATAATATAAAATGAAGTAATAACTAAAACATGTATGTCCCTAAAGATAGAAAACGTTCAATCATGGACAAATTCCTAAATCTCTTTACATAGAGATGATTAGTTCCACAACCTTGCCTAACCAACCTATCCTAAGGTAATCTAAGGTGCTCGTCTTCCCTTTATTAACTTGGTAACTACGGTTCTCTGAAATATCTTTCCTAATCTAAATTTTAAAACTTTTATTCCTATTGTCTTGAGTAACTTTCATTGGTGTAGAAGTGTGTGAAGAGTATTTTTTGACCCAAATTTTCTTAATTCTTGGTTCATTATTTTGGGAATTCATATGGTCTATTATTGACTTCTTAATAAATCTATTCAAGTTAAATGATACCCAATTTACTTTAATGTTGAATTTATTCTTTATTCATGAATTGTTTACTAAGGTATTTTATGTTGTACTTCATAGCTTAAATTTATCTAATTAAGGAAGACTCAAAACTTTCTTTCTTATAATGTTTCGTCTATATTTTGACTTTGGACTCTGATTACTAGGAATTTCTTTTGGTTTTATCATGTGATCATCTTTCCTAGGGTGGATGTGTTCATTACCTTTTACAAACTTCGTAACACCATTAGACTTTATGGAATTAGTCCTATTAAATCCTAGTCCTTTTTTATTACTACATCTTGTCCCATATATAATATCTTATCCAAATTTTCTTGCCATAAAGTGAAAGATCTTGCTTTTTCCTGAGAAGCTATTAAATCATAACCTTGATCTTCAATCCGTTTCAAGTAAGCCATATTTGTCTATACTTTCTCAGAAACTTTAATCCGTAAGAATTCTATCTTATCTAGAAGATTACTTTTATCAAATTTTATGGCATTAATTTCTTCATTAGTAGATACAAGTTTATCTTCTAAAGATCCAAATTTTCTCCTTTCTTTTTCAAGTTCACTGCTCAAAGCTTGAACTTCTTTCTCTAGTTCTTTTCTATTCTTAGCCAATTTAAATTTTTCAAAAGAAATTGATTCAATTGTCTCCACAAATTTAATTTGACAATCTTCTTTGACTTCTTACACTTTTTAATTGATTTAATGGCTTTTCTAAAATTATTTTTAATATCAAAATCATCATCATCACTAAAACAAAAACTAAACATGATAAATCAATTAAACACAAGTAAACAAGCTCCAGTAAACACACAAAATCACCAAATATAAATGTTTAGAAAAATTAGCAAGATTAACACACAGTAGGAAGAAAAATAAGATAGATAACATGATTCAAAAGATAATTTTCAATAAAAAACCTCATCTACCAATTGAAAGTTTAATATCTATCTTATCGACCAAGCAGATCACTGGGTTGCTCCTAAATATAGCACTTTGACAACTAAGAATTAAATGTTGTCGCCCCTTTTAAGAAGGAAATTGTTTCAAAATGGAAACAACTAAAATCTAAGAACCAAGTGCATTTATGATTATTCAAATAATCATTCAAACTATAAATCATACAATAAGAAAATTAAATAAGAGATTTATACGTGGAAAGCCCAAACTAGGGTAAAAAAACCGAGGCAAACACTCTTGGCCTAAGATCAATGAACTAGCAAGCAAGAGCTTTACATGACACATGCAAACAACCAACCCCTTGTGAAAACTCTAGTAACAACTCATTTGTTTAGATCTCTATTTTCTTTTGTTGCTGGCCTTCAAGTCTTTTCTCTTTAATTCTTGAAGCTTTCTCCCTTCTTACTTTGTCTTCATCTTCTTCTAGCCTCTATTAACAATATCCTGTTGTTTATGACTTTAGCCATGAGTCTTTAATCTCCCATTGAACTTGGATAATTCTCTCCACATGTTATTTTGATGCGAAAAACTTTTTTTTTGTTGTGTTACTCAAACTATCACTATGAACACTAAACTCTTAAGCACAATGATAATCTCTTGTGAAAACAATAGTAAAAGGACTTCCTCTCTTTCCTCTCTCAAATTATAGGTTCTCTCTTCAATTTTTTGTTTATCTAGCCCTCATATAGTCCATTAAGTCGCCTTAGGTGTTAGACATCAATTGAGAATGAACACTCTCTTGGAATGCATAAACTAGGTAAGTTACACAGACAATAATTGATCAGTTCAAATAGTGATCTATCAGTCATTATTCTAATAAAGGTAAAACTCTTATACAATCTCTCACTTGTAGTGATTGATATACTCTTGGCCAAATTTTACATAGTTTGATTCAAGGGCCGATTGATCGATGGATCTAGTTCATTTTGCTACAATCAATCGATGTACAATAATTTTTTATATTTTACATTTCTTCCTTAAATTTTTAGAATCATTTAAATTAATTATTAAGTAAAATTAAGTGATTTGTGCATGTGATTTTTTGAAAACAAACCTTTTACCTTTGACACTCAGCTTAGTCTTTAACCTTGATCTTTAGAATACGTCTACTCCTATTTTTAAAGATAATCAATTCTAAATCCAACTCGACCACAACAATATTTAGTCAGATTCCTAAGATAAAATGTACATCAAGTTTATAAATTATTTTGATCATTATAATTAGCTATTTCACAGTGCATATGCCTCATATATGCTTTTAATCTAAACCCTTTGGATATTTTGTGACAAAATACTATATGTATAAAAATCAACAAAAAAAATACAACCCTTTGACGTAGTGCATTAACTTTCACTTGTAAATATGACTTTACTCAATTCAGACCTTTTACAATTGATCTTGAAAAGCCATGAAAATAGGCACTTTGATTTTCATCAATCATTTCTCCCAATTTTTGACACAAATGGACAAAAAAGGGAATTATCAATTAATGACAATTCTAAATAAACATATTGGTCAAGTACACAATTATCAAGACATATAATCATATTATATCTCACAATATTTTGAACATGTGTGCTGTGGATGGTTGTCCACAATGGCGTGGCAGCCGGCGTAGGGAACGGAGGCGGCGCAGGGAGGCCGGGAAAGGGAAGAGTGGATGACATGGCCATCGGACAGAAAGGGGAGAAGCACAGATGAAAGGGAAGAATATCATACAATTAATCATTTACTAATCAACTTACGCCCTTACATTTAAATAGGCTAACTAATGGGCTCACTAATAAGCACCTAAGGCCCATTAGCATAATTAACATAAATAACTAATTACCTAATTAACCAAATTACTTAAATACCCTTATTTTATAATACTAATTAAAGAACTAATTACCTTAGCATGTGGCTCCAGTGGAAGCCTTAGAACGTGCATAACATTCCACCCCGCTTCCGCATCACCTCGTCCTCGAGGTGACCTTAAACTCGCACCCATGAGCCCACCACAACTCCACTTTGAGCAGCCAGTCCGAAACAAAGAATGCTTCCAAATTGGCCCTAATACAAAAGTCTTGTTCAAGGATCGAACTTTCTATGTTGAGTATCAACCAGATCCCCCATAACTGCAATGGCAGCTTTTGTTATGCTTTCATTCCTTTCCTTATCTTGGAATACAGCCTCAATGAACTGCAGTAGATACGCAGCATAAGGTACCATCAATGCCGCGTTGGTACTCTTCAGACCCTGTAATATTCCTGAATAGGCTTCAAATATACCACGTCTAAGCTGGTTTCCATAATCAAGCATTTCTTCATCTAAGGCATCCAATTTGGCACAGAGTTTAGATGCTGCCTGCAGCATCTGAATGGCATAAGGAAGGTACTTCTCAAACTAATCACCAATTACAAGGGCAATATCCCCAAAACATGAGAATATAGGAGGCTTCACAGATCGATGAAGCATGCTATTTGAGAGGTCCTTCAAAAGATGAGTCATAATGCCATCGCAGAAAGGAAGCACCTTTTCATCTAAGGCACGACATATGTCTCCCACCACTCCAACAGAGCTTGAACAAACCTGATACTCTTCAAAGTTCTGCAACCCCATTTCCATATATTTGTAGAACGCATTCATATATTTCACAAAACCTGGGCCAGCGCATGGATTCCTCATGAACAGTAGAGCTGCGACAGGCAAATACTTGAAGGAACAAGAACATCATCTGATCAGCTGCTTGAAGAATGATACCTTTAGTCTCTTCAAAAGCACTCAGCTTTTGAATGATAACCTGGAGAACCCCACATAGGGAAGCCTGCAAGCTTCCTTGCTTTTCTCTATCATCTGAAGAAACAATTTGGAGGTCCATAGTTTGTGCTAATTTTGTCATAATCACACGAGGTAGCTGTGCAATAATATGTGACGTGTCAGATATGTTGGAACACCAAATCACCTCATTAATGGCGAGACTCAGGAGACTTCTCCTCATTGGAGAGCTCAATTGATAAAGAGATGAGAAACAGAGGAAGGTTATGCTCCTGAAACTTCCGAAGGCTCTCCTCGGCAACTGTTCGTACGTTTCAATCAGGTGATTGAGCTGAAAGAAGAATCTGAGTAATCTCCATCGCCATCTTCACTGAAGCTCCTCGGTGTTTGGAAGAACCCAATGGTTGACAAACAATAGCATTACCATGTAGTCCACTAGAACTAGCTCCAAGCATGGCTACGACTGCTAAGAGGTGAAATGAGACCGCCCGATCACTGTCGATAAATCGAGAGTAAGGGAACTGTGAAGTGAACTGAGGACCTCTGTTCTCCGTCCATGGCATCCACCAGAGATTCCCCGGCAGCAGGCGGGCTCTCCGGAAGGCAGCAAAAAGCGAGATCTGTATCAAAATCAAATTTCCACGGAAATCCCGTGGAAGCAGGGATGCATCAGCGCCAGTTTGGAAAGAATACTCCTGATTGGCCAAAGATCGCCAAAGGAAGATCTTTCCCGTTGGCTGGTGAAGGAAAAATATCTCCAGAGCCGAAGATCGCGGCGGATGTGCGGAAGGAGATGCCGACTGATCCGCTGGAGGCAGAGCACAATGAACGGCAAACGAGACGGTGGAAGAGGATGGAAATGGTGGTGGAGGCGGGCAGAGGAGGAGGCCGGTGGTCAGGCGAGGGAGCGACTGCTGGAAGGGCCCCAACTTTGGCGGTTTGATCGCTGGTCCCCTGTTTTCAACAGAGAAACAGGGTGCTGAGCAGGTGGAGCCCGACCGGCGCCTGGGCCAGTGGTGTGGCCGGAGGCAAGAGGGATGACGGGTGGAGGAGAAGAAGGCGGCCATAGTTCTGGCAGATGGTGGAGCACTGAAGGAGGCGGGAGGCGATGAGGTTGGAGGTGAAGTTCGGAAGGCGGGTGCCGTGAGGGGGCTGGGACGGTGGCGTGGCATTGGGGTCGCCACCGCGGGGGAACTGGAGTGGGGGCTCGATGCGGAGCTGGCGCTTGCGTCGGTGGCGTTCGGCGGTGGCCTCTTCGGCAGAGGAGAAGGCGAGGGAATGCATGCTGGCCAGGATGGGGATCTGCAAGGCTGGAACATCACGAAGGTTGTATCCACCGTGTCCTGTTCCTCATGGCCGGGTGCGATGTCTGCCCATGCGAACGCAGAGGCCTTAAGCTCCTTTCTGACGATTGCTCCCGCACTCCTCCCGTCCGGTGAGTGAGCAGTTGGGCTGGGCGAAACCGGCAAGAGTGGTGGTGGGCGGGGCAGCTCCTTCTTTGGCTGAACATCGGGCAACCATGGTGGTAGAATAGGCGCTGCACATGCAGCCTCGACCTGCGCAGCTGCCTTGTACCTTACCTCAACCTGCGCAGCCACCTTGTACCTCACCTCCACCTTTGCCAGATGCGCGTTCATGGCTTGCAATACAACCATGATCTTTGACAAAGTGGGTTCATTGGTTGCCGCAGGAACTATGGCCGGGGATTAAAATTGCTCTAATACCAATGTTGTGGATAGTTGTCCACAAGCATGGAGCGACGCAGAGAGACCGGGAAAGAGAAGAGGGGATGACATGGCCATTAGACAGAAAGGGGAGAAGCACAGAAGAAATAGGAAGAAGATCAGACAATTAATCATTCACTAATTCACTTAGGGCGTAACCCTTATATTTAAATAAGCTTAGTAATAGGCTTACTAACAAGCACCTAAGGCCTATTAGTATAATTAAAATAAATAATTAATTACTTAATTAACTAAATTACTTAAATGTCTTTATTACATAAAAACCCTAATTACCCTAATATGTAGCCTCAATGGCAGCCGCTAGGACATTCACAACAGCAATGCTTAAGTATTTTAAAGAAACCTACTTTTTATGCAAGTCCTTTAATCGTTCCACTTATCTAATTAACAAGCAATATCAAATAATACTATTAATTATCTCTTGAACTATTGTTCGATAATTAACACTAACAAATTTGTATTCACTTAGAGACAACTCGCCTGTCGAGAAATCTCCAGACATAAGATTCTAACATGTAGAACATCAATATACAGTGACACATGTAAAATAATATATAGAGCACTGAATATAACATAGATCAGAAATATGGGCTGACCTTTAACCAATAAAGACCAACACAATGCACAAAACAATGTACACCATTCAGGAAATAGTGAACTAATTGTTACCTGAAAATACCGACTCCTGCTCAAAGGAGTAATTGTATGCTAACAAAAATCCTAGCATCTCTAGAGATCTACTTGGATTAGCCATGGGCCTAGAGATGTAATTACTAGCTGTGCTCGTAGACACACTAGCCGGAGGTAGATGAACCTTCCATGATGCTCAAAAACCTGGTTTGCGCATTTGCAGGGATCCATTGTCCTGAAGAAACGGAGACTATGAAGGTCTAAAAGATTACCGCCATAGCTATTATCAAAAATCCTAGCATCTCTAGAGATCCACTTGGATTAGCCATGGGCCTAAAGATGTAGGTACCAGCTCTGCTCATGGACACACTGGCTGGAGGTAGATGAGCCTTCCATGATGCTCAAAAACCTGATTTGCGCATTTGCAGGTAACATCCCATAACCACCATCGGTTCATTAACTAAGGTAAAATTCTATATCAAGGCCCCGTTCACTCCATGAACTAGTCCCAACCCTAAAAAGGGTATTTTAGTTATTATCTTGATTAGGTGTTTTCCCCCTAATCCAAAGACAACCAAAATCTCTTAATTTATTAATATAACTTAACATAGCAATAATAAATGCAAACATCAGAATAATCAACATGACAAGGACTCAGACTCATGCTGAGATGAACTGACCAATTCAACATTATAATGAAAAGGATTTTGGGCTGAGATGCATAACTCAAGTCAGCCACCTAACATGACAAGGTCAGGCTGAAACAACCATCAACACTCACCCTAATGCATATCACAATCAAGGCTAAAATTTAGGACAAATTTTGCTGAATTTTAAAGGCATCTTAGGTTGAAATTCAGAGACTTAATAAACATGAATATATCATGAACTAAGGCTCAAAAGTTAGGGATTTAATCAGCAAGATTATAACCTAAATCAAAGCTAAGAATCAAGTATTAGGTAGGCAATAATGTAACCTAAACTAGGGCTAAAACTTAGATATTCTCTCAACATGATTATAACATAAATCAAGGCGGAGACTTTGGTATTACTTCGACCAAAATAGAGCCTAAAACAAGGCTACAAAATAGGGATCTAAGTAAGCAAAAGCAGAGCCTAAACCAAGGCTTCAAATCAGGGATTTGATTAGCCAAAGTATGGCATAAACTAAGGCCACGAATAAGAGATTAAATTGGCCAAAGAATTGCCTAAAGAAAGGCCACGAATCAGAGATTAAATTGACCAAAGTATGGCCTAAAGTAAGGCCACGAATCAGGGATTAAATTGGCCAAAGTATGGCCTCAAGTAAGGGCATGAACTAGAGATTAAATTGGCCAAAGTATGGCCTAAAGTAAGGGTACGAATCAGAGATTAAATTGGCCAAAGTATGGCCTAAAGTAAGGGCACGAATCAGGGATTAAATTAGCCAAAGTATGGCCTAAAGTAAGGCTATGAATCATAGATTAAGTTGGCCAAAGTATGGCCTAAAATAAGGCCACTAATCAGGGATTAAGTTGGCCAATGTATGCCCTAAAGTAAGGCCTAAAGTAAGGCCACTAATTAGGGATTAAATTTAGTAGAGCTTATGCCTAAATTATGGATAATAAACATGGCAAGAAACAAAATCATTCATGCCTAACATAGGGCTAAGATAGATCAAAAAAATCAGTAACATGCTTGTATGAATTAAGGATAATCTACTTGACAAAACTTAGAATCGTGCATGCACAATTCAGCCATATAAACATTATGTTAAAACACCTTAGGGAGTGGTTCTTGTTTCGAACTTGTGATATATTATGTCTTTAGATTTGTTTGAAACCTTGTATTGAGCTACGTGTGTTGGCTCTGGATTATTAGTATGTGGGTTTAAGACTTGTGGACTAATTTAGAGTTAAAGTCCTCTTTTGTTCTACTTATTTACTCTTGCTCAAAGTAGTGCTTAACTCCGCTAATTAGACCGCTCGTAGGTGGGGCATAAGTCTTCCGCTATTTCTTTTATGTTTTTTCAATTCTGTCTCCCCCGTGACCTAGACCGGCCCTTGGACCATGTTCGGCTCGGGTCGGGCGGTGCCAGGGCATGATAGATAGTGCTCATATTGATCAACATCGAAACATCAGTGTGTTACCAATGGGTGACCGACAGTGCAATTGACGTGCTGACGAGGCATTGATGAGAATGGTATGAAAAATGACTAGGGTCTTCCTACACTCTAACAATAGGAGTTATGTAGAACCACTTTCCTGACCAGGGAATCAGGTTTGATTGGAATTGAGTATTAAAAGGTGATTGGTCCCTCGCAACACAATAAAAGAGGTTCCGATATCATGGAAGTCAGATTTTCAAGCACTTAGTCCATGAATTCTTGTGTGAGCCTTACCTTCATATCATGGATAGGGCGGGCAAACTTCATAATACCTAAAGTCCACATGGAAGTAGTTAGTATTCTAGTGAGGCTAATATGTTTTCCTAGACGTGGCTATGGAGACTTCTAAGTGAGAGTGATTTTATGATCATGAAATCATGTGAAATGCATTTGTAAATGTTATGCTTATTCCACTTATGTGTAATGATGATGACAATACTATTGGTTATGTTGATTTCGTGTCTCGATGTTTAGCATATCAACATGTGAAGGGTGAACATTAAAGACCAAAAGGGGCCGTTAATACTTTGGACATACCTCAATGGAATTGGGAAGACATCACAATTGATTTTGTTTTGAGATTACCTAAGGCTAAAAGAAGAAGAAAAATGATGCCATTTAGGTAGTGGTAGATAGATTGACCAAATTTGTCCATTTTCTACCCATAAGATGGACATAATCACCAAAAAGTTTCGGAAAGTTGTATATTCAAGTGATAGTGAGGTTACTTGGAACTCCACTATCAATTTTGTCAGTTAGAGATCCTAGGTTTACATCTAAGTTTTACAAAAGCATCTAAGATGGGTTAGGAACTAAGCTACAATTCAACATGATTTTTTACCCTCAAATGGATGAACTATCCGAAAGAACAATCCAAACCTTAGAAGATATCCTTTGAGCTTGTGTTTTGGAATCAAAAGGAAATTGTGATGGATTGTTATCACTAGTAAAATTCTCTTACAATAATAGTTTTCATTTTAGCATTGGAATGACACTATATGAAATATATACGGAAGATGATGTGGTCACCCACAAGTTGGAATGAAGTTTGGGGAAGACAACTAATGAAAGAAGATTGATGTTTCTTTGCATTGAGAAATAACAAATCAGGGAGAAACTCCTTATGATTCAAAATTTGTTAGGAAAAGTATATGGATTTGTGATTATGTTTGAAGGGAAAAGACAAGTTGAGTTAATGGTTATTTAGGTCATTTAAACCATTAGATAGATTTGATGAGTTTTTCATTGATTTTAAGCACTAAAACACTCTTAGGTGAACTTGTCATGAAAGGTTGTAGAACTACTGAAGAGAAAGCATTCGACACATGTTCTATGGGATGCAGTGTGCTGATGGATAGTGCTTAGGTTGGTTGCATTAGTGCGTGGTTGAGATTTCTTTCGTGACTTCACAAAATACTCATGGTAAGGGATGTAAGTACAGGTGCTGACTTAAAAGAATCTTCACTAGCAAACCCTGAGACATGACACTTGGTAGTGATTCTTTTTAGTAGAGATGCGCAGCTGAAATAGGTGTTTGAGTGGAATAGAGCACAAATTTTTTGGAAGACCGAGTTGGGTTTGAAGATTAAAGATTAAAAGTTTGTCTATGATTGACCACAATGAATTGTGAGGACGCAATTCCTTCAAGGATTGAAGAATGTAGTTTGCGAGAATTTTCGTAATTCCTTCTACTTAGCCACATAGATATTAGTGAGTTTGATTATTCATTCTTCTTGGTATAATATCTTCCTCTATACATAGATTTTAAATATTAAACTTTATTTTAAATAGTAGATATAAAGAGCTTCATAGAGCTACCAATAGTACGTAAATCAAAGCTTAGATGAGCAAGTTATGATAGATGAAACATGAAGCAAGTTTTGGGTGTACATGTGGGAAATAGTGAATTTGACTTTTGAGCATTCTTATTAGAATACATTATCTTTTCTTTTGAATTTTAGAGCGAAACTTGAAGGATTGAGAGTAGACAGACATATCTATGAAATGCCTCTATAAATGCATGAGTCAGAGTTTAGTGAAGGAGTTACGATTGTCTTGGTTTTGAGGTGCAGTCATAATAGAGACGTCTACCAATCTAACCCTTGGTTATTCTTAAGATTATAAATTTTTGGACAAGATATTTTTTAGATATTTGGGGTTAGAAAATAGACAACAATATCTTCATAATGCTGCCCAGAATGCATTAAACAAAGTTTATACGAGGAAGTTATGGTCATTTCAATTTGGGATTTGTTGCAGTCTATTGTTGTTGTTGGGAAGGTTTGATGTGTTGATGATCACGCCGATGGCTCAAGAAATCTTGCGGTTTTAGCTCATAAACTACCCAAATTAACGGTCTTAAACCAAAATTTTGTTCCATTTTCCTTACACTTTTAAGGCCTTTAAAAAACATTTCTTTTGGAAAAACTTTTCCAAATAAAGGCGGAAAAGATATAGGGCTCTCCAAATTAAGGGATGGTGTACATTTATGTAGGGATTAGTTGGGATCACGCTTGAAAGAGGATTTTAACATCGTGAAATATGTTAAATTGCTAACCTTTTGTTATGATTTAACATAGACTATGTATGTATGATTGGAATTATAAAATCATTATTTATGAAAGCACAAAAATATGACTCTTTGTGACTTCATGTCATGGTAATGTTGAAGAATCATGATTTTATATTTGATTGCAAACCTTAATTGCATGTTTTGGTTTTAAATTGATTGTATGAGATATGTTTGATTACTTGCATGATATGAAAGCATGTAAATGATAATTATGAGATTTTGTCATGATTATGTTAAGATAATTTATTTTCCCATACTTAATGATCAATTGATAGTAAGAATCATCATTTGTCATTATGGGAAGGTTATGTATGGGACAGATTATGATATATCATGATATAGAGTGACTTTGGGAAATTGCAGTCATTTTCTATTATTTCATCTCACCCATCAGCATTTCCATTGACATGTCCATGACATTGCCGATGAAACAGAGGAGTTGATAGTACTGATATTGATGAGCATTGACACATTGGTATGTTACCAGTGGGTCATCTGTAGTGCGATCTATGTGCTGAAGAGGCATTGATGAGAATGGTTACCTTGCCATTCCACTGTCAACAAGGGTTTAACGCATGGATGAGTTACTGATGGTATCATTGACTTAGTCGACATGTTGATGAGTCCAACGATAGCAAGTTGGTTTTTGGAGGATATTGTTATAAGAAGTAATAGCATGCTATTTGATGCATGAATTGTAGTTATCTATGATGATGTGATGAATTATGTTTGTATGTATGTGCCTTTGTGAGTGAATATCCTTATAATGGATCGTACCCATGATTGATCTCTTTTGGCATTTGAGCTGTGAGCAATCCTCAATGCCTTAGTTTCCCCATATGAGTCTTTAGTGATGTCGACGGGAAGGTTTGGTATGAAAAAACACAAGGGGGCTTCCAGCTCTCAAAGAACAGAAGTTAGGTAGAACCACTTCCATGGCCCGGGAGTCATGTTAAAAAAAACTAGAGCATTAAAAGATAATTGGTCCCATGCAGCGCAATATAAGAGGTTTCAATGATCATGGAAGTTGAGACTTCGACCACATGGGTCCATGAGCCCTTATGTGGGCCATACCTTTATAAAGTGGATGGGGTAGGCAGACTTCAAAATACTTGAAGTTCGAATGTGAGTAGATCATAGCCTTGTGAGGCTAAGTTGTTTCCCTAGACATTGCTACCATGGAAGTTGTTCTCCTAGTACTTGTTTAGCCCCCACTAGGTATACTCATTTACTCAACATCTGTGTGATGCAAGTTCCTTGTAGGGTTAAAATAACTTTAGGACGTTGGATGTGTGGCAGGGATGATGTTGCTTGGCAATTTGGAATGTTTAATATGTTTTAATGTTAAGGTAGATGACTTTAGGTATGTAGCTACCAATTTGTTTATATTTGTGCATATCAAGATGTTTAGACATGTACTCAAGCAAGGCCTTGTGTAATTTAAGATATTATTTAACTTGGATTATTAATGTACTCTACTGTATTACGCGTATGTTAGGAAAACGATTGGCTCATACCCCGAGATAACTTGTCAAATGTTTGACAAAAATTTTAAATTTATTTCTGCTAATTTATTTCTAAAAATGAGTTTGAAATTCTCTGAGAGTGACAATTTGGAACTAGAGAACAAGGCTAATCTGTCTACATATCTGATATCATGATTATGCACTTATGTTGAATGGATGGGATTGTTATGGGTAGAATAATATTCGGTAAAGTCTTAATACTTGTTGATGAAAATGGAGTTAACTCCAAGTGTCTTAAATTGAATAAGACAAGATAAAGTTAAATGGAAAGGAGCTAAAGATCTCTTAGCTGTCAATATTGTTGTTGATTCTTCAACCTATGTTCACACTAGAGGAGTTTGACTTAGGAACCAAATGAGTGATGTCGATGTTTTATCGCAGGAGTGAATATTTTTAGTATAAGTAATAACACTTGCAAAAATAATGGATATATATAAGGAAATTGCATTTTTGAAGTTTATGAAATTGTAGGACCAAATATTCTATATTATTTTTTGCCAAGATGGTTCACCAACTTATCTTAATGGTAGTTTGGCCTTCTTAGGCAATTTGGTAGATGTGAAAATGAGTAAGTCAAAGATGGAAGAAATTGGCATAATTTTGGAACTTTTTGACATGACTCCAAAGAATTTATCTGACTTGTTTCGAAGTAGGGAAGTAGATTTTACATTTAATTTAATTTTGGGGATCACACCTATTGTTGAAGCACCTTATTGGGTTGTCTATGCTCTTTTGGAGGAGTTAATTATCCATTTTAAGAAGTTTATGTATGAAGAAATAGGAAGTTGGTTTACAAGAGTTGGAGAAAAGGCTTACTCATGTGGATGTATAAATTTTTCTAAAGGCTTTAAGGGAATTGTAGTAGATGGTGATGCTTTGAAGGATAGTTTGCACTACATACTTATGTAGAATGGTCAATTTTTGGCATGTATTGGCAACAGAAAACCTTTGACATGGAATTGTAAGTATTTTACATTAAAGATTTAGAAACATTACTTGTTTGGAGTAGCCTTCCAAGAACTTACAGATTTCAAAGAATCAAATTAAAGTAAATGATGTAACAAGTGTTTCAGCAGAAAGTCATAAATCAGGGTAGTGTGTTTGGTAGTACAATTGGTGGGGAAATATTGACAGAATTACTCATATAAGACTTATCGAAGGAGGGAAGCCTTTCAGCAAATTTGGTTGTACAATCTCAAAGTTTTCATGAGATGATGGAAGCTTCACAAGAAGATTGATGAATTATTTAAATGATTATGATTTATCTATTTCTTATCACCCTGGTAAAGATAATGTGGTGGTAGATGCACTAAGTAGGAAGACATATATGGTCTTGGCTAATCTTAGGTTGAAAGAGTGGGATTTAAATGAGGAGTCAGCTAATCTTGCTAATGATGTACTGAAATAATGTTTAATTAAATGCTCTTACATTTCAAATTCAAATTCTATTTTGTGTTAATTCATTGCTTATTTGGGCTATTTATGTTTTGAATAAGTTAGTTGGACCTTAATTGAGTTTACATGTCTAAATAGGCTTCAACAAGATTTAAGTAGAAGAGGAAGTAAAAGCCCATCTACCCAAAGCTATTTGAAAGTCAAGAATGGGCTCCTAATGGTATAAACGTGCATGGAATGATTGAACAAAACCTTTTGGACCCGTTGGATTTGAGATTTGCATCAAGAGAACTAAATTAGGAAAGAAGCTGATTCGGACAGATTGACACAACTTTAGTATTTCAATCATATCTCTCTATGTATAATTCGGATTGATACGAATCTGGTGGCATTGGAAAGAAGACTTCTGTGGCTACAGTTATTATTTCAGGAAGAAATTCACCATTATGAAGATTTATAAGTTGAATTCAGCATGCAAAGGGCCAGCTAGTTAACTACCCCGAGGCTAGTACATAGAGAATCTTTTCATTGATTGTGATTGATACATATAAGGAAATACAATGAGGCTGATTGGATAACTAAAGGAATATTTAAAGATAATTATTTGCTAACAAATCATTGATTTATTTGATAAATTTAAAATCTAATCATTTCCAAAAAAGCAACAAATTAGGCAATCAATCAGGATGCAATTTAGAGACATGATTCGACTTTCCTCTTTGAAACCACTTCTACTCCTATAAATAAGGAGGTAGACATGATAGAGGCATCATACCCTCCTCTTTGGAGCTCTCTTCTCCTATTTTTCTTCTCTTCTTTTGTATTTTTATTTTTCATTTTATTGTAATTGTTTTCTAAACTCTTAAGCTAAGACTAGAGGTGATTTGTAACAATCTAATGGAGTTCTATTCATGTTTGATCAATGGTTTTAAGTAAGTATTGGTTATTTGAAGTGATATTTATTTAATATTATTCTCCTTCTTGTTTCTTTGTGATTTGGATATATAAGATGATTAAAGGTTCTCCTTCTTGATCTTTTGTGATTTGGATACATAGAACTCTTGAAGAAACAACTGTTTTTATCTTTCATCTATCCAAAATATTTTCTATCTTTATTTTTAATTTTAATGTTCATATCTTCCGGTTAGATAGAATTTTTATTTGATTCTAACTAAGATAACATGACACATGAAGAATAACATTAGATGTTATAATGACACTTAATGCCTTAGTGTTTTCTCTTCTTGATTTATTAACTCATTATTCCCTCAATACTTTTCTACTCTTTCTTTATTTTTTTTCTTTCCTCTATTTTTTTCGTAACTATTTTCTTTATTGCAAAAGGTTTTTCCTGTGGATCGACCTTGTCTACTACAATTGGCAAGTAAAATAAATCTGAATTTGACTTCTTCATAGTCTTGTTTTAGAAGTAACGACAACTAATTTCACAATTATATCTTAATTTAGTGTAGAAAATTTTGGAAGCTCAATTGTTAGATCAAGATATTCAAGGGTAAAAAGGAAAGAGAGATTTCTTAAAAGGACTAGATGATGGGATAATGTTCAGGAATAGATCTGTAGTTCCTAATGTAGAAAAATTAAAAGAGTTGTTTGAAGTTGCACAACATTCACAATATACATTTATCGCAAAGAAAATAAAATGTGTAGACTTCAAAGATGGATTATGGTGGAATGAGATGAAAAGAGATATTGGAGATTTCGTGTCTTAATGTTTAACATGTCAACAAGTGACAATTGGACATCAAAGACTGGCAAGGACTGTTAATTATTTGAACATACCTCATTGGAAATGGGAAGACATCACAATGGATTTTGTTGTGGGATTATGTAAAACTAAAAGAAAAAAGAAAAATGATGCTTTTTGGATAGTGGTAGATAGATTGACCAAATCTATCTACTTTCTTCACATAAGGATACAATCACCCGAATGTTTGGCAAAGTTCTACATTAAAGAGAGAGAGATTACATGGAACTCCTCTATCTATTCTGTTGGGGGATTACATGGAACTCCACTATTAATTTTGTCGGATAGAGATCCCATGATATAAGTAATAGAAAAGCATCTATGATGCCTTAGGAACTAAGCTACAATTTAGCACAACTTTTCACCCTCAAATGGGTAGACAATCTAAAAGAACAATCCAAACCTTAGAAGGTTTGCTTCGAGCTTGTGTTTTGGAGTGGAAAGAAAATTGTGATGGATTCATACCACTCGTAGAATTCTCTTACGATAAAATTTTCCATTCTAGCATTGGAATGATACCATATAAAATATTTATGGAAGATGATGTCAATCACCCACAAGTTGGAAAAGTATTTGAGAATGACAACTAATGAGTTGATCTTTCTTTGTATTGCGAAGATTAACATATCATGGAGAAACTCCTCACGATTTAAAATTTGTTGGGAAAAGTATATGGATTTTTTATTAAGTTCTAAGTGAAAAGAAAAGTTGAATCAATGCTTTGTTAGGTCATTTAAACTATAGATAGATTTGATGAATTTTTGTTAGACTTTAAGCATTGAAACACTCTTAGGTGAACATGTTATGATGGGTTGTGGAACTACTCAAGGGAAACCATCAGGCATCTATGGTATCGAACATAGTGTACTGATGGATACCTCTGAGGTTGGTCACACTACTGCATGGTTGAGATTTCTTTTGTGACTTCGTGAAATACTAATGGTATGGGAGGGTGGTACTAATGTTGACCTGAAAGTATCTTCACTTGCACACAGTGAGATATGTCACTTGGTAGTGATTCATTTTAGTAGAGTTGTGCATTGGAAATAGATGTTCAAGAGAAATTAGAGCAAAAAATTTGAGGAAGACTGAGTTGGGTTTGAAGATTAGAGATCAACGCTTGTATATGATCGACCACGATGAATTGTGAGGACTTGACTTTATGGAGGGAAGAATGTAACACCTAGGAATTTTCTAAATTCTGTATACTGAGCCACATTATGTTAGTGAACTTGACCTTTAGGTCTTCTTGGTATAATAACTTCCTCTATACATGGATTTTGGATATTTAACTTCATTATTTAATAGCAGACATAAAGAGCTTTGTTAAGCTACCAATAATGCATAAATCAAAGCTCAAATGAGGAAGTTATGATAGATGAAACATCAAGCAAGTTTTTTGTGTACATGTAGAAAATAATGAATTCGACCTTTGAGCATTCTGAATAGAATTACTTATCCTTTGGTTTGAATTTCAAAGTAAAACTTTAAGGATTAAGTCTAGACATACATTGCTTTGAAATGCTTATAAGAATGAATGGATCGGAGTTCAGATGAAGGACTTATCATTGTCTAAAATTGGACCGGATGTGTAGTCATAACTTGTAGAATCCTACCTATATAATCCTTGGCCATTATTAAGATTATAACCCTTTCGAAATGATGAGCGTTGAACTGACATTTTGGGATTAGAAGTTAGATATTAATGTCTTCATAATGCCACTAAGAATGTATTAATCAGAGTTTTCATGAGGAAGTTGTGGTTGTCAAAGGTTGGAACTTCTTGTAGTTAGAAGTTGTTGTCGGCAAGGTTCGACGGGTCGATGACCATGCCAATGGTTCGAGCAGCTTTACTGTTTTGGTTCACAAACTACCTAGATTGATGATTTTAAACCATAAATTCATCTCTTTTTCAATATAAGTGACTTAAGGCCTTTAGACTCTATCGCTTTTAGAAAACCTCTCCAAATCAAGGGATGGAGTATATTTTTGCAGAGATTAGTAGGCATCATGCTTAAGAAAAGATTTTAACATCATGAAATATGCCAGATTGCTAACCTTTTACTGTGATTTAACATAGATTATGCATGTATGATTTAAATTATGAAATCACAGGATATGAAAAAATGAAAATACAACTTTTTGTGAATTAATGTTGAGGAATCATGATTTAATGTTGGATTGAAAACCTTGATTCCATGTTTTAGTTTGGAAGTGATTGTATGAGATATATTTGATTACTTTCATAATATGAAATATGTAAGGATAATTATGTGCTTTGTGATGATTTTGTTAACATAATATGTTTTCCCATGCTTAATGATCAATTGACAATATGAATCATCCTTGTTGGAAAGTTGTGTGGGAAGGATTGTGATATGAAGATATGGAGTGATTTTTGGAAATTGGAGACAATTTTTGTTATTTCATCCAAACCATAGGGAGGTCCATCGACACATAGATGATGTTGCCAAAGTCATGGAGGAGATGATAGTGCTGATGTTGATAAGCATCGACATGTTGGTGTGTTACTGGCGGGACCCAGTTGTGAGCTCTATGCATCGATGACTCATTGATGAGAATGGTTAGCTTGTCATTCCACTATCAGCAAGGGTTTTTTGTGTTGCTGAGTTACCAATGGTCATTGGTGAGTTAGCCGACACATCAATAAGTCGACCAACAACAAGTTGGTTTTGTGAGATGAGCATCGACATGCTGGTTTGTTAATGATGGGTGATCAGCATGAGGTCGACACGTCAATGTGGCATTGATGAGAATGATTCCCCTATTCTTTCCACTGTTAGCAAAGGGTTCGATGCATATGAGTTACTGATGGTCAACGATTTCTTGGTCGACACGTCAATGAGGCGACCGACAATAAGTCAATTTTGAGTATTTTAGCAGGAATTTACTATAAATGTTAGGCTATAATTATAAGAAGTAATAGCATGTTATTTGATGCATGAATTAGAGTTTTCTATGATGATGTGATGAATTATGTTTGGATGTATGTACCTTTGTGAGTGAAGATCCTTGTAATGGGTCGTAGCCAAGATTGATGTCTTTTGGCATTTGAGGTTGTGGAATCCTCAATCTCTTGGCTCCTCAATGTCTTGTTATTTTGAGGTAGATAATTATAGGCACATGGGTGCCAATTTGTTTATATTTGTACATATTAAGATTTTTAGTCATGCACTTAGGCAATCCCTTGTGTGATTTAAAATATGATTTGACTTGGATTATTAATGCACTCTAATTTAGTACACATATGTTCAAAAAATGGATACTTCATACCCCAAGATAACTTGTCGAATGTTTGACAAAAAGTTTTAAAATTTATTTTTGCAATATTTTATTTATAAAAATGAGTTTGAAATTCTCTAGGCATGACAATTTGGAATTAGAGGGCAAGGTTAACCCTATATGAGAAACTAGGGTTAGGTAACTTGTAGCCTACATTGATTGCCTCGAAGCTTGCTAACCATTTAGTTCATAAACCTCAAGGAGTCATTGAGGATGTGTAAGTGATGGTTGACCCTTTGTTTTTTCATGTTGATTTTCTTATCTTACCAACTCCACACATCAGATCCTTGTCATTCTAGGTCGTCCCTTCCTTGCCATAGCTAATTCATGCATTAATTGTAAGATGGGGGTAATGGAGATGTCCTTTGAGAACTAAAAGTGTAAATAGTTAATTTGACATGTCTATCAATTACTTGGAACTTATGAAGCCTATAATCAAGTCATATCTTCTAGTTTTCCTGTGTCATCCTCTTGGATAATTAATAGAAGGGCTTATGCCAATCTCTACCACTGGCACTCACATATTTTAGAGTGTTGGCATTGTCTAGTTGAAGACAATAAACTTAATGCTTCTTGGGAGACAACCCATATTTTGATATATTTATTTTTCCTTCATTTTGTTTAATTTCCTTGCTCCATTTACGTTTAATTTACTTATTTTTTTCTTTATTTATTCATTTTATAATTATAGGTTTTGTTTCTTTTGTCGAGATATAGTACTTTAGGTTTAGGGGACTGCTCATCACTTGTACTTATCTATTTTCTCTCAATCATTTCTAGATATCTTTCTTTCCCCCTCTCTTACTTATTCTTATCATTGTAGTATACATTTTCTTTAACATTGTGGACAAGGTTAGATTTACATTTGGGGGTGTATAAAGATATTTTCATTCTTATTTTTGGATATTTTAGATTATTCTTTATTAATTCTCTCATTTTTTATGTTGTTTTTATATATTGTTTTCTTTTAAAAGCATATGTCTCTTATTAAAGTGATCAATTTCATGTAGAAACTTCAAGTGGATTAATTAAGTGATGAAAGAGATTGAATAAGTAATTTTTTTCTATTTTTTATCTTGGATAGTTGTGCTTATAATTGTAAAATAACAATTCACACTTTTGAAACTTGTAGGAATATAATTTCATCATTTATTGCTTGTAATTTAATAGGATATCATTAACTAAGCATATTTTTTAAAACATGGCACATTCGAGTAATTTTTAATGTTTTATGATAGATCTTTATGCTTGGATATTATTTGAAAAAATTGGGAAGTGTATAATGAAAAAATGTTGTCTGATTGAAAAAATAGGAAGAAAATATAAAGGCTTAATTCTCTTTTCTCTAAGTAACCAGGCCTCGTGCCTAGACAAGCATAGGGGTTCGTGTAAAAGGGTAGAAAGTTGAAATAAAGTCTTTTATGACTTGCTTGACTATGTAGCCTTTATAGTTTGAGTTATTAAGCCTATGGGATGTCTCCATACCCAACTTGATTAGTGACATTGGCCTAATGTTTGTTACATAAACTATTTTGAAAGCTTAAGAGTAATAAGTATTGCACAAGTCATAATTTGTGGTATATTATGCTCTTATTTCTTAAATAGATTGAAAATTTTGAATGCCATTACATTAGAGTTATTGTAAGATGTTGAGGATGAAAGATTGTCATTGTTATATTTTTTATTTAGTAAACTTTAATGAGCTTAGTTAATGAATTAAGTTGAGATATGATTGTTAATAAAAATTAAAATCCTATCACTACAAGTTTCTACACTTAATGATTTTGAAATGTATATATGTAGTTGCACATTTATTTCCAAGATGAAGTTATAGAATGGATGATTTCTTAGTTAAAAGTGATCGGATCAAAATTATTTACTTGTTTCAAGTATTTGTGATTTTTTCTTTTTTAAAACAGTTAAATGTTTTTAAGAGAAGATTATTTTCAGAATTTTTGTTTACTTATTTTATTATTTTTCTTAGGTTTAGATGTTTGTGGCAATCATTATTGTAAATCCTCATGAAACATAACTTGTCCAACTAGGCACACCTAGGGGTTCGAAGGTTTGTTGCATCGCTAAATGCAATCATGATTATTTACAAAAGTGGCATTTATTTTTCTAGATTAGTTTGGTTTGTTTTGCTCTAGGATTAGAAAAATATAAGTTTGGGGGTATTAGATAAGTGTGAAATATATGTACTTTATATTTTTTCCCTTATTTGGTAATATAGTATTAAGTTAATTTAAGGTTAATTAGGGTTTATTAAGATTAATAAAGAAATTAATTATTTTGGTATAATTATTAATTAATTCGGGTATTATTAGTAGTTTAGGCTTGTATTTGAATCAAGTCAGGATTTTATTTATGGAATACACATTTAAAATATGATTTTTTTGTTTTGTAGGAAAAGTGCGCTTAGTGAAGCCCTTGGATGATGTACGAAATAATTCAAAATACTCTAAACATATCTATGAGTAATTTGGGCAACTTTCTGGAGTCAAACAAATTGGAAATTAAATGGACATGAACAAAAGAGTTTAATGGACAGAGTTAAAACTAGACAAGAATATAGACTATCCAATGAACAGGCTTAGCTTTCTAAACAGAAACTAGACAAGAAACTGAACATATTTGTCCAGATTGCATAAATAGAGTACCCATTCGAATAGGCAGCTAGGGTGTTCGAATGGCATAATGTGCAGTTTACTATTTTAAATCAATTTTGAGTCCTTTTCCAAATGGACTTCCCATGACAACTCTTATGCCGATATAAGGTCATATAGGGCGGCTCCAAATTGATGAAATCTAGTAGATTTTTTAAACAAAAAAAGGGAGAATTCAAGGGAGGAGCAATCAAATCTTTCCATGTGTAAGAATACATAAGTCATATGTCTAATTTATTGGAAAATTTCTTTATAGAAATTTTGTCGAAAAACCTTGTGTATGTATTGAGTCTTAAAATTTGATTGAAGTTGTTGTAGTTGAGTCAGATTTAGAATTGAGAGACTTAAAAAATAGGAGCTGATTTGTTCTTATTGTTCAAGATGGAATACTAAAGAACATGAATGATTTTGAAGCTTATTCATATTATAATGGCATACAAAAATCACTTGTAAAGTTTTAGAAGTGATTTTAGAGGTTTACAAAGGAATTAGTGTAAAAGGGCAACAAGAAAAATTACAGGTAGAACAATTGACCACTGCAAACAATGAATGAGAAAAAGATTGATTGCTCATTAATTCAGCCGAGTGCAAACCGAAGCTGAGATTTATCAACCGATCGCTCTCTTATTCGATCAATTGCTTGATCGATCGTGTGCATTAAAAATAGTGATTGATCACTATTTAGAACAATTGATCATTTTAAGGACTAGTTACCCCAATTAAAACCTTGCGATTTAAATTTATTTCTTTTTTCAAGTACAAGTCCTAGACCGACTTAATCAATTATATAAGGTTAATGAAATCATGAAATTTCTGAGAGGAAAACCTAGAGGAGGAAATATAAAGAGGGTTTACACCTTTGCTTATTGATTTCCATAGGAGTACTCACTTGAGCTTTGACTTGAAGATCTATAGTGAATTGAAGAAGATAATCCATAACTAAACGAGCTTATACATAGAGTATTCAAAGCAGAGTTGCAGCATGTCTTCAATAGAAGATTGAAGATTTACACAAGCCCAAAGTCAAGACAACAAAAGGTGCTTGTTGAAGACTAGAAGGATACATAGACAAGGTAAGGAGGAGAAAGTTTCAAGTGCTGGAGGATAAGATTTGAATGCCAACAACAATGATCTAAACAAGAGAAGTTTGTGTTAGAGTCTAAATAAGGTTGGTGGTTTGCTTGTGTCAATGTGAAGTCTTAGTTCTAGTGCATTGATTTGGTTCCTTTGCAACTATCATGGTTTTTTACTCTAATTGAGGCTTTCTACATAAATTGCTAGGTTCATATGTTGATTGATATATCATGAGTGATATTGGAGAGGCTAGAACTCTTAATTCTTGTCGAACTACTAGTTTTAGGAGTAATATAGTTATCCACTATCTCGATTAAATGGATATTTAACTCACAATTGGTTGTTGAGGAATGATTATAGAAAAATTAAAATTTTCTACATGATATCAATCAGATTTTCCATTATATTCCTTAAGAACCTTGCTGAAAATTCCATAGTTTGATTTCTTGTGCTATGGTTGGAATTGTGAATTATGCTTAAGTTGACTTGGTTTCCTCGATTAACACTTGTCAATTATGGTTTTCTCATAATTTTCCTTGTCTTAAATGCTTAATTTGTGGTGCTTTGGTTAATTTTTGTTAATTCAATTTAATGGCTAGTTTGAACAATTCAATGAATGAACATAGGGACTTGGAAAATACAACAAATATACCTCCTTTGTTTAATGGAAAAAAATTCTCATATTGGAAGAATAGGATGAAAGCATTTATATAAGCACTTGATGGGAATGCCTAGAAAAGTGGTTGTTAAATGCTAGAATCCTCCAAAGATGAAAGATAAGGATAGAAACTCAATTCTAAAAAATGAAATCAAATGAGATGAGAATGAGACTAGACTATAATCAAAACAATAAAGCCCTTAGTGCATAATTTAATTGTTGTATAAAAATCACAATATGGGTGAAATTGGTGAAATGTAATGCGAATACTAAGGCTATGATGGTGTCTAGGCATCAAATGGGGACTCTAGCATTTGAAAACATAATAATGAGTGAATAAGAGACAATTTTTGAATATTATGATAGAATTTCAGAGATAGTCGACATGTGTGATCAACTAGGAGAGCCTATTCCTAAATACCTTGTTGTGAGAAATCTTTTAAGGTCCTTATCCTCAAAATTTAAAATTAAGGTGGCTGATATTAGTAAATCTAAGAAAATTGACACCTTAGATATAGGGGAGATGGTTGGGAACCTTAAGATCTTTTGAGATGTAAGAAGAATCATATGAGAACAAAAAGAAGATGATTGAAAATTCCAAGTGAAAACATAATGCCCTAAAAGCATCTAGAATAACTTTGAGTTAAAACAAAGTTTTAAATAACTTAGATGAATCTAAAGAATCTTATTAGCTAAAAACTTCATAAAATTATTAAAAATTCTAGGAAGAAACAGAGGGAAAAGGGAGATGAGAGGCTAACTAAACAAGAAAAGAAGAATTTGAAATGCTTTGAATGTGTTGAGCTAGGTCATTTTGTAGTCAATTATCCTAACTTTAATTATGACAATTTTTCTAGTGAGAAGCCTAAGAAGCAAAAGGGGTTCGATTATAAGAAAAAGGAAAAGGTGCTTCAAGTAAATTACTCTGATTAGAGCTCTTCTAAAGAAAAATAATTGTGCGCCTATAATTTAATGGTTCATGAGTATTTTTATTACTTACTGCTTAAAATTTTTGTCAATTTATGTCAAAAAGGGGGAGAAGTGATTAATGAAAATCAAAGTGCATATCTTTATAATTGATTAGATAGTGCTATGCAAATCAATTTGATTTAATGTGTACAGGATAAATGTAAGTTTATACATGGTTTTCGAGCTCAATTCTAAATTAATGAGTATAAGTTAATTTAGTCTATGTTAAGTCTGTAGTGTCAAGTAATTTTGTACAATTTAAAAATCAATGCATTATGTTAGGAGTTGTAATTTTATTTTAATATTTAAATTTGTAGTGTTTTCACAAGAAATAGCCAAAGGGGGAGATTATATGAACATATGAGCCATATGTCTACTTTATTGACTAAATTTCTTTGTCAAAATTATGTCAAGAAGTCATGTATACGTAATGAGTTATAATCTGATTGAAGTTGTTGTGGTCGAGTCAGATTTAGAATTGATAGACTTAATGTGTTCTGATTGTTTAACGTGGAAGACTGAAGAATTTAAAGGGGTTTGAAGCTTATTTAGATCACATTGTCATACAAAAATCAATTGAAAAAGTTTCAAAAGTGATTTTGGAAGTTTAAGAACAAATTGCTGTAAAAAGGACAAAAAGGTAAAAATACAAGTAGAATGATCAATCGCTGCAAACAATGAAGGAGAAAATGATTGATCAATCACTAATTCATCCCATTGCAAAATGAGCATGAGAGTTCTAGATCAATTGTTCTCGTAATTGATCGATCACTTAAAGTAACTTGTACATTAAAAAAAGTGACCGATCGATTGTTCTTTAGAATGATGGATTATTTCAAGGACTAGTTACCCAAATTAAGACCTTCCGATTTCAATTTCATTCCATATTCAAACTAATTTAATGAGCTATATAAGATGAAATCACAAAATTTTGGTTTGCTTGTGTCAATGTAAAGTTTTGGTTTCTAGTGGATTGATTTGGTTTCTTTAGAACTACTGTGGTTTTTTACCCTAGTTGGGATTTTCAATGTAATTTGTTGTGTTGATGTGTAGATTGGGGAGAACATTAGATTTTAATCTTTTTCACTGTATAAAAAATTCTGCAAAAGTGGATAGAATTCTCATTTTTTACTTGTCAAAATACTAGTTTTATGAGCAATCTAGTGATCCTCTAGGTTGATTAGACGGATATGAAACTCTCCTAATAGATATTCTAGAGCCTTCTTCTGCCATGCAAGGCTAGGTTTTACTTTTAGTTAGACGTTGATGAAACTATGGATAAATTTCCTTTCTTTTTCTTTTTAATTTTGATCTCACTAGTGAATGATGATAATTATATAATAAGGGTTTACTTTTAAATGGAAGTGTTTTCATGCTTATTCAATTATGTGTTGATTTATTATCTTGTAGATGATAGCTTCATATGGTCTTGAGATTTACATATGAGATTTTGATGAGATGGTCATGCAAAAGTTTTAATATTTATATAATTAATGAATTAGATGAGTTATACAAAGATTAGATAAGTCATGCTTATTGTTTTATTTAGTGAAGATTGTAAGGACACATATGTGTAGTTTATTAGTTGAATTCTTTGTAAAAATTTTGTTAGGAAACCATTTTATGTAATGAGTCTTAGAATTGACAAACTTTAAAAATAGGAGTAGACGTGTTCTTATCAATCGAGGTGGAAGACTGAAGAATATGAAGGGTTCTAAAGCTTATTTAGATCACATTGGCATACAAAAATTACCTGGAAGAATTTTAGAAGTTATTTCAGAGGTTTCAAAAGAATTTAGGGTAAAAAGGGCAATAAGTTTAAAATATTGCAGAACAATAGATCGTTCCATACAATGAAGATAAGAATGACCGATCACTTATTGGTTCAGCCTTGTGTAAATTGAAGCCGAGAGTTATTAATCAACCGCTCTCATAATCGATTGATTGCTTGAGGTATCGTGCATAATAAAAAGAATGACTGATCAATCACTATATGGAATGATAGATCATTTCAAGGACAATTTACCAAAATTAAGACATCTTGATTTCGCTTTCATTCCTTATTTAAGTACAAGTCCGAGACCTACTTCATGAGCTATTAAGGGTTATAAAATCACAAAATTCAAGAGATTAAAACCTAGCAGAGAAAAGAGAAAGAGGGTTTACACCTTTGCTAATTGTTTTCCAAAGAATAACTCACATGAGCTTTGTATTGAAGATCAATGGTGAATTGAAGAAGACAATCCACAACTAAAGGAGATTATCCATAGAGTAATGAAGGAGGAGTTGCATCATGCCTTCAATAGGAGATTGAAGATTTCTACAAGGCCAAATTCTAGAGAACAAAATGTGCTTGCTGAAGATGAGAATGAGACAGAGACAAGGCAAGGAGGAGAAAGTTTCAAGTGTTTGTAGAAGACTTAAAGGCCAGTAACAACAATTAAACAAGAAGAGCTTGTGTTAGAGTCGAAACTGGGTGTTTTGCTTGTGTCCTTGTAAAGTCTAGGTTTCTAGTGCATTGATTTGGTTCTTTTGGAACTGCCATAGTTTTTTTACCCTAGTTGGGGTTTTTTACATAAATTGCAATGGTCATTTGTGGATTGATTGATTGATATTTTGAGAGTGAGATTCGAGTGATCATTAGGTTTTATCGTTTCTGCTTAGTAAACATATTCTACACAATGAGGTTAAAACTCTTAGTTCTTACTTATCAATGTACTATTTTTAAGAGCAATGTAGTGATCATCTAGGACAATGAGACAAATATTAAACTCGTAGATGATTCATGCTATTGTCGAAGATAGTTCATGACATGGATATAATTGATGATTCTTTCTAAAGTAATTCTTACTTGTGGCTGAGAATACTTGATCCTATTCATACAAGATCTAGATTACAGGTTAAGGATTTTTTACTATTCTATAGTGGATTGATTTCTTAAGTAATTGCCATTATAATGCTATCTTTCATTTAGTTTAATAAATTATTTCTTTAATTGATTGTAGTTTATGTTATTTGATTTTCAATCAACAACTTCTCTCTCAGATTTAGTAATTGATTCATCCACCCCTGAGCTTCAACAACTCTTAAATACTTATCTTAGCATAATTATCTCTTGCACTTGTAAATGATTTAATTATAAAGAAACAAGTTTGAATAGTTCTAGCTAGTTTTAGTTTTAATTTACTTTACTTTCTTGGTTAATTATTAGTTACTTACTCTCTTTCATTTTTATATTCTAGGTTGAGTAGAAGACCGTGCACTCTACTCTTGTGACCGAAAGGCAACACCAGTATGCATAGTTCTTCCCTTTTGTTTGCGAGAACTTTTCCTATCTTTAGTTTTTTTTGCTTAGATAGTTTCTTAGTTCTAGCATTTTAAATTGTGCAGTCTACTTGTGGTGTATGTGTGGTCGTTGCTCCTTGCTCCTGCTATTAGCACCACTTGACCCTGATGCCAAGACTACACCTAGGAGAGCTAGGTTGTCCTCGACCTTCTTCTCTACCCACTCTTCCACCACTTTTACCATGCCTAACACTACTTCTCCCATCCCTTCTATCATCACCATTGTTGAATATCAATTAGTGGATGCACCTCTCAAAGCCCTAAGGGAGTATTGCACTCCTAATGAGTAGACATCTCCTTCCTGCATTTAGTTACCCGTTGTCGCCACTCAAAACTACAAAATTAAGCCCAATGTCATTCAGATGCTCCCATCTTTTTATAGGTTTAACAGTGAAAACGTATATAGGAACCTAGATGACTTCTTGGGATTTTGCACGACCTTCAAGCTCTCTAACTTGACTGATGATGTTGTCAGACTTTGTCTTTGACCTTTTTATTGAAAGATAAGGCCAAAGAATGGCTTCACTTATTAGAACCGGCAACATGGGCATAAATGCAACAACAGTTCCTCGAAAATACCTCTCCATAGGCAAGGCATCCAAATGAGAAAGACTATAACCACTTTTTCCTAACTTCCCACAAATAGATCCATGAGAGTTAGGATAGACTTAAGGACCTTATTAGGAGGTGTTCCCATCATGCTATCCCTAAGCAACAATTAATGCAATGCTACTATGGGAGTCTTACCAAACAAAATTGTCACCTAGTCGATGTGAGTTATGGGGTACTTCTTTCTTGAAAAATGAAAATGAAGCTTGGAAACTCTGAAGATTTGAATGAAAATTCTCTACAACATGTTGCATTGAATAGAAATGAGATTGGACCATCCACCATGAGCAATGCCCCCTCAGTGGTGGCTTGTACCTCTCATCCAAAGTTGATACTTTGAGTCTGAAATTAGAACTCTTTATGACTTCTACCTATTAACTCACCCCCTCACTCATGACACAAGTGTCATATGTCTCAGTCTTGCTCATACTGTCATGGAGTGCCCCTATGCCACTCATTACCCGGAGCTGGTCCAAGACAATGTCAATGCCACCCAGGCCTTCCCTATGGCTAGGAATAATCCTTTCTCCAGCACATACAACATGTGGTGGAGGAATCACCCTCATTTAAACCTGGTGGACATCAAACCAAGGGGCCAGGGGTGATCTACCCCTTAGGCCACCCTTTCAAGTGCATCTAGTTTTGGACCTTCTACCCCAGGTGCCACTAGCCTTTGCTTATCAACCCCAAGTGCAACCCCCATATGCCAAACCTAATTGGGATTAAAGCTTTAAAGAGAATGTCTTAACTACAATTATAAAAGCTACAATCTCATTCCCAAATCCTTCAGTCTCATACCCAGTCTATCGCAAAGCTAGAAGCCCAAATCAGTCAACTAGCCAATGCTATTTATAAGAGAGAGATTGGAATATTGCAGAGTCGACAGCTACACAACCCTTAAGGTCAATTTCAGGCAGAGGGAGCTCCTCCATCTAATAAATTTCAGTCTATAATGACCCTTAGGAGAATTAGGCTTGTCGACAATAAGGTTGGGGGTATACCGGTGAGAGATGATAGGAGTGAGGAGTTGAAGAGGGTAGTGTCATGCCCCGGCACTCCCCAACCCGAGCTGATCCCGGTCCAAGGGCCGAACCAATGCACAGGGGTGACAAATTGAAACGATTGAGGAAAATAGCGAAAGACTTGTGTCCCAACTATGGGCAATCTAATTTACGGAGTTTACGCCCTACTTTGAGTAAGAGTAAATAGGTAGAACCAAAAGAGTTAAACTCTAATTAAACCATAGTCTCAAACCTACAAACTAATAATTCATAGCCACACACTTGGCTCCAAAAATCAAGTCTCAAAGAACTAAAACATAGTATCTCACAATCTAAGACAAGGATTAACCATGAGGTTCTAACATCAAAATAAGATAAACAAAGAGACATACAAAACTAGGAGCCTCCACAACTACTCCCAAGCTCTCTCCGACCTTTCCTCATATAGAGGATCCTGTCCGTCTGCGTGTCATGCCACACAGCCCCAAAACAAAACAAGAAAGTGGGGTGAGCATAAAAACTCAATAATGGTTTTGAATATAACTATAATCACTAGAAACACAATGGCATGACAATGAAGCAAATCAAATCTAAGATAAACATGCTATACCACTTTTTGATCTTACATTCACATCACATAAACCTGCATAATAGTGTCTCATTCACACCAATTCTGATCATGCATTCATATCACATAAACGCATAATAGTGTGTTAAACACACCATTTCTGATCATGCATTCATATCACATAAACCTGCATAATAGTGTTTCAAACACACCATTTTTTATTATGCATTCATATCACATAAACTTGCATAATTGTGTCTCAAACACACCATTTCTGATCATGCATTCATATCACATCAAATTTATTCACCCTGCATGACAAACGTGTCAAACACATGATACACTCATGCATAGCATTCATAATAGACATGCATCAATACAAATGGTGAATGCCTCCATCAAGAAGTAAACACAAGCATTGCCACATAGGCAGGACACGGTCAAGGCCACAAAGGAAAGACAGTCAAATTTCTACATAGGAAATGTAAAAGAGTCGGGGTTGTCAATCCCTAAAGTTGCTCCCCTGGACAATCCTGGCCAAGGATGTCTCATTCTCACACAGAGAATCTAGAGCAGGAGTGTTCACCCAGGGACACTCCTACGGAGGGGAGAGCCCGAATTCCCACATAGGGAACCCTAGAACACATGGTAGCGGGTGCACACGGGATACCACACTGGATTCTCAGGGTCCAGATGACACTCATAGTAATAATATCAAATCCGCAAGACAAGTACACAACTCGTCCCCACATAATTCCATTTCTCTAGACTCAACCCGGGGAGTATACACATTTTGCACAGGAACTTAAATTGAAAACATGTCCTTTCGGACCAACCAAGTTTCGATTAATTTACCGAGCGATTAATCCGGCACACAATCTCAAGCATTGCATGCAATCGGTTAATTCCGGTTAAACATTGGTAAAACTTCATCCATGAATAATGATCCATGATGCATGCTAACATGATACATCCATGAGCAAGACCTACGTGAGTTCCAACACATGGAACATGGTCCTAATCAATCTCCTCATGCATCATAATCACCTCATAATTAACTACAATGTCATAGTAAATTCTCCATACGTGTGTGATTGTGCATATCTAAGCATACAATCAATGCTTTGATATAAACTCATAAGGCAACCTATGCATGCTTAACCCATTCAAAATAATGAATTCTAACTAAAATTACAAGCAAGATCCACCACAAAACTTAAATCTATCCATGTGAAATTGAACATTCTCATCCACAACCATGATTTTTCTACACATTAAACTATGACATGAGCACATCCATGACCTATAAATCGTACTCATTATAGGAGAACTCATCCCACCATTTTTTTTCTCATAACATCCCTGCTAGAAATATATTCCAATCACAAGAATTGCCAACATGCACAAGTTCAAGGTACTTCAATATCAACATGCATAACTATCAACCAATATCATGCCACAAGACTATACTTAAACACATTCCATAAATTTTTCATCATCAATTTTACACCTCCAGTAGCCTAATATCATCATACAATACATCTCATAAACATTAGAATCATCAAATAAAGTAAAACATTGAAATGTGCATAAGTTTCAAAAATAGCAAAAACTACCATGTAGTTGTTTGAACACCCTACAGGGCCGTTCGATCGGCTATACTAGAAATCAGTTAAAAATGTAGTGTTTCCATTCTAATGCCTTGGCAGGCCGTTCTATTGCCAACATAACAGTTTTGACCTTCTTCTTTATTTCGAATTTTAAAACTGAAACACCATGAAAACACCTTCAAATCTTCATCCATGGTACTAAACATTATCAAAAACTCATGAAACCTTCCAGAACACTAATCTATACCATTCTAAAACAAAGCCCTAAGAAATTAGATCAAGAATTTAACATTTACTAATCCCACCATTAAAACACTAAATCAAACAAATCCATTCCAAATAAACAATAAGAATCGAGATTTTACCATAAGAACACTGAGATTTGAAGACCCATTGCCTTGTCACTTGTTTAGATTCGGATTTGACCTTCACCCTTCTTGGAAACCTTCTAAAAACATAGTGTCTAAGTTAAACTCCATTAAAAATCGATTTAACATTGAAAACTTTGAAGAAATCTTAGATCTAGGGTTTGTTAAGCATAAAAAATGAATTTTGATAAGTAGTGTTTGAAGTAAGGGAGTAAATTAGTGACTTTGATACTTGAAATCAAATCAAATCAAAGGGGAAATGTTGGATTAAGAAAGGATTAGGAGAAAATATAGGGTTTAAGCTTAATTAAGGAATAACATACCTTAATCTCCTCTAATCTGGGCCTAATTAGGGAACTAGGCCCTAATCACCTCCTCTCAGCCTATTCCCAAAATAGAAATGGCTCAGCCCTTTTTTCTTTTATAGTAGGGTTTTGCGGTGCACTTAATGAACTAATGGGGTGTAAGTAGAATTTTGGGCTAAAACTAGGTATGTTACAAATTTGAGCACTAATTAAATATGAGAAAATTCTGAAAATTTTTGTATAAGCTTAAGTTGATGTCTAGGGAATTTTGGTCCAAAAATCTTAATTTCGTCAGTGCGGCCTATAGGGGGGTACTGCCAAACCCTAATTTTTGGAAAATTAGTGAAAAATTAGAAAAATCCCGAAAATTCAGAAATGACTAAAAATCACTTAAAACTCATTAATGTAGAGTTAGTTTTGCTTAAAACCTTTAGAAATCCTATTTATCTTAGAAAACCACAGAATTTAGATTAGAAAATGTATAAACCACACATTATCTGATAAATAATATTAAAATAAAACTGGTTCAAAAATGAGAGTCCTTATAGGTAGCCTCACTTAGTCTCAAGTGGAAGTGAGTGTACTGCATGAGAATGAGTTTGTTTCCTAGTCCACCTATGAAGGATCCTATATCCCTAAGGGTCCATTTTCCCAATTCTTAGACATGGCACCACCATTTGGAAAGTGCTCCACTAGGATGGACAAAATTTTAGAAACCTTCAAACAAGTTAAAATTCAGCTTACCCTGCTCGAGGCTATAGAGCAATTTCCCACATATGGTAAATTCCTTACCCAAAAGAGCAAATCAAGAACACACTTGCCTAAAAACTTTTTTCTCACAGAACAAGTCAACTTTTTATATAAATAGGACACACCGCCCAACTTCATGAACCCTAGTATTCCTACAATTTCTTGTGTCATAGGTGATCACACCATTAACAAGGTACTCCTTAACCGTGGTGTGAGTATTAACCTTGTCCCTTACTTAGTATATGAGAAACTAGGGTTAGGTGACTGGCAACCTACATCGGTTGCCTTGTAGCTAGCCGACCATTTTGTGCGTAAACCTCGAGGACTCATTGAGGATGTCTTAGTGATGGTTGAGCGGTTCTTTTATACTATTGATTTTCTTGTCTTAGATATGGAACCCATTGCCAACTCCACACATCATATCCCTATCATTCTAGGTTGTCCCTTTCTTGCCATAGAAATTACATGCATCAATTGTAGGATGGCAGTAATCGACAAGTCCTTTGGGAGCATGAAAGTGAAAACAAATGTTTTTTATGCGTTGAACCATTTACCTACGACTCGTGATGCTTATTATTTTATGGTAGACAATTTTAGGTTAGATGCTTTTGATAGAGGTTCATCATTTGTAGTGGTAGCCCATAATCAAGTTGTATCTTCTTGTTTTCCTGAGTCATCCTCTTGGAGACTTAAGAGAAGAGCCTATGACAATCTCTACCACCCGCCCTAAAATATTTCAAAGTGTTGCCATTGTCTAGCTAAAGACAATAAACTTAGCGCTTCATGGGAGAGGACCCATGTTTTGATATATTTCTTTTTCCATCATTTTGTTTATTTTCCTTGCTTCATTTAGATTTAATTTACTTATTTTGTTGTTCTTTTATTTCTTTTCTAATTGTACTTTTTTTTTCTTTTGTGGGATATAGCATTTCAGGTTTAAGGGAATGCTCATTTTTTGTACTTGTCTATTTTCTCTC